>CANSNZ010000445.1:0-523749 GCA_947646795.1 Beta lomatogona
ACTAGCATCAAAGTACTCGTATTCATTCAATTTTCAAGTAAAAAGGCCTAAAATGGCCTATATTAGCCTACATTTGGTTCTAACTTTCCTACTTTGTGTATTTTCAATCAAAACAACTTATAAATACATTAAACTAACTACATATATGATGTTTGAGGTGGTTATAACTTAAACTAGCATCAAAGTACTCGTATTCAATCATTTCCAAGTAAAAAGGCCTAAAATGGCCTATATTAGCCTACATTTGGTTCTAACTTTCCTACTTTGTGTATTTTCAATCAAAACAACTTATAAATACATTAAACTAACTACATATATGATGTTTGAGGTGGTTATAACTTAAACTAGCATCAAAGCACTCGTATTCATTCAATTTCAAAATAAAAAGGCCTAAAATGGCCTATATTAGCCTACATTTGGTTCTAACTTTCCTACTTTGTGTATTTTCAATCAAAACAACTTATAAATACATTAAACTAACTACATATATGATGTTTGAGGTGGTTATAACTTAAACTAGCATCAAAGTACTCGTATTCAATCATTTCCAAGTAAAAAGGCCTAAAATGGCCTATATTAGCCTACATTTGGTTCTAACTTTCCCTACTTTGTGTATTTTCAATCAAAACAACTTATAAATACATTAAACTAACTACATATATGATGTTTGAGGTGGTTATAACTTAAACTAGCATCAAAGTACTCGTATTCATTCAATTTCAAGTAAAAAGGCCTAAAATGGCCTATATTAGGCCTACATTTGGTTCTAACTTTCCTACTTTGTGTATTTTCAATCAAAACAACTTATAAATACATTAAACTAACTACATATATGATGTTTGAGGTGGTTATAACTTAAACTAGCATCAAAGCTACTCTTATTCATTCAATTTCAAGTGAAAAAGGCCTAAAATGGCCTATATTAGCCTACATTTGGTTCTAACTTTCCTACTTTGTGTATTTTCAATCAAAACAACTTATAAATACATTAAACTAACTACATATATGATGTTTGAGGTGGTTATAACTTAAACTAGCATCAAAGTACTCGTATTCATTCAATTTCAAGTAGTAAAAGGCCTAAAATGGCCTATATTAGCCTACATTTGGTTCTAACTTTCCTACTTTGTGTATTTTCAATCAAAACAACTTATAAATACATTAAACTAACTACATATATGATGTTTGAGGTGGTTATAACTTAAACTAGCATCAAAGACTACTCGTATTCATTCAATTTCAAGTAAAAAGGCCTAAAATGGCCTATATTAGCCTACATTTGGTTCTAACTTTCCTACTTTGTGTATTTTCAATCAAAACAACTTATAAATACATTAAACTAACTACATATATGATGTTTGAGGTGGTTATAACTTAAACTAGCATCAAAGTACTCGTATTCATTCAATTTCAAGTAAAAAGGCCTAAAATGGCCTATATTAGCCTACATTTGGTTCTAACTTTCCTACTTTGTGTATTTTCAATCAAAACAACTTATAAATACATTAAACTAACTACATATATGATGTTTGAGGTGGTTATAACTTAAACTAGCATCAAACTACTCGTATTCATTCAATTTCAAGTAAAAAGGCCTAAAATGGCCTATATTAGCCTACATTTGGTTCTAACTTTCCTACTTTGTGTATTTTCAATCAAAACAACTTATAAATACATTAAACTAACTACATATATGATGTTTGAGGTGGTTATAACTTAAACTAGCATCAAACTACTCGTATTCATTCAATTTCAAGTAAAAAGGCCTAAAATGGCCTATATTAGCCTACATTTGGTTCTAACTTTCCTACTTTGTGTATTTTCAATCAAAACAACTTATAAATACATTAAACTAACTACATATATGATGTTTGAGGTGGTTATAACTTAAACTAGCATCAAACTACTCGTATTCATTCAATTTCAAGTAAAAAGGCCTAAAATGGCCTATATTAGCCTACATTTGGTTCTAACTTTCCTACTTTGTGTATTTTCAATCAAAACAACTTATAAATACATTAAACTAACTACATATATGATGTTTGAGGTGGTTATAACTTAAACTAGCATCAAACTACTCGTATTCATTCAATTTCAAGTAAAAAGGCCTAAAATGGCCTATATTAGCCTACATTTGGTTCTAACTTTCCTACTTTGTGTATTTTCAATCAAAACAACTTATAAATACATTAAACTAACTACATATATGATGTTTGAGGTGGTTATAACTTAAACTAGCATCAAACTACTCGTATTCATTCAATTTCAAGTAAAAAGGCCTAAAATGGCCTATATTAGCCTACATTTGGTTCTAACTTTCCTACTTTGTGTATTTTCAATCAAAACAACTTATAAATACATTAAACTAACTACATATATGATGTTTGAGGTGGTTATAACTTAAACTAGCATCAAACTACTCGTATTCATTCAATTTCAAGTAAAAAGGCCTAAAATGGCCTATATTAGCCTACATTTGGTTCTAACTTTCCTACTTTGTGTATTTTCAATCAAAACAACTTATAAATACATTAAACTAACTACATATATGATGTTTGAGGTGGTTATAACTTAAACTAGCATCAAACTACTCGTATTCATTCAATTTCAAGTAAAAAGGCCTAAAATGGCCTATATTAGCCTACATTTGGTTCTAACTTTCCTACTTTGTGTATTTTCAATCAAAACAACTTATAAATACATTAAACTAACTACATATATGATGTTTGAGGTGGTTATAACTTAAACTAGCATCAAACTACTCGTATTCATTCAATTTCAAGTAAAAAGGCCTAAAATGGCCTATATTAGCCTACATTTGGTTCTAACTTTCCTACTTTGTGTATTTTCAATCAAAACAACTTATAAATACATTAAACTAACTACATATATGATGTTTGAGGTGGTTATAACTTAAACTAGCATCAAACTACTCGTATTCATTCAATTTCCAAGTAAAAAGGCCTAAAATGGCCTATATTAGCCTACATTTGGTTCTAACTTTCCTACTTTGTGTATTTTCAATCAAAACAACTTATAAATACATTAAACTAACTACATATATGATGTTTGAGGTGGTTATAACTTAAACTAGCATCAAAGTACTCGTATTCATTCAATTTCAAGTAAAAAGGCCTAAAATGGCCTATATTAGCCTACATTTGGTTCTAACTTTCCTACTTTGTGTATTTTCAATCAAAACAACTTATAAATACATTAAACTAACTACATATATGATGTTTGAGGTGGTTATAACTTAAACTAGCATCAAAGTACTCGTATTCATTCAATTTCAAGTAAAAAGGCCTAAAATGGCCTATATTAGCCTACATTTGGTTCTAACTTTCCTACTTTGTGTATTTTCAATCAAAACAACTTATAAATACATTAAACTAACTACATATATGATGTTTGAGGTGGTTATAACTTAAACTAGCATCAAAGTACTCGTATTCATTCAATTTCAAGTAAAAAGGCCTAAAATGGCCTATATTAGCCTACATTTGGTTCTAACTTTCCTACTTTGTGTATTTTCAATCAAAACAACTTATAAATACATTAAACTAACTACATATATGATGTTTGAGGTGGTTATAACTTAAACTAGCATCAAAGTACTCGTATTCATTCAATTTCAAGTAAAAAGGCCTAAAATGGCCTATATTAGCCTACATTTGGTTCTAACTTTCCTACTTTGTGTATTTTCAATCAAAACAACTTATAAATACATTAAACTAACTACATATATGATGTTTGAGGTGGTTATAACTTAAACTAGCATCAAAGTACTCGTATTCATTCAATTTCAAGTAAAAAGGCCTAAAATGGCCTATATTAGCCTACATTTGGTTCTAACTTTCCTACTTTGTGTATTTTCAATCAAAACAACTTATAAATACATTAAACTAACTACATATATGATGTTTGAGGTGGTTATAACTTAAACTAGCATCAAAGTACTCGTATTCATTCAATTTCAAGTAAAAAGGCCTAAAATGGCCTATATTAGCCTACATTTGGTTCTAACTTTCCTACTTTGTGTATTTTCAATCAAAACAACTTATAAATACATTAAACTAACTACATATATGATGTTTGAGGTGGTTATAACTTAAACTAGCATCAAAGTACTCGTATTCATTCAATTTCAAGTAAAAAGGCCTAAAATGGCCTATATTAGCCTACATTTGGTTCTAACTTTCCTACTTTGTGTATTTTCAATCAAAACAACTTATAAATACATTAAACTAACTACATATATGATGTTTGAGGTGGTTATAACTTAAACTAGCATCAAAGTACTCGTATTCATTCAATTTCAAGTAAAAAGGCCTAAAATGGCCTATATTAGCCTACATTTGGTTCTAACTTTCCTACTTTGTGTATTTTCAATCAAAACAACTTATAAATACATTAAACTAACTACATATATGATGTTTGAGGTGGTTATAACTTAAACTAGCATCAAAGTACTCGTATTCATTCAATTTCAAGTAAAAAGGCCTAAAATGGCCTATATTAGCCTACATTTGGTTCTAACTTTCCTACTTTGTGTATTTTCAATCAAAACAACTTATAAATACATTAAACTAACTACATATATGATGTTTGAGGTGGTTATAACTTAAACTAGCATCAAAGTACTCGTATTCATTCAATTTCAAGTAAAAAGGCCTAAAATGGCCTATATTAGCCTACATTTGGTTCTAACTTTCCTACTTTGTGTATTTTCAATCAAAACAACTTATAAATACATTAAACTAACTACATATATGATGTTTGAGGTGGTTATAACTTAAACTAGCATCAAAGTACTCGTATTCATTCAATTTCAAGTAAAAAGGCCTAAAATGGCCTATATTAGCCTACATTTGGTTCTAACTTTCCTACTTTGTGTATTTTCAATCAAAACAACTTATAAATACATTAAACTAACTACATATATGATGTTTGAGGTGGTTATAACTTAAACTAGCATCAAAGTACTCGTATTCATTCAATTTCAAGTAAAAAGGCCTAAAATGGCCTATATTAGCCTACATTTGGTTCTAACTTTCCTACTTTGTGTATTTTCAATCAAAACAACTTATAAATACATTAAACTAACTACATATATGATGTTTGAGGTGGTTATAACTTAAACTAGCATCAAAGTACTCGTATTCATTCAATTTCCAAGTAAAAAGGCCTAAAATGGCCTATATTAGCCTACATTTGGTTCTAACTTTCCTACTTTGTGTATTTTCAATCAAAACAACTTATAAATACATTAAACTAACTACATATATGATGTTTGAGGTGGTTATAACTTAAACTAGCATCAAAGTACTCGTATTCATTCAATTTCAAGTAAAAAGGCCTAAAATGGCCTATATTAGCCTACATTTGGTTCTAACTTTCCTACTTTGTGTATTTTCAATCAAAACAACTTATAAATACATTAAACTAACTACATATATGATGTTTGAGGTGGTTATAACTTAAACTAGCATCAAAGTACTCGTATTCAATCAATTTCAAGTAAAAAGGCCTAAAATGGCCTATATTAGCCTACATTTGGTTCTAACTTTCCTACTTTGTGTATTTTCAATCAAAACAACTTATAAATACATTAAACTAACTACATATATGATGTTTGAGGTGGTTATAACTTAAACTAGCATCAAAGTACTCGTATTCATTCAATTTCCAAGTAAAAAGGCCTAAAATGGCCTATATTAGCCTACATTTGGTTCTAACTTTCCTACTTTGTGTATTTTCAATCAAAACAACTTATAAATACATTAAACTAACTACATATATGATGTTTGAGGTGGTTATAACTTAAACTAGCATCAAAGTACTCGTATTCAATCAATTTCAAGTAAAAAGGCCTAAAATGGCCTATATTAGCCTACATTTGGTTCTAACTTTCCTACTTTGTGTATTTTCAATCAAAACAACTTATAAATACATTAAACTAACTACATATATGATGTTTGAGGTGGTTATAACTTAAACTAGCATCAAAGTACTCGTATTCATTCAATTTCAAGTAAAAAGGCCTAAAATGGCCTATATTAGCCTACATTTGGTTCTAACTTTCCTACTTTGTGTATTTTCAATCAAAACAACTTATAAATACATTAAACTAACTACATATATGATGTTTGAGGTGGTTATAACTTAAACTAGCATCAAAGTACTCGTATTCATTCAATTTCAAGTAAAAAGGCCTAAAATGGCCTATATTAGCCTACATTTGGTTCTAACTTTCCTACTTTGTGTATTTTCAATCAAAACAACTTATAAATACATTAAACTAACTACATATATGATGTTTGAGGTGGTTATAACTTAAACTAGCATCAAAGTACTCGTATTCAAACAATTTCAAGTAAAAAGGCCTAAAATGGCCTATATTAGCCTACATTTGGTTCTAACTTTCCTACTTTGTGTATTTTCAATCAAAACAACTTATAAATACATTAAACTAACTACATATATGATGTTTGAGGTGGTTATAACTTAAACTAGCATCAAAGTACTCGTATTCATTCAATTTCAAGTAAAAAGGCCTAAAATGGCCTATATTAGCCTACATTTGGTTCTAACTTTCCTACTTTGTGTATTTTCAATCAAAACAACTTATAAATACATTAAACTAACTACATATATGATGTTTGAGGTGTTTATAACTTAAACTAGCATCAAAGTACTCGTATTCATTCAATTTCAAGTAAAAAGGCCTAAAATGGCCTATATTAGCCTACATTTGGTTCTAACTTTCCTACTTTGTGTATTTTCAATCAAAACAACTTATAAATACATTAAACTAACTACATATATGATGTTTGAGGTGGTTATAACTTAAACTAGCATCAAAGTACTCGTATTCATTCAATTTCAAGTAAAAAGGCCTAAAATGGCCTATATTAGCCTACATTTGGTTCTAACTTTCCTACTTTGTGTATTTTCAATCAAAACAACTTATAAATACATTAAACTAACTACATATATGATGTTTGAGGTGGTTATAACTTAAACTAGCATCAAAGTACTCGTATTCATTCAATTTCAAGTAAAAAGGCCTAAAATGGCCTATATTAGCCTACATTTGGTTCTAACTTTCCTACTTTGTGTATTTTCAATCAAAACAACTTATAAATACATTAAACTAACTACATATATGATGTTTGAGGTGGTTATAACTTAAACTAGCATCAAAGTACTCGTATTCATTCAATTTCAAGTAAAAAGGCCTAAAATGGCCTATATTAGCCTACATTTGGTTCTAACTTTCCTACTTTGTGTATTTTCAATCAAAACAACTTATAAATACATTAAACTAACTACATATATGATGTTTGAGGTGGTTATAACTTAAACTAGCATCAAAGTACTCGTATTCAAACATTTCCAAGTAAAAAGGCCTAAAATGGCCTATATTAGCCTACATTTGGTTCTAACTTTCCTACTTTGTGTATTTTCAATCAAAACAACTTATAAATACATTAAACTAACTACATATATGATGTTTGAGGTGGTTATAACTTAAACTAGCATCAAAGTACTCGTATTCATTCAATTTCCAAGTAAAAAGGCCTAAAATGGCCTATATTAGCCTACATTTGGTTCTAACTTTCCTACTTTGTGTATTTTCAATCAAAACAACTTATAAATACATTAAACTAACTACATATATGATGTTTGAGGTGTTTATAACTTAAACTAGCATCAAAGTACTCGTATTCATTCAATTTCAAGTAAAAAGGCCTAAAATGGCCTATATTAGCCTACATTTGGTTCTAACTTTCCTACTTTGTGTATTTTCAATCAAAACAACTTATAAATACATTAAACTAACTACATATATGATGTTTGAGGTGGTTATAACTTAAACTAGCATCAAAGTACTCGTATTCAAACATTTCCAAGTAAAAAGGCCTAAAATGGCCTATATTAGCCTACATTTGGTTCTAACTTTCCTACTTTGTGTATTTTCAATCAAAACAACTTATAAATACATTAAACTAACTACATATATGATGTTTGAGGTGGTTATAACTTAAACTAGCATCAAAGTACTCGTATTCATTCAATTTCAAGTAAAAAGGCCTAAAATGGCCTATATTAGCCTACATTTGGTTCTAACTTTCCTACTTTGTGTATTTTCAATCAAAACAACTTATAAATACATTAAACTAACTACATATATGATGTTTGAGGTGGTTATAACTTAAACTAGCATCAAAGTACTCGTATTCAAACATTTCCAAGTAAAAAGGCCTAAAATGGCCTATATTAGCCTACATTTGGTTCTAACTTTCCTACTTTGTGTATTTTCAATCAAAACAACTTATAAATACATTAAACTAACTACATATATGATGTTTGAGGTGGTTATAACTTAAACTAGCATCAAAGTACTCGTATTCAAACATTTCCAAGTAAAAAGGCCTAAAATGGCCTATATTAGCCTACATTTGGTTCTAACTTTCCTACTTTGTGTATTTTCAATCAAAACAACTTATAAATACATTAAACTAACTACATATATGATGTTTGAGGTGTTTATAACTTAAACTAGCATCAAAGTACTCGTATTCATTCAATTTCAAGTAAAAAGGCCTAAAATGGCCTATATTAGCCTACATTTGGTTCTAACTTTCCTACTTTGTGTATTTTCAATCAAAACAACTTATAAATACATTAAACTAACTACATATATGATGTTTGAGGTGGTTATAACTTAAACTAGCATCAAAGTACTCGTATTCATTCAATTTCAAGTAAAAAGGCCTAAAATGGCCTATATTAGCCTACATTTGGTTCTAACTTTCCTACTTTGTGTATTTTCAATCAAAACAACTTATAAATACATTAAACTAACTACATATATGATGTTTGAGGTGGTTATAACTTAAACTAGCATCAAAGTACTCGTATTCAAACATTTCCAAGTAAAAAGGCCTAAAA
This sequence comes from Beta lomatogona, assembly GCA_947646795.1. Taxonomy (NCBI): domain Eukaryota; kingdom Viridiplantae; phylum Streptophyta; class Magnoliopsida; order Caryophyllales; family Amaranthaceae; genus Beta; species Beta lomatogona. Next base: position 8,959 of record CANSNZ010000445.1, read on the forward strand.
TGGCCTATATTAGCCTACATTTGGTTCTAACTTTCCTACTTTGTGTATTTTCAATCAAAACAACTTATAAATACATTAAACTAACTACATATATGATGTTTGAGGTGGTTATAACTTAAACTAGCATCAAAGTACTCGTATTCAAACATTTCCAAGTAAAAAGGCCTAAAATGGCCTATATTAGCCTACATTTGGTTCTAACTTTCCTACTTTGTGTATTTTCAATCAAAACAACTTATAAATACATTAAACTAACTACATATATGATGTTTGAGGTGTTTATAACTTAAACTAGCATCAAAGTACTCGTATTCATTCAATTTCAAGTGAAAAGGCCTAAAATGGCCTATATTAGCCTACATTTGGTTCTAACTTTCCTACTTTGTGTATTTTCAATCAAAACAACTTATAAATACATTAAACTAACTACATATATGATGTTTGAGGTGGTTATAACTTAAACTAGCATCAAAGTACTCGTATTCAAACATTTCCAAGTAAAAAGGCCTAAAATGGCCTATATTAGCCTACATTTGGTTCTAACTTTCCTACTTTGTGTATTTTCAATCAAAACAACTTATAAATACATTAAACTAACTACATATATGATGTTTGAGGTGTTTATAACTTAAACTAGCATCAAAGTACTCGTATTCATTCAATTTCAAGTAAAAAGGCCTAAAATGGCCTATATTAGCCTACATTTGGTTCTAACTTTCCTACTTTGTGTATTTTCAATCAAAACAACTTATAAATACATTAAACTAACTACATATATGATGTTTGAGGTGGTTATAACTTAAACTAGCATCAAAGTACTCGTATTCAAACATTTCCAAGTAAAAAGGCCTAAAATGGCCTATATTAGCCTACATTTGGTTCTAACTTTCCTACTTTGTGTATTTTCAATCAAAACAACTTATAAATACATTAAACTAACTACATATATGATGTTTGAGGTGTTTATAACTTAAACTAGCATCAAAGTACTCGTATTCATTCAATTTCAAGTAAAAAGGCCTAAAATGGCCTATATTAGCCTACATTTGGTTCTAACTTTCCTACTTTGTGTATTTTCAATCAAAACAACTTATAAATACATTAAACTAACTACATATATGATGTTTGAGGTGGTTATAACTTAAACTAGCATCAAAGTACTCGTATTCAAACATTTCCAAGTAAAAAGGCCTAAAATGGCCTATATTAGCCTACATTTGGTTCTAACTTTCCTACTTTGTGTATTTTCAATCAAAACAACTTATAAATACATTAAACTAACTACATATATGATGTTTGAGGTGGTTATAACTTAAACTAGCATCAAAGTACTCGTATTCAAACATTTCCAAGTAAAAAGGCCTAAAATGGCCTATATTAGCCTACATTTGGTTCTAACTTTCCTACTTTGTGTATTTTCAATCAAAACAACTTATAAATACATTAAACTAACTACATATATGATGTTTGAGGTGTTTATAACTTAAACTAGCATCAAAGTACTCGTATTCATTCAATTTCAAGTGAAAAGGCCTAAAATGGCCTATATTAGCCTACATTTGGTTCTAACTTTCCTACTTTGTGTATTTTCAATCAAAACAACTTATAAATACATTAAACTAACTACATATATGATGTTTGAGGTGGTTATAACTTAAACTAGCATCAAAGTACTCGTATTCAAACATTTCCAAGTAAAAAGGCCTAAAATGGCCTATATTAGCCTACATTTGGTTCTAACTTTCCTACTTTGTGTATTTTCAATCAAAACAACTTATAAATACATTAAACTAACTACATATATGATGTTTGAGGTGGTTATAACTTAAACTAGCATCAAAGTACTCGTATTCATTCAATTTCAAGTAAAAAGGCCTAAAATGGCCTATATTAGCCTACATTTGGTTCTAACTTTCCTACTTTGTGTATTTTCAATCAAAACAACTTATAAATACATTAAACTAACTACATATATGATGTTTGAGGTGGTTATAACTTAAACTAGCATCAAAGTACTCGTATTCAAACATTTCCAAGTAAAAAGGCCTAAAATGGCCTATATTAGCCTACATTTGGTTCTAACTTTCCTACTTTGTGTATTTTCAATCAAAACAACTTATAAATACATTAAACTAACTACATATATGATGTTTGAGGTGTTTATAACTTAAACTAGCATCAAAGTACTCGTATTCATTCAATTTCAAGTGAAAAGGCCTAAAATGGCCTATATTAGCCTACATTTGGTTCTAACTTTCCTACTTTGTGTATTTTCAATCAAAACAACTTATAAATACATTAAACTAACTACATATATGATGTTTGAGGTGGTTATAACTTAAACTAGCATCAAAGTACTCGTATTCATTCAATTTCAAGTAAAAAGGCCTAAAATGGCCTATATTAGCCTACATTTGGTTCTAACTTTCCTACTTTGTGTATTTTCAATCAAAACAACTTATAAATACATTAAACTAACTACATATATGATGTTTGAGGTGGTTATAACTTAAACTAGCATCAAAGTACTCGTATTCAAACATTTCCAAGTAAAAAGGCCTAAAATGGCCTATATTAGCCTACATTTGGTTCTAACTTTCCTACTTTGTGTATTTTCAATCAAAACAACTTATAAATACATTAAACTAACTACATATATGATGTTTGAGGTGTTTATAACTTAAACTAGCATCAAAGTACTCGTATTCATTCAATTTCAAGTAAAAAGGCCTAAAATGGCCTATATTAGCCTACATTTGGTTCTAACTTTCCTACTTTGTGTATTTTCAATCAAAACAACTTATAAATACATTAAACTAACTACATATATGATGTTTGAGGTGGTTATAACTTAAACTAGCATCAAAGTACTCGTATTCAAACATTTCCAAGTAAAAAGGCCTAAAATGGCCTATATTAGCCTACATTTGGTTCTAACTTTCCTACTTTGTGTATTTTCAATCAAAACAACTTATAAATACATTAAACTAACTACATATATGATGTTTGAGGTGGTTATAACTTAAACTAGCATCAAAGTACTCGTATTCAAACATTTCCAAGTAAAAAGGCCTAAAATGGCCTATATTAGCCTACATTTGGTTCTAACTTTCCTACTTTGTGTATTTTCAATCAAAACAACTTATAAATACATTAAACTAACTACATATATGATGTTTGAGGTGTTTATAACTTAAACTAGCATCAAAGTACTCGTATTCATTCAATTTCAAGTGAAAAGGCCTAAAATGGCCTATATTAGCCTACATTTGGTTCTAACTTTCCTACTTTGTGTATTTTCAATCAAAACAACTTATAAATACATTAAACTAACTACATATATGATGTTTGAGGTGGTTATAACTTAAACTAGCATCAAAGTACTCGTATTCATTCAATTTCAAGTAAAAAGGCCTAAAATGGCCTATATTAGCCTACATTTGGTTCTAACTTTCCTACTTTGTGTATTTTCAATCAAAACAACTTATAAATACATTAAACTAACTACATATATGATGTTTGAGGTGGTTATAACTTAAACTAGCATCAAAGTACTCGTATTCAAACATTTCCAAGTAAAAAGGCCTAAAATGGCCTATATTAGCCTACATTTGGTTCTAACTTTCCTACTTTGTGTATTTTCAATCAAAACAACTTATAAATACATTAAACTAACTACATATATGATGTTTGAGGTGTTTATAACTTAAACTAGCATCAAAGTACTCGTATTCATTCAATTTCAAGTGAAAAGGCCTAAAATGGCCTATATTAGCCTACATTTGGTTCTAACTTTCCTACTTTGTGTATTTTCAATCAAAACAACTTATAAATACATTAAACTAACTACATATATGATGTTTGAGGTGGTTATAACTTAAACTAGCATCAAAGTACTCGTATTCAAACATTTCCAAGTAAAAAGGCCTAAAATGGCCTATATTAGCCTACATTTGGTTCTAACTTTCCTACTTTGTGTATTTTCAATCAAAACAACTTATAAATACATTAAACTAACTACATATATGATGTTTGAGGTGGTTATAACTTAAACTAGCATCAAAGTACTCGTATTCATTCAATTTCCTACTTAAAGGCCTAAAATGGCCTATATTTGATTCTATCTTAAACTACCATCAAACTTTTCAATCATATTTGCCTATAAATATATGTTTAGAAGTATGTACCGAGATTTGCTTTGATTTCTTGTTTGCTGGAATTTCTCCTTTTCCGAGGAACAGTCTTGAAATGAGTCTTCAAGAACAACTCGGGAGCAGTAGGGAGTACTCCTCCTCTACTCTTTGCCTGTAGACATTGTTGAATTAACAAAGGCTTTATGGAACATATTCATGTAAATTACACTAAGTAGTAGATATGAAACATATTTACCATCTTCCTAGCATCTTTGTGCCGCCGAAATAGAACCCTGAAAGTGTGACGGCTCAATTGGATTAGACAGGGAGCCACCTCTTCGGTTCTTCTTCGCCTGTTCAGATTTTTCCCGAAATGTTGGGTCTTCACTTCTCTTCTTCATGTCTTCGTATATCGTCTCCCCCAACCATTTTGGCCTTTCTTTGGCTTTCTTAACCACCCAAGTATCGCAAGTCTCGCGAGACGAGATGAAGCTTTTTTCTTGTAATCCTTCCTCACTAGGCCTTCTAACTCGGGAGGCCATTCGTAAATACCCTTTAGTCAAACATTAAACAAAGATATTAATAAAGTAATATAATCAATTTCATTTTTCATAATTCGATTCATACATATCGTGAAAATGTTCCACCAATGCGTCTTTGTTGCATCATCGACCTCACCGTAATTGAACCATGGTTGTCGAAAATGGCCCTGGAAAATGTCGTTGATGGACCCACTAACCTTGTTATCATCAAACCTGAATTGAAAACCAAACAAACACGTGAATTGTGAATATCATTGCATACAAATATCATGAAATGAAGGCTTACGAACTTACCACAATCCAGTAGGGCTTAAAACCTTTCTTGGTGCACGGTTCGAACCTTCACCTTCCTCCGTATGAGTCATCGGAGTCTCCGGTACGTGGTCATCAATGTCACGTGCCTGTGAATCATCTCCCTGTGTCTCTGACATAGGATTCTGGCTTCCTTGTACATCTGGTGACTGAAAAAGCTCCCTCGGAGTCAAAGTCCCACGACCTTGGCTTCCACCTAAGCCACGTCGACCTCCGTGGCCCTTAGGATTAGACATGATTACCTAAAATGCAAGAAAGTAGAAACGCGCAAGATTAAAAAAAACACAATAAAATGTAATATATTACAAACAGCGAACCCTCACTAAGAAAGCAAGGCAGAGGAAACATAAATATTAATGCGAAAAGGGAAGTGGGGAGAAAGCAAGTACTAATTAAATATTAGAAAAACACTAAGAAAAACCACAAAGTGCGGAATGGATCATGTTACTCAACAACAGTAAGAAAAACTACAGATGGAAATGTCATAACAAGTAATCTTCAACATTTCATTACAAAAGTCCTATATTTTTATTGAAATGTTGTCCTTAATACAAGCTATGATATACTCAAACAAATCAAAGTGAATTCCCATCCTCGTTTAGTTCATCATCACTATCGTCATCCCAAAAACCATCATCGTCATCGTCATCATCCTCGCTTTCTCCGGACTCGAAACTAGACTCTTCTTCATCATCACCTGATGGGGCTTCAAACAAAATTTCTTCGTCATCTCCTTCAACACACTCGACATCATTACCACCTTCATAATCGGGAATATCATTTGGATCACAAAGCGTTGGAGTCCCAACACTTGTGTCCTGAAGGAAGTCGAAGTCAACCGGAGCATCAATCCACAGACCTTGCCTTTGTCCTAAACCACGGCCCACCATTGAGCACGATCTCTTTTCAAGCTTGGGTACGGTGCGAAATATACTTGGCTAACCTGGTATGATAGCACAAAGGGATCAAACTTGGGGTATTTCTTGGTGTGGTTGACTTCAACTAGCTTGTATTGATCGATGTTCATTCCCCTCACATTGTCCATCCAATTGCACTTGAACAAAACAAGTGCTATATTGACTACGAGCACCGGTAAACTTTTATTCTATAACATCATCTAGAATCCCAAAGAAATCACTCCCACCGTCATTAGACACACACACTCCATAATTCATGGTGGATTTGTGGTTGCTTGATGCTTTTGTTTGGAAATTGTATCCATTAACATAGTATCTATTTCAAGTGCGAACTAATGTCGAAGGACCCATTGCCAAAGCAAAACAAGTACATCATCATTGGGTTTGTCTTGAATAACCTATTGAAATTCATTCATATTGTTAATACATTAACATTTCTTGAATAACCTATTGAATAACCTATAGTCACACAAACTCACTTTCGATCTAAACCAATCAAGGTATTCGCTTCATGTTGCACCCACACATCTTCCCTACGTAGAGTAGGTCGAATTTGAAGAATGTGGTCCTCGAAATCCCTTACAAACATAACAATTGTTAATGTCTAAATTTAAAATGAAAGTTAAATTTATAAATAATATGATTAATAACAAGTGTTTTACTTCTCAAATTCTTGTAAGATGCATGTATTTGCTAACACATATAGGTGTGCACGTTGTAGTTCCACTTCAGTTAAAAATCGTGTTCCTCCTGCATTAGACGGCCGACCACAATTAACCCTGAATAGCTGCGGGACAGTTTACGTCGAGCATCCTATCAAGTTCATCATTTACATTACGGCCTGAATCTCGTGTCTTAGTATCCACTCCTTGCTTGAAAGTAGTTTGAACAGAGTTTGCAATCTCTTCACACAAGTACGCATTACAAATAGAACCCTCCACACGAGCCTTGTTACCAATTTTGCGTTTCAAATGATTGAGGAACCTAAGGAGGTGGTTATAAAAAAGAGTTACACAATTGCGAACAACAATAAAAAAGGATATATGAAAATGAAGGATAAGGTACCTTTCAAAGGGATACATCCAACGGTATTGCACGGGACCACATAGCCAAGCTTCGCGTGGAAGGTGAACTGGTAAGTGTTCCATGGAATTGAAGAATGATGGTGGGAAAATCTTTTCGAGTTTACAAAGGATCTCGGCTATGTCCTTTTCCAACCTTTCCATGTCACTTACTTGTGATGGTGGAGCAACACAAATCACGGAAAAAAAGGCTAATCTCAGTGACAACTTTCCACACATGAACCGGAAGCAACTCCTTTAATGCAATCGGCAATAATCTTTCCATGAAGACATGACAGTCATGGCTTTTCATACTGTGCAGCTTACCGGACTACATGTCTACACATCTTGTTAAGTCGGAAGCATAGCCATTGGGAAATTTCAAATCTCTGCCCCAGTTGCATAATACTTTCCTTTGGGACTTGTCCAGTGCGAAAGGTGCTTTTGGTGGAGTTTCTTTTCCGTTCACATCCTTGGTGACATGAAGTTGAGGCCTTTTGCACAATTTAGCAATGTCTTTTCTAGATGCAACGGTGTCGCTGTCTGCTTTTTTCACATCCATAAGCGTGTGAATGAGTTGGTCGAAGAAGTTTTTCTCAATGTGCATGACATCAAGGTTGTGACGAAGATGCAGATCTTTCCAGTATGGGAGCTCCCAAAGACAGCTTTGTTTGAACCACCCATTTTTCAACTTTTTCAAAGCGTTAAGTGCATCTGGTCCATCTCGTAGCCTTTGGCAAGTCTTTAACACATGACCACAACTCTTCCCCCGGACATGATGTGTGGTGGACACCCTTTTTCAACCTTATTTCGCAAAAAGCTACTTTGTTTTTACGAAAAGGATGATCATCGGGGAAGAAATTGACGGTGACAATCAAACCAAGAAAGTTTACCCCCATGCTCGAGCCAAAAAGCTTTGGATTTATCCATACAATAAGGACAAGCCTTTTTCCCGGCGGTAGACCGCCCGGATAGCATACCGTAAGCGGGAAAATCATTTATTGTCCAAAGAATGGCGGCACGCATATTGAAATTTTGTTTCCTAGAAATGTCATAAGTAGTTGCTCCAACATCCCATAATTGCTTCAATTCCTCGATTAAGGGTTGCATGTACACATCCAAGTTTCCCTTCGGATTTTTAGGACCAGGAACGAGCAACGAAAGGAATATGAAGGGTTTTTTCATGCACATCGATGGTGGCAAGTTGTACGGGGTTAAGATGACCGGCCAACATGAATATTGACCCCCAAACTTTCCATGTGGACCAAACCCATCGGTACACAAACCGAGCCGAACATTCCTAGGCTCAGATGCAAATTCGCCAAATGATCTATCCAAATGCTTCCAAGCTTCACTTGTCACTAGGGTGAGCCATTTTGTCTTCGACTCTTGGATTTTTGGCATGCCATGTCATTTCTTCAGCAACGTTCTTTGTTGCATACAACCTCTGCAATCTCGGTGTGATTGGGAAATAAATCAAAACTTTCATTGGAACTAAAGACCCCTTAGAAGTCCTCTTGTATCTGTCGCTATCGCACACTCTACATCTGTCCAAGTGTGCATCAGTTCTCCAAAACAGCATACAACCTTTGGGGCAAGCATGAATCTTCTCGTGGGGAAGCTCTAATCCCTCCAAGATCTTCTTCGTATCGTAAAATGTGTTACTCATGTTGTTGTTGCTAGGTATTGCTTCTTTCATTAATGAAGCAAAAGCATCAACACACCTATGTGGCAAATTGTACTCACACTTCAAAGATACGATTCTAGATGCCATTTCCAACACGAGACATGGAGCTCCCGTCGTACAACGGTTCCTCGAAGCCTTTAATAGGTCAAGAAACACCTTTGCTTGAGGATTAGGCTCCTCCTCCATTCCACTAGGCTCTTCAACAGTGGACGGTTCCGGGTTATTCCCAAGAGCATCGAAAACCATTTCACGGTACGGATTAGATAGCTCTTCTGCGGGTTGAGGTAACTCTTCACCATGAGAATACCAACCGTAGTAATCGGGTATAAAGCCCTTGCTATACAAATGCACTTTAACCGTGTCTCGCGTCATGCATACGTCTGTTCTTGCATTTCGGACACGGACATCTAACTTCATCCTTACCGGGGATTCGGGATTTACTTTGCAAAAATCAATGAATTCATCAACCCCCCTCAAGAACTCGGGCCTCAAGTTACGCACATTGTCATATCTATCATACATCCACCAACGCTCCTTCCGTTTCATGGTGACCAATTCTACAATTCTAAACCATTTCAATGACAATACTCATTAACAACCAACATACGTACAATTAAAACATATTTGTGAAATACATATAGGGCCTAAAATGATGTCCAAAGGTCCTTATCACTCCAACCTAACCCATTCTTCGACGTCTAACCCCACTAGTGAATGTATGCCAACTATTCGCTTCTACGTAAATTCCGGCAGCATTTCCCATGAGTTCTCCAAGTACACAATGTCAGCTTCGTAAAAGCTTACATATGTACCCAGAGAACAACATAGAGAAACAACATCACCGGAAATTACATAGAATAGAACAAAAGGCATACATTCACCACCTAAGTGAGGTCAAACGTCGAAGAACGATCCCAATCGGGGACTATTCAAGATATACTCCTAATGAGTATACCTTGAACGGGTATCTAGGCACATGATGATGCAAACATATTTATTTAAACACTTAAATTAAATTTATAACATCATCCAAACTATTTCCACGAAAACAAATATGTCAAAAACAATATAAACCATTTAAATAGTGTAAACTAAATAAAGGAATGTGCAATAAATAAATTATTGTCATAATTATATAGTTTTTAACTTTTATAACCTTTAAGCATTTAGCAAAATTTAAACATAAAATTAAGCAATTAACCATATAAACTATATTTACTATTAAAATTAAAGATTTTAAAATTTAAAGAGTACCTACGGCGGCGGGGCTTCGGAACAGGGCGAGACGGCGGTCGGGCGTGGTGTTTGGCCACCTACATTGACAAAGCCAAATGAGATTTTGGTGAGTGCCAAAAAATTCAAAAATGAAATTATTAACAAAAATTGAGTCTGAAATAGATATTAGGAAACAATCCATATTTTCACCATTCATTCAATAAAAACCATTGAACAAAAGCATCACAACTTCAACATGTATCAAACAAATTTCACACACCCAATTTAGAAGAAACATAAAGCAAATGTGGGCATACAATCAACTAACCCAAAAACGAGAAAGTTAACAATTTTACTGAATTTTGCACTACAAATCAAGCAATAAACCCAATCACCCACCCTTAGAGAAAACCAAAACACAATTCACATAAGCATTTCTTCAAACAGATAAGAAGCACAAACAAGAACACTTCTTTTGCAACAGTTTTACAATATGAGCATAGAATTAGCTTTTTCTTGTAGTGAGCCCTCATTCACACAGCCCACTTTTGTAAACATACTCCCATTGTTTACATAAGATATCAACTTGATAAAAATTCTAGGTCCACCATGGACTCAACGATAATTTAGCCAAATGAAACCACAATGTACATGACTAGAATTAGTAAGTAATAGCTGCAGTGTGGTACAACATCAACAAACACAAGTGATTTCAAAGTAACACGAGGCGACACATTCAAGAGAATCAAACAGAACACACAAAATTGTAGATAATGGTGCTGCAACTTGCAATATGGGTAATAATGAAAAACTTCACTGGCTTTATACCACAAAGTATAGGTAGGTTTCACTTGATACCACAAAGAAAATACCAAACATTTTTCAATTTATATTTAAATAGCTAGGTCCAATTTCTAGATAATATCCACATATTCTCCTTGACAATGGACATTTACTAACGTATCTTGGAGTTCCTAGTTTGTGCTAGTAGCATCAACTCTAAGCACAGTACCATCTTCCTCCTCAAACCAAAATATCAGGAGACATAAAAACAGTGAAATTCTAGCAGAAGACTAACAGAAAGATGAGGTTTCATATATACCTGCAAATAATCCCCGCCTCTCCTGTTTCTAGGAAACAGTTGCAATTAGCAAGCAGCAAATGACAGAGCAAATTTTAAGGGTTCTGGCCACCTATATTCCAAATACCCAATTTTTAGGGTTTGGTGTCTTTAACAAAAATTTAAAAAAAAAAAGAAAAGAAAATGGAGCAGTACTAACCGGCAGTGAAGATACGGTACGGCAGGTAGACGTTCGTTGGTTGGACGTCAAACAATTGCCGGCGGCAAAGACTCAAATGCGCCGATGAAACACATAGGAGAGAGAAAGTTGAAACACGGCGGCAAATATGAACGGAGATAATGGTTCGGCAGGTCGCCGTTCGTTGGTTGGGGTGAATGAAGGCAGGGTTTTTGGTGGGAGTGAGGAGAGAGAAAGTGGAAGAGGAGCGACGGGAAATTGGAAAGAGGAGTGAAATGGGCAACTTCTCTCATTTAAGTTGTCGTTGAAAAAAACCGACTGAAATTCCATCACCGACCGTTTAAGACCGTCGCTTGAAGTAAAAAAATATTAGTCTGCTTTTGAAGAAATCAACGACGGCTTTGAGCCGTCGTTGTATAACACCGACGGCTAAACCGTCGTTGATATTTTTAAAGCGGACGGTGATCACCGACGGCTTAAAGCCGTCCGTTGTCCTAACAATACCGACCGTTTTTCAAACCGTCGCTGGTTAGCGGTCGTTGTTTCGAGCGTTTTCTTGTAGTGCTAATTGGATATTGGAAAACCGTAGGGACAAATTAGGGACTTATCCAATGTAGATTTCCCCGTCTTGACTCCATAGATGGTCAATGAACCATAGATTGAGTTCGGGGGTGAGGGTACGAACACGGTCATAATGAACCACATTCGCCCATTGTTGGCTTCTACTAAATATCGATTAATGTCAATTTTTATGCAATAAGATAACCAAATAATATTTGTATGCACCCTAAAAATATTAGTCTAGGTTGGTTCGGGAAACACATAAAAGACTATTTTTTTTAGTGATATGTTATAATGCAATGAATTTACGGGGAACGTAACGAGGTTGTCCAAATTATCTAATTAATATTAGAACAGTTCTTTAGGTCTTGATTAACAAAAATAACATGTGGGTGATAAAAATGTTAAATCATGCATAGAACGATCATATAATATGTATAGAACAATCGAGGAAGCATATAATAATGTACGAAAATAAATAAAAAGAAGGAAGGACAAGAATATACAATAGAACGATTTTATACCAAAGATCTACATTATGAAATAAATGGTTAGTAACTTCAATATAAAAATAGGAATTTATTCAAGGACCCTTAGGATTATACCATGGCTTGTTTCTGCGAGATTGACAACCTTCGGGACGAGCAATCGTGAAGCCAGAAAGTATGAATGTATGAAAATATGTGTTTGTATGTCTGAAAGTATGAGTTTTTGTAGGGAGGTTTTGTAGAGAGGTTCGTAAATATATTCATAGAGTTCGAAGTGCTTTAGTGTTGTTAAAAACTGTGTTTAATTCGGAAAATCGAAGCCTATTAATAGGGAAAACGGAACTGCACCTCACGCGCCAGCTGCGTCAGGCGCAGGATGACGTGTCACGAGCAAATCCACGTGTCAGGCGCACATTGGCGCGCCTGACGCGGTATGCCCAGTAGGAAGCGTACACGTGGTACACGCTTTGAAAAAATAAGAAAGAAAAATATGCATCTCACACAGAGTAGTGCACTTGGCGCATGACTCAATATGACACATAAGTCTACGTGCCATGATACGAGCGCTCGGCACACTTCTGTGCGCTAGGCGCACGCTTACGTGGCAGGACAGATGCGCTCGGTGCAGGGGGGTGCACTCAGCACACGTTGGTGCGCTCAACGCACCAACTTCTTGCTTTGATTCGATAAAACGAGTTTTAAAGATTTTCTTTTATCTTTTAACTCCGGGAATTTGATTTTACGGGATAAAATCCGATTATAATTATAAAATTCTCTTTGAATATATTTGAAGTCCTATTTTTAAGCTCACTTAATTATTCATGATAATTAATAATATTTTGAACCCAACTCTTTGAAAAAGCCCAATTAATTGTTTTATTTCAATAAAATAAATATATTCAAAGATAATTTTATAATTAAAATCGGATTTTATCCTGTAAAATCAGATTTTCGGAGTTAAAAGATAAAAGAAAATCTTTAAAACTCGTTTTTATCATAACTGTCAAAAGCAAGTTGGTGCGTTGAGCGCACCAACGTGTGCTGAGTGCATCCCCCTGCACCGAGCGCATCTGTCTTGCCACGTAAGCGTGCACCTAGCGCACAGAAGTGTGCCGAGCACTCGTATCATGGCACGTAGACTTATGTGTCATATAGAGTCCTGCGCCAAGTGCACTACTCTGTGTGAGATGCATATTTTTCTTTCTTATTTTTTCAAAGCGCATAGCTTTAAGTATCCCGCCTGGGGAGTACGTTCGCAAGAATGAAACTCATAGGAATTGACGGGGGCCCGCACAAGCGGTGGAGCATGTGGTTTAATTCGATGCAAAGCGAAGAACCTTACCAGGGCTTGACATGCCGCGAATCCTCTTGAAAGAGAGGGGTGCTTCCTACTGGGCATACCGCGTCAGGCGCGCCAATGTGCGCCTGACACGTGGATTTGCTCGTGACACGTCATCCTGCGCCTGACGCAGCTGGCGCGTGAGGGGCAGTTCCGTTTTCCCTATTAATAGGCTTCGATTTTCCGAATTAAACACGGTTTTTAACAACACTAAAGCACTTCGAACTCTATGAATATATTTACGAACCTCTCTACAAAACCTCCCTACAAAAACTCATACTTTCAGACATACAAACACATATTTTCATACATTCATACTTTCTGGCTTCACGATTGCTCGTCTCGAAGGTTGTCAATCTCGCAGAAACAAGCCATGGTATAATCCTAAGGGTCCTTGAATAAATTCCTATTTTTATATTGAAGTTACTAACCATTTATTTCATAATGTAGATCTTTGGTATAAAATCGTTCTATTGTATATTCTAGTCCTTTTTTTTTTTTTTATTTTCAAACATTATTATATGCTTGCCTGATTGTTCTATACATATTATATGATTGTTCTATGCATGATTTAACATATTTATCACCCACATGTTATTTTTGTTAATCAAGACCTAAAGAACTGTTCTAATATTAATTAGATAATTTGGACAACCTGTTACGTTCCCTGTAAATTCATTGCATGATAACATATCACTAAAAAAATAGTCTTTTATGTGTTTCCTGAACCAACCTAGACTAATATTTTTAGGGTGCATAAAAATATTATTTGGTTATCTTATTGCATAAAAATTAACATGAATCGATATTTAGTAGAGGCCAACAATAGGCGAATGTGGTTCATTATGACTGTGTTCGTACCCTCACCCCCGAACTCAATCTATGGTTCATGGACCATCTATGGAGTCAGGACGGGGAAATCTACATTGGATAAGTCTCTAATTTGTCCCTACGGTTTTCCAATATCCAATTAGGTTTATGAGTCTTCCTTTAAAGATTTGTTGGCGACTTCAAAATAATTTTTAATAAAACCTTTACAATGGGGTAGTCAAAAGATGACAGTGGGGTTAAACATATGGATGATGGGGTTGGGTAATTCGAAAAAGAAAAAGAGATTTTGATTTCTTTTAGGTAAGAAAAACCTAGGTTTAATTTTCAGAGTTGTAATGGAGAAGGATTAAATTTTTTTGGGAATAGGAAACAACAGAGCTAGAGGTATCATTAATGGGGTTTTGGAAATTGAAAGGGGAAAATGTGGAATATAGCAAGCAAGAAACGCGTGAAGTTGGATTATACTTTGGCAGACAAAGAAAATAATTGGGCCCTTGTATTTTGGGGGACCCTGTGCTGTTGCTCACCCAGCACAGAGCCTTAGCCAGGCCTGTTGTGGACCAAACTAATAGGAATTTTCTTTTTCTTCATATATTAACATATAGATGTAGAAATGTGACTAATTTAATTTCTTGTAGCCACTCCAAATTTTTGTGAATGTTTTTGGCAAGTATTTATGTGAAATTGTCTTTGGGTATTTTCTTTTGTTCATTTAGCTTTACCTTGTTTGCACCAATTTAGAGTACGAAGAACTAAGTAGTACTTGGTCTAGTGGTAAGGTTTGTATCTCACAACTTTGAGGTTGTGGAATCAAACCCAACTAGATGCACTTTGGGGATGGAATTCCCTACCTTCTCCTCCCTCTTCTAAAGGGCCTTGCTTGTGAAGTTGAGTCCTTCAGATTAACCTGTGTGAGGTTCCACTCCAATAGGGCACTTCTCCTTGCCATTCTTTTTAGAAGAATTAGTCTATGGAGAAACCTAACATGAAAAGAGTAATATGCTAAAGCTTCAAAAGTATAGTATAGTTCATTGATATGTATGATCAATGATGTGAGTTTACACTTGATTTATATAGATTCTACCACATCCTTAATTAGAGGGATGCCAAGTTTTAGGAAATCAAATATATGTAAATCATGCCATATACTTGTAATAACTGATGTTAGAATTTTTTTAAGGGTGAAAATAAATCAGACAAAAACCTAACTAATTCGACAAATATTCTTACAAGAGAAATCACTATTAGCAACTCTTTAAGTACTCTTAGGTTATATATGCTCTCTCCACCTTATTTTAGGAAGTTAATACATATTTTTGTTTGATTCATATCCTAACCATACTAGAAAATTTTAACTATATATGTTTAATTATGCATTAATCAAATTTGTGAAATTTATGTCTTTGAAACCTACATGATGAGACGAATCTAATGGGCTTACATAAATATCTTTTTGTTCCTATAGATTAGTGTCAAAATAGAGTCAACGTTGAATTAGAATAAGACATCATATCAGACTCGATTAGACTTGAAAGTTTCAGTCAAACTAGACCTTGGAAAAGTATGATCAGATCACCTAATTTTAGGTCATGAGAACATAGCTTTAGTGATTTCTCTATTTTAACTTTCTTAATTTGTAGAACTTCCCCTAAATTAGAATGTCTTTTCTAATGGCCTTTATATGCCCTAACTAGAACCGAATTCCTAGATGACACTGTAGGAACACCGACGACGCGACATCATATGCCACCAAAGATCTCTCTTAAGTTTATGAAATTCCGAAACCTAATGTCCAAAAATATTGATAATGTGATTACCACTCCGCATAAGCCAAATTGCCACTATGAGCAAATCTATGTGCTTGCTTGGGAAAACAATACTTAAAACAAAGAACGTTGTTACATTTTACCCCTTTGGACTTCATATTTACTCGCTGAAGTTCTATATAAAACTGTGCGCCGGCCCGCGTGCATTGTGGATTTACCTTCCTGGAAACTCTACTCTAACATTTCTCTAGTTTCACCGTTTATGCCTTTTTCCATATACAGCGTTAAAAGGTTGGAAATAAGATCACTATAACGCAAATAATAAACAAAGCAATAAGGCGAATAAATAAAAGCAAGTAAAAGAATAGACGAATAAACAATTGCTGACGCGGAATCCCAAATTGAGGGAAAAAACCGCAGGTGGTTTATGTTACCACCAATCCACTATGTGATCAAGAGCTTGAGCAACATCTCATTACAAGTAGTGTTGAACAGTTGACTAAGGGGATAGATGGCACAGAGAGAAATGGATAAGAAGTGTACAAGTATTTATCAGCTAAGTAGTGAGTTCTTAGTTACAATAAATACATACTATTTATACTCCAGCCAAGATATGCTGCACAACCATTTTCTCCTTCCTCAATCATAGAACTTGCTCCCATTTCCTCTAACTACTTTGTTGGATCAGGCCTTTAATGTTGTTAGTGGACCCACATTTCTCGCTGCACGTGTAGGCTACTCAACTGCCTTTTGCATATCCTTTATTATAATTTTAAAAGATTAGCTTTGCCACCTGTCATTCATGGATAAACAATTTGCCTCTAATTGTTGCCTTTGCACCAGCTGCCTTGGGAAAAGGCTACAATTACTTGTCCCAAGACTTCTCTCATCATCGCACTTCCCTCTCCCTCACGTCGTTTGGTGACGATTCCCTCTTACACTGTCGCAGTGAAGGGATTGCTATACAAATGCATGTAAGTTTGTTTCTTTGAAATGTCGTAGTTGTGGTACGATGTTAATGAATCTTCTTTGAAGGACATGGATGCTACTTGCTAGGCTCTTCAACACTCGTTGTCGCTCCGCAACAGTGTCATCATATTGGAGAAGAAGATAACATTCTTCACTAAAAACACGAGGGAAGATCAACTGATGAAGAAAAAGGAGGAGCTGACGTCGTTGAGTGAATTAAACAAGTGATGCTCGGCTTGCTCAAGTTTCTGAGTTGGACGCCAAGGTCGCTGACTTGATGGAGGATCTCAACAACGTTGCTATCTTCTACACCTGGAAGACAAGGGATAAACTAATGAAGCAACATATGGATGGCCAGAAGCCAGCTTGGACGCCAAAGCAAGATATAAAAAAGTTCATGACGCTTGCGGGCAGGGCTTAGGATTTGCTCTCTTAGGCGGCGTCAACTGTTGAAACTGCTCACACTGGTAAGTCTGTGCCTGCTCACTAGTAGTGTTTGTTGGTTATTCCTCCTTATTTGGAAAAGATCAAATTAGTAAAATAGTAAGAGAAAAAGAATGAGAGGAATGGAAGGGGAGAAAAAGAAGGAGAGTAAAAAGAAAATAAGAGGCAAATTATTTGACGTTAATTTGCATCATTAGTTTATTAGTTATAGGATGATTATAAATATGTAATCTAATTGATTGTTAATTAAGATTCAGAGATAGAATTTATAATCACATTTCAGAAATATAGAAACACTTTACATTTTGAGAGTACACCATCGAATGTTAGTTTATAATTTATAAACACTTTGTGAGTTATTCTATTATATTATAGAGATATAATTGTTAGCCTATTTTGTTTATACACGAAGGGAAAACGAATATTATTTCCGCTGCAAGATTATTTGTGATCTTTCCCAACAGTCTGGTATCAGAGCCGGATACGTATATTGTATAAAACAAAATGGAAGATTCGATGGTAAGTCTATCGGGAATGATTAAATTGACGTCGTCCAACTATTCCATGTGGAAGTCTCGAATGGAGGATATCCTTTATTGTAAGGATTTGTATAAACCCATTGAGGAAGAAAATAAACCGGAAAATAAAACTGAAGATGCATGGAAATTGGAAAATCGAAAAGGCGATCGGGTTGATACGACAACATATTGATCAAAGCATTTTTCAACATGTTGCTAATGATACCGATGCCTACAAGCTTTGGAAAAAGCTTGAGTCAATGTATGAGAGGAAGACCGCTTTAAATAAAGCTACATTGGTGAGAAGGTTGGTTCGTCTTCTATACAAAGAAGGTAAAAATATGGCAGAACACATGAATGAATTTCAGGGCATTGTTAATCAGCTAACAAATGTTAGCATGACAATTGAAGATGAAGTCCAAGCCTTATTACTCCTTAGCTCATTACCCGATAGTCGGGAAACTCTTGTTATCTCGTTGAGCAATTCGGCTCCGAATGGTAAACTCACCCTTGACATGGTGAAAGATAGCTTGTTCAATGAAGAAGCTAGAAGGGAAAGAATTTGCCTCCACAAATAATCAAACTGAAGCACACGTTGTTGAAAGTCGGGGAGACCAATGTTTAAAGGCTCCCAAAGTCAATATAAATGGAGAGGCGGATCAAAATCCAAGAAGAGGCTCACTTGCTTTTATTGTCATAAGGCGGGACATAAGCAAAGTGAATGTCGAATATGGAAGCGGGACATGAGATCAAAGAATGACAAGAGTAGTGATAATGAAGACAAGAAAAATGTCACGGCTACGGCGAGTTGGTGACGAAGTTTATTTTGTAGGTGATAACTCATGTTATAACCTTACAAATGAAGATTGTAGTTGGGTGATTGATACGGGTGCTTCATATCATCTAGCTGCAAACAAAGATTACTTCACATCTTACACTAGCGGCGATCTTGGTTTTGTAAGGATGGGAAATAATGGATCCTCCAAAATTATTGGTATTGGAGATGTTTGCTTGGGAAACCAATGCGGGGTGTAAGCTAACACTACACGATGTTAGACATGTTCCGGATATTCGGCTGAATTTGATCTCGTTGGTAAACTTGACGATGAAGGGTATGCAAATCACTTTTCTAATGGAAAGTGGAAGTTGTCGAGAGGCTCGATAATTGTTGCTCATGGAAAGAAGCAACAAACCCTTTATGTCACAAATGGGAAGCTCGGCTCACGGTTGAATGTAGGCGAAGAATGTTCTACCGAGCTATGGCATAAGCGGCTCGGACATATGAGTGCGAAGGGAATGCAAATCCTCACTCGGAAGAAACTCCTTCCTTTGAAGGATGTTCATTTGAAATCTTGTGTTGATTGTTTGGCTGGAAAACAACACGAGTTTCATTTCGAAGAAATCCACCATCTAGAAGACCAAGTGTTCTAGATTTGGTTCCAGGACGTATGCTCTATGACGGAGAAATCTCTTGGTGGTGCATCTTATTTTGTCACATTTATTGATGACCATTCCAGGAAAGTGTGGGTCTATCTTTTGAAGAGTAAAGACCAAGTTCTTGACGCGTTCAAGGAGTTTCATGCAAAAGTGGAGAGAGAAATAAGCATGAAATTAAAATGTGTACGATCTGATAATGGTGGTGAGTATAGAGGACCGTATGAAGAATATTGCAAGAAGTATGGGATAAAGCTTGAGAAAACTGTCCCAAAACGCCTCAACAAAATGGTCTTGCGGAAAGAATGAATCGTACGATTCTTGAAAGAGTTCGTTCGATGTTGTCTCATGCAAAGTTACCAAAATCATTTTGGGGGGAGCGATTAAAAGCTCGAGTTCATTTGATTAATCTTTCTCCTTCGGTTCCACTTGATGGTGGTGTTCCACAAACGATATGGTCGGGGAGAAAAATAAACTATGAAAGTTTGAAGGTCTTTGGTTGTAGAGCCTTTGTTCACATCCCGAGGGATGAGAGATCAAAACTTGATAGCAAGACAAAACAATGTATTTTTCTTGGCTATCCCGAAGATGAGTTCGGTTATAGGTTATGGAGTCTGTTTGAAAGAAAGATTGTCGAAGCGGAGATGTTGTCTTGTTTGAAGATCAAACCATTGAAGATATACAAAACACGGGAAAATCTACAACATCATCGGAAGAATCACCTATAATCATGAATCCAGTTCCTTCTCCGGATATAATTGATGATCACGGGGGAGAAGTACACCAAGAAGATCAACCTCACAATATTGATGATGATGAGGATGATAATAATGAGAATGTGGAGCAGTTGACACAACAAGAGAGTCAACCACCACCACCACCGAGTTGAGAAGGTCTAGCGAGAGATAAACGACTTCCAACAAGACTTGCTAGTGGTGAGTATCGGTTGCTTGCTTGAAGGGGAGAGCCGAGTCTTATGAAGAGGCTCTAAGAGATAACCGCCAAAAAGAGTGGATGGAAGCCATGCAAGATGAGATAAAATCCTTGCATGAGAATCATACATTTGATTTGGTACAATTACCAAAGGGTCGACGAGCACTCAAGAATAAGTGGGTGTTCGGATTGAAAACTGAAGAAAATAATCCGCGACCAAGATACAAAGCAAGGATGGTTGTGAAGGGGTTCGATCGGGAAGAAAGGTATTGACTTTGAAGAAATATTCTCACCTGTGGTGAAAATGTCGTCAATACGAGTTGTTCTAGGCATGGCGGCATGCATAGATTTAGAAATTGAACAACTAGATGTGAAAACGGCCTTCCTACATGGTGATTTGGAAGAAGAAATATATATGGAACAACTTGAGGGATTTCGGGTTAAGGGAAAAGAGCACATGGTATGTCGTTTAAATAAGAGCTTGTATGGTTTAAAACAAGCTCCGCGACGATGGTATCGGAAATTTGAATCCTTTATGAAGGATCATAAGTATCACAAGACGACATCGGATCATTGTGTGTTCGTTAAAAGATTTGCGAGAGGGAGATTTTATTATTTTACTCCTTTATGTTGATGATATGTTAATCATTGGTCGTGATAACAATAAAATCGCCAATTTGAAAAAGGCGATGAATAAGTTCTTTGCCATGAAAGACTTAGGACCGGCAAAACAGATACTAGGCATGAAAATATCTCGTGACGGGAAAAATAAGAAGTTATGGCTGTCACGGGGAAAGATATATTGAGAAGCTACTCGAGAGGTTTAACATGCATAAGGCTAAACCGGTAAGTTCTCCACTTGCGGGTCATTTTAAGTTGAGTTCTCAACAATGTCCTACAAGTGAGAATGAAATAGAAGAAATGAATAAAGTCCCTTATGCATCTGCGGTTGGTAGTTTGATGTATGCTATGGTGCATACGAGACCGGATATTGCTTATTCGGTCGGTGTTGTTAGCGGGGTTCCTCTCAAATCCCGGGGAAAGAACACTGGGAAGGCTGTAAAATGGATTCTAAGGTATCTAAGAGGCACATCCAATTTGTGCTTATGTTTTGGTTCGGGAGATCCTGTGTTAAATGGTTACACGAGATGCGAGATATGGCTAATGATGTTGATTCGCGAAAGTACGTATCGGGCTATATGATGACTTTTGCGGGGGAGCTATATCATGGCAATCTAGATTACAAAAATGTGTTGCTTTATCAACAACGGAAGGCTGAGTATATTCTTTGTGACGAAGCTTGTAAAGAGCTCTTGTGGATGAAGAATTTCCTACAAGAGTTAGGGATTAAACAAGATAAGTATACACTTTCTTGTGATAGCCAAAGTGCTATTTATACGCGAAAAATCCTACCTTCCATGCCCGTTCCAAACATATAGATGTAAGGTATCATTGGATACGAGAAGTCTTTGAAGCCAAGCTGTTGCATTTGGAAAAGATCCATACTAACCACAATGGATCGGGATATGATGACAAAGATATTGACCATGCAAAAGCTTGAAGTTTGTCGAGTTGAAGCGGGTTTATCAAGAATCTCCAAATAAGTCGAAGGGGAGATTTGTTGGTTATTCCTCCTTATTTGGAAAAGATCAAATTAGTAAAATAGTAAGAGAGAAAGAATGAGAGAAATGGAAGGGGAGAAAAAGAAGGAGAGTAAAAAGAAAATAAGAGGCAAATTATTTGACGTTAATTTGCATCATTAGTTTATTAGTTATAGGATGATTATAAATATGTAATCTAATTGATTGTTAATTAAGATTCAGAGATAGAATTTATAATCACATTTCAGAAATATAGAAACACTTTACATTTTGAGAGTACACCATCGAATGTTAGTTTATAATTTATAAACACTTTGTGAGTTATTCTATTATATTATAGAGATATAATTGTTAGCCTATTTTGTTTATACACGAAGGGAAAACGAATATTATTTCCGCTGCAAGATTATTTGTGATCTTTCCCAACAGTGTTTAAGTAGATTAAATAGTTTTTTAGTAGTTATGTTTGGATGTTGTGTCACCCAATAAACGATGTTGTTCTCAGTTTGAATTTTTTGTATTTTGAATACTTGATTTGTGTTAGTTATTTCCTTTATAACTTTTCAATTTATGATGAATGGTACTTTTAGATCTTTGTGTTCATGTGCATTATTTTGTTGCGAATTGTATGTATGTTTATATATATATATATATATATATATATATATATATATATAAACGTGGAATTATTAAAGCCTATCTCATCAATCAATTTAAGACAAGCTTAAAGAAGAATGGTATAATGACATGATTAATTTGTCAGTTAATATTCCATTTTTTTTCTATGGCTTCTCACTTATACTTCAAAATGTGGAATTCCAAATCCTTTCTCATCACCGCAAATTAATGTTCAGACCAACCTTTATAAAAAATGGATGTTGGTAGATAATGCTACTATAACATCAATCCATCCCCTTTTGTCTTCAATC
This sequence comes from Beta lomatogona, assembly GCA_947646795.1. Classification (NCBI taxonomy): domain Eukaryota; kingdom Viridiplantae; phylum Streptophyta; class Magnoliopsida; order Caryophyllales; family Amaranthaceae; genus Beta; species Beta lomatogona. Next base: position 31,898 of record CANSNZ010000445.1, read on the forward strand.
AAGATCTCTACTTCCAAAGGAGAGAAGATAATAGCATCCCCCTTTAAGAGAGGTAGAGAAACAACATAACCTTCTAAAGGAGTAGATTCAGTTAATATTGATAAGATCCGAAAAATATATCATCAAAATAACTACTCTAATCAAATCCTCCATACAATAGCTACTCAAATCGACACTATCTCCACAAAAATTGATTCTATTTCAAAACCTAGTCCTTGTTTTCTGACAGGCTAAAGTCGTATCACCTTATCAAAAATAACCTAAGGTCCACTAACAAGTAGTCAGGGAAGTCAGGATCGAATCCACAGGGAGAAAGTTATATTATTGTATCTGAATTCTAATATTATACTAACTAAATCAGTTGAAAATGGGTGTGTGACTAAACTAATAGGCAAATGATAGAACTAAATATGAAGGTAAGAATCAATTAATAAAGAACTAGGACTATGGATCACTATGCATACAATGCGGGAAATTAGAGACGAATAATAACCACCCAATAAGTCAATTTATCTAGGGCACATGTGATTTCTCTCGAACATTACCTTCCTCAAAGATCACCTAGCCGCTCTCGCATGGTCAAGGATCACTATGCCTAATGATTGAAAGCCTATACGAAATCTCTCCTCTCGAAGCAGATTCAATATTGCGATAATAGAAATACAAATCAGGCCTAATTCATAAATCTAGCATGAACGATTCAATCACAGGAAACAACTGAAATAAAGGGTAATTATACTAATCTATCAATCCCTCATTGCATACATAGATCCCCACAATCCTAGAAATAAAACTACTCACTCATGCTTGAGAAAACAATAACAAAATCCATATAAAAATCCATACTTTGAACTATTGCAAATAACTAAGAAATTACTCTAATCAATAATAGAGAAAGCAAACAATAATGGAGAGAACAAGGAAGAAGATTACCAAATTAAAGAACTATATTGAAATTGCGAATAATCCAAAGGGTTGATCTTGAATCCACAATGAAAAGTAATAAAAACTAGGGTTCTTGAGAGAAAACTATGAGAAATAATGACTAAAACAAAGATGAATCAAAGATCCTTAATCCAAGTTCTGAATTTTCAATTTATACTAAATAGCCCGACACTCATTAAATGAGCGCGCGGAGTGAATCGCCCGATTGGGCCAAATCAGCCCGATCAAATCGGGCTCAAACGCAGCAACATAGGCCAAAAACGCCACCGCCCGATGAAAACGGGCCGACTCGCCCGACGCCATCGGGCCGAACTGCCAGTCTCAGCATGCGCACAAACCATCACCAAATCACGCCCGATGCAATTGGGCCGAACAACCCGATCGGGCTCCTCACCGAAATAACGGCCAGGGCGACATCACCCGTCGGGCCCGCAGCGACACGGCTTAACTCCCTTATGAGCGCCCGATCGGGCTGTGGTGCATATCTTCCTTCTTGGCTCTAAACGCCAAGACATCAATTCTTCTTTGATCAAGGGTCCCGGAAAGGGTCCTCGGGACTTTGACACTCCGCATGAAACCTCTCCACTCCAGTATAATGGTCAAATAATAGTAGAAAATAGAGAGATAACTCCCTAAAACCTGCAATCACACACAGAACAGAGAACCACAACTCGATGGAGAAAGTTAGCATAAAATGGCTCCTAAGAGCACCATTGATACACATTTTAGCTCAAATATAGGGGGAAAAACACTATATAAAACCATAACATCAAACTCCCCCAAGCTAAACCATTGCTTGTCCTCAAGCAAAGCACAACATGAATAAAAATAGGATTGCTTCACCCTTTCAGATAGGAAAGTTTAAACTCAATTATTTCCAACTCAAAATCGTTCAAGCAAGCAAAATACAAGTTCAGTTGCATAGATCACCTGACTACCAATCACTTAAGTAACCATCAAATGCAACTGCCCTACATATCATGCGAATCTTGAAAAGGTGCTCACCAAGGTGTCAGTCCTCTCAATTTTGTGGCGAGGCAAAATATGTGCCCGATCGCTCACTAACTTAACCATAATAGCCCTTCCCACTCACACTCTCATGTGTTTAGAAAGGTATAATATCGCTCATCCTAATCAGGTCGACTCAAATAACAAACTTAATCTTCAACTTTGGCATATTGACTCAGTATTATTCCAATAAACAATCAAACATGTGCTCAAAAGGTCTTTCTTAGTGTTGTAATGGGGCTCGGGTAAAGGTACGGAAATTATTTAGGGAATGTGGTGGAAAAGCCAAGAAAGGGGAGCAAAAAACACTAGTAGGACTAGGTGTGGTCGAAACAACTCCCATGGCATCAACAACATAACCAAGATAATAACCAACTCTTGAAATTTCACGAACCAACCAATAATTGTCTCTTTCAACATAACTTCCAACACTTTTGAATGTTAATGAGTGAAGATCATAGAAATTTTTCAGATTTTTCACTATCATTTTTTTTTCATTCAACATAATTTCCAACACTTTTGAATGTTAATGAGTGAATCATAGAAATTTTTCAGATTTTTCACTATCATTTTTTTTTCACTTTATTTTTTTCTTTTTCTTTCTTTTCTTTGTACAAACATATCATTATTTTCCAACCACCCTACGGAATCAACCACACAATATGCTATTAACTCAACAAATGCTCCCCAAGCTAGGCTTGGGACAATAGTCATTGAAAAGGCTCAAGGCGTGTAATGTGGCTTAATATAGATCCAAAAAAAAGTCATTAGGCTCAGCGGGGTTAGGGGGAAAATGATTCATTAAACAACTCTGAGGCTTAAAGATTAAACAAATGAACGCCTCTATCACAGCACATGTCTAAAGTCACCAGAAATCAACGAGTACAATGCCAAAACCAAGATAAGAATGCTACGAGGAACTAACACACAAGAATAGACCGGATATAGAGATAAATCCGAGGGCTAGAATGAATCCTCACAATCTAACCAATTCAAGCATGCTGTTAAAATAGGCACTTCATCATCAAAATCTATTCAAGATCAAGGCAATCATAGATCACATCACAACATCCCAATCACAAATGCCCAACTATCCAGTATAATGAGTTAAATCATTTTTCAGAACAAAGTTCGGGGCACAGGGAAGCAATCAATCTATTCGCATTCAACTCGTATTTTTGTGTTTTTTCAGCAATATTTCATTTTTTTGTGATTTTTCATTTTTTTCAAAGCAATTAAACGAACTTAACTAACCTAAAAAGCAGTAAAACAAAAAGAAAACAATACTAATACTTACAGAAATCCTCCCCCAAGCTGAACTTGGCAATGGCCTCATTGCAACAAGGGAAAGGAAAGGGACATGGACATCAGTCGCCCATCAGCCTGTATCGAGCAGTTTAGTAGCCACATGTTGTACCACCGCTTGCAACCCGCGTCGGACTGTAATGCTAGTGTGGTGGCCCTCATGTAGGATGTGATGCCCATTAAAGTCGGGGCTTATACCTGTCAAATCATCAGTGCTATAGCCAATGGTCTTTTTGTGAGTCTGTAAGACCATTAGAAAATGTTCATCACCTGCAATAGGCTCTAAGACAAGCACATCATTTGAAGTAGCATGGGAGGGGGAATGAGGCATGCAATCATGGATCGATTCATCTATAACATCAACACTATAACATGATTCCTCTAGCATTGGGCTTTTAGGTGCATTGTTTAGGCTAAACATGACCTTATCATCCCCCACGGTCAGTGTTAGTTTCCCACTCTTAACATCTATCACTGCCCCAGCAGTATGGAGGAAAGGTTTCCCAAGGATAATGGGTGTTTGAGTGTCTTCGGCCATGTCTAATATAACAAAGTCCACAGGGATAAAGAATTTACCTACTCTAACAGGAACGTCCTCTAATATACCTAGGGGGTATTTCACATAATGGTCAGCCATTTGCAGAGTAATGGTAGTACATTTTAATTCACCCATGTTCAGTTGCTTACAGATAGAAAGAGGCATGACACTCACACTGGCACCTAAATCACATAAAGCTTTGTCAATGAATATGGTGCCAATGTGACAGGGGATGGAAAAACTCCCTGGATCTTTCAATTTGGTTGGAGACTGGTTTTTGTAAAAGAGCGCTGCATTCAGCGGTAAAAGCCACGATCTCCACCTCATTGAGAGTCCGCTTCCTCATCAACAGTTCTTTCAAAAATTTAGAATAAGCGAGGCACTTGATTTAATAATTCGGTAAAAGGAACCGTTACTGCAGATTCTTTACCACCTCTAAAAACTTACCATGCGGTGGTCGAGCTTCTTCTTGAGCATCCGCTCGGGGAATGGTAGCTTGATCACCGGAGGCACGATTTTCTCCTTAGTCACCTCTATAGTCTTATTTGTAGCTCCTTGCTCGCTTTGAGGTTCAGCATCCTCGGGCACTTCTTGTGGTTTCTTTGCAATTGATGATTCCACCTCTAGCATTGCTTCGGAGCATCGTCTTGCACTCCACTTGCGAAGAGTGATGGCATTGGCGGTGTCCCTTGGTTGCATTGGTTGCGAAGGCAATGACCCGGATGGCCTATTAGCAAAGGAACTAGCCAGGTGAGCTATTTGTGACTCCAACATCTTATTATGTGTCCCTTGCGGCTTATTACGAGCATGCGGGCTCTCAAGTGAGACCTGGTATACGCTTGAAAGGAATTAATACCTTTCGCATCCGCAACATTAGACCTTTGAGTTCAGCAATAGTTGGGTCGAAGGAGGTGTAGAATAATCTTTGTTGAAACCGAGTTCTACGATATCCGGGGAGGAGCTTGTGGTTGATATTGTTGTTGTTGATCTTTGTGGATAATGTTGTTGTTGCGGATTCATCACATTATTACTCCTATACGAGAGATTTGGATGATCTCTCATCCCGTGATTATAGGTATTGGAGTAGGGATCGAGGCGAGGCTTGTGTGGTGAGCGTAATGCGTGCACCGGCTCACTAGAATGTGAAAGAGCGGGGCACTCTTGAGAGTTATGTCCAGTTATCCCACAAGCGTCACGGATGAAAGCATTGTGACCGAAACACTTGCCGTAGCATTGACACTCATGTGAGGGGAGGAATTGTTACCTAGCTTCAAAGAATCAATCTTCGGGTGAAGAGCGGCTAGTTGTCCCGGTCGAGTAAAGAAATGGCTTCTACATCATGTTTGCCTCCCTTTGTCATAGAAGAACGAATAGTAGACGCTTGGTTTGAAGCGAGTTTCTCCGGAAGTTCATACCCTTCGTCTACGGCTTTATCCATGAAGAACCCACCAGCAGCTCCATCAATTACCCGTCTCATATCTGCATCAACTCTAGTGTAGAAAATGTGGCACAGATAGCACTTGTCAAAACCATGGTGGGGACAAAGACGCTGCAGATCTTTGAATCTTTCCCAAGCTTCATATAGTGACTCGCCAGGATCTTGGGTGAAAGTGACTATGGCATGACGCATATCTCTGAGTCTTTTGGTAAGGGTACCACTTGATGAGAAAAACCTTTGAGAGCTACGCCCGGTGGTGATGGTGGAAGGCGACTTATTATACCAAAATAGAGCTTTGTCGCGCGAGAGAAAAACCAAATATGATGAGTTTCATCTCATCAGCGGTAACACCAAGCTTGCTTACGAGTAGCACAACATTGTAAAAACCGCTTGCAGGTCTGATTTGGGTCTATATTCGGAACATGAGACTTGATTTCAGAACATTGTAAAAACCCAGCGAACTGATTATTCTGAACTATATTCAGAACATGAGACTTGATTTCAAAGTTTGCAGCAGCAATAGTAGGCAACCGTACCCCAGTGGGCACATTATCAGGAGATGGTTGTGCATAGTCTCTGAAGGTCGGTTTAGCTTCGTCACCAATTCTAGCAAGTAATAGGTGAGGCGGGGAATTCTTGTTGTGGTGAAGATGGTGGAGAAGGTGTCTTTTGGGAAGGTGTCCCTGCCGAGACAACTTGGTTTGCTTAGTTGTCTTTTTGAGTCTACGAGAAGTCTTTTCAATCGCCGGGTCAAATGGAATGAGATTTGGGGATTTCAATTTCCTACTCATACATCAAAAACACAAAAACAAACGTGAGATGCTCTAAAGAACAGGTGTTCTTCAGAGTAGAGGTTAGTGTAATACTATAATTCAGACAAAATAAAAATAAACCGTCTCCCCGGCAACGGTGCCAAAATTTGGCAGGCTAAAGTCGTATCACCTTATCAAAAATAACCTAAGGTCCACTAACAAGTAGTCAGAGAAGTCAGGATCGAATCCATAGGGAGAAAGTTATATGATTGTATCTGAATTCTAATATTATACTAACTAAATCAGTTGAAAATGGGTGTGTGACTAAACTAATAGGCAAATGATAGAACTAAATATGAAGGTAAGAATCAATTAATAAAGAACTAGGACTATGGATCACTATGCATACAATTCGGGAAATCAGAGACAAATAATAACCACCCAATAAGTCAATTCATCTAGGGAACATGTAATTTCTCTCGAACATTACCTCCCTCAAAGATCACCTAGCCGCTCTCGCATGGTCAAGGATCACTATGCCTAATGATTGAAAGCCTATACGAAATCTCTCCTCTCGAAGCAGATTCAATATTGCGATAATAGAAATACAAATCAGGCCTAATTCATAAATCTAGCATGAACGATTCAATCACAGGAAACAACTGAAATAAAGGGTAATTATACTAATCTATCAATCCCTCATTGCATACATAGATCCCCACAATCCTAGAAATAAAACTACTCACTCATGCTTGAGAAAACAATAACAAAATCCATATAAAAATCCATACTTTGAACTATTGCAAATAACTAAGAAATTACTCTAATCAATAATAGAGAAAGCAAACAATAATGGAGAGAACAAGGAAGAAGATTACCAAATTAAAGAACTATATTGAAATTGCGAATAATCCAAAGGGTTGATCTTGAATCCACAATGAAAAGTAATAAAAACTAGGGTTCTTGAGAGAAAACTATGAGAAATAATGACTAAAACAAAGATGAATCAAAGATCCTTAATCCATGTTCTGAATTTTCTATTTATACTAAATAGCCCGACAGTCATTAAATGAGCGCGCGGAGTGAATCGCCCGATCTGGCTAAATCAGCCCAATCAAATCGGGCTAAATCAGCCCGATCAAATCGGGCTCAAACGCAGTAACAAAGGCCAAAAACGCCACCGCCTGATGAAAACAGGTTGACTCGCCCGACGCCTTCGGGCCGAACTGCCAGTCTCAGCATGCGCACAAACCATCACCAAATCACGCCCGATGCAATCGGGCCGAACAGCCCGATCGGGCTCCTCACCGAAATAACGACCGGGCGACATCGCCCGATCGGGCCCGCAACGACACAGCTTAACTCCCTTATGAGCTCCCGATCGGGCGAGTGGAGCCCGATGGAATCGGGCTATGGTGCATATCTTCCTTCTTGGCTCTAAACGCCAAGACATCAATTCTTCTTTGCTCAAGGGTCCCGTAAAGTGTCTTCGGGACTTTGAAACTCCGCATGAAACCTCTCTAGTCCAGTATAATGCTCAAATAATAGTAGAAAATAGAGAGATAACTCCCTAAAACCTGTATCAGACACAGAACAGAGAACCACAACTCGACGGAGAAAAACACCATTGATACACATTTTAGCTCAAATATAGGGGGAAAAACACTATATTAAACCATAACATCATTTTCCTCAAGACATTTCAGCTCCACAATTCAAACCTATAAGTCTTCCTAGAGAAATGGAAGCTAACATGTTTTTACCTACATGAGGTCTTCTTCAAAAGATTTCTTAAAGCCTTGAGAATTTACCATCAAGTTCAAAAGGAATAACTTGTCTAGATAAAGACTGTCCCCATGAATCAAACTCCGAGTTGAGTTCTGATGAATCGGATGCAATAAATACTTCAAAAAATGTTGCTGCTTTAGAGCTGAATTTTAATGAGTCTCTTACTTTCGAAATTAATAAAATACATCACAAGGCTCAAAGAAACTTCAGGAGTTCTTTAAAGAATTATTACCCAAAAACTTGACCTCTTGATTTCCAGTATGAAGAACGATCTAAATTCCGCTCCACTAGCTATAGTGGTCTATCAATTTATGAGTGGAATATTGTAACACCTCGACAATTGTCTATTTTCCAAAATAACTTTTTAATATAAAACTTAGAGAATCATCAAAGCATTATCGCCCGTGTGAAAACGTATCGGCTTGTTCAGAATTTTCGCAGCGGAAAACGTAACAAATAACTTTATAAATAAAACTTAGTCAACTATAAAGTCAACTCCAAAAGACAAACCAATAAAGTCAAAGTCAAACTTAAAACAAAGTCAACTACGAAAAGTATAACTCAAAAGTATTGTAAATAAACTACACAAGCTTTCCAATCCCGAACCCAATGATGTATCATCTTCAAACCTGTAGATGGACAATGCACTATTGATCCCTAAACACTGCTCACCAAAATGGGTTATCACAGGATCAATAAGGCATAGCCATGATCAACATATACAAATAAAAGCACGTAATTAGCAAAGCTGAGTACTATATACTAACACAAATAAACAATTCTAACATGGTATTGATAAATAATAAACAGGAATAAATAATAGGAAAAATTGTTTTAAATAAGTCAACCTTTGCGCGATCTTCCCATTTTAAGTCTACCTTTTGATTATCCCTGATTGAGTTAGGCTTGTAAGTCTGTTTTCTTTTATTGAGTTTTAACCTGTTTGTGACTTGTTTATTAGGTTACTTATGATACGTGTTACAAGTCCCTTCTTCTAAAACAAGCGAGCTAGGGAGGTGAGGCTGGGGGTGGGACATTGTAACACGTATCATAAGTAACCTACTAAACAAGTCACAAACAAGTTAAAACTCAATAGAAGAAAACAGACATACAAGCCTAAATCAATCGGGGATAATCAAAAGGTAGACTTAAAATGGGAAGACCGTGCAAAGGTTGACTTATTTAAAACAATTTTTCCTAAATAATAATATAATAACTTGCAGATAACTTTTATTGAACTAAACTTAACAACAACATTCTTATTACTTTGAATGGAATAGTCAATGGACCGAGTTGTCTAACTAAAACCAGCCTTCCCTTTGGAAGACCGAATGCGGGCGCGACTCCGTATTCCCATGATCTATGATATCAAGGACCCTTTAGAATCAAATTAAGACACGGTGATCAATCCGGTCCCAGGAAAAGCCATAGGCTACCACCATGTACTCCAACTCCTAATTGTCCAACACTTTAGACGTGCACCAGTCTAAAGCTATTGCTATCCAAGTTTCCCTTTACATGATTTAACAGTTATTACTTGTTATGACCCACAAGCAACACAAATAGCACAATCATTAAACAATCATACCTTGCCTTTTTATCTTAGGATTAGATAAGTGATCACACAACTTAACAACCCAAGATTAATTCCAACTTTAAATCAATCTTCCTTTATTTGTTGAACCTAGCCAACAACCATACTACCTTTCATAGGTATAAAAAATCAACTTACCAGATACGACCCTCGTTCCTTATAAAGTAGTGAAATACTCAAAAGGGAACAAATGATTAATCATGATACAAACTAATATATATTATTCCCCCATGTGAATTAATAAAATAAAGTTCCCAACCATATGCTTGCATCAATCTTCCATACAAACATAATATAAATCTCTTAATATAAATCTCATACTCAACATGTTAACACAACGACATAAAACATGCAAATCCAACATAATAGAAATCATATATGAACTCAACATAGTTCCTATACATGATGCTACATAATTCTCCTTCTTAAAATCATGACACTAATCCAATCAACACATAGGTATGTACGTACCTTGTTTAGACAAATTGAGCAGCCACTTTAACAGTCTTAAAAGTCATCTAGAGAGAATTCTCCGCCTAAAACAACCGATATAACTTCACAATCAATCCTTTATGAATTTACAGCAATAATAAAATACTTTAAACCCTTCTTAAACATGTTTAAAACCTTTCCCATAATAAAACTTGATTATTAAACCTCCTAGCATAATAAATTCATGCTTTGATAATTTAAAATCCAATTCAAACCTAATATCAAATCTGAATTTTTATTTCTTCACTACATAAATTATATAAACTTAGATTCAACATTTAATCATCAAACTATAACTTTTTAGCCATAAACAAATTAAAATAAATATTAAAAATATAAACTTTGAATAAAACTTGAGGAAGAAGTAAAGTAATCAAACCAAAGCAAAGGAACAAGGAGGAGGGAGGACGTCGAAAACAAAGGGGCGGCAGCCTCGGTCGGCGCAGTCGGCACTGGCCGGTGCTGGCTGTCGGCGGCATCCGACGTGGAGGAGGAAAACCGAGCAAAAGAAAAGAAAGAGAAAGCAGAGAGAGAAAGCCGAAAATGTGGGAGGAAGGAGGAGAGAGAAAATAATTGTGTGGAAAAAATTTGGGGTTTATGGGGTTTATATAGATTCCCCTTGTGGGCTTAGGAAAAGGTAATTAGGCTCAAACTAGAAATCATTTTCCAAGTCTAAGAGTGTTTGGGTTCCTCAAACCCATTTAGGAGTCCTTTTCCAAATCCAAAAAGCGTTTCAAACATTTCAAATATTTTTCAAAGCATGACATAATAAAAACATTTGACTTCTGTAAATCATTAAAATAGTTCCATTGACTTTGAAATAGTCAACCTTTGAAAAAATAAATCATTTAAATTCTAAAATATATACATATGTATATATATATATACATATGTATATATATATATACATATGTATATATAAAAATAACTATACTTTAAAATATATTTATAAAATTCATAAATTTTCGGGGGATTACAGTCTACCACTCTAAAGAAGTTTGGTCCCGAAACTTGACACGAAACTCACACATTTTCAAAAGTTTTTAACTCAGCTCCCATTGGAGAAATACTTGTGCCAGTCATGTGAACTCTTTTGCGAACTTAAAAAAACACTTGTGTTACTCATGAACACATTTTCCATGCGGAGAATCTTTTTATTTTGCACCAACATGTGCAAATCGCCAAAATAAGCATAAAAATACCATAAAAATAGGTAAAAAGCGCGAAATTATATCGCATTCTACCCCCCTTAAAGAAAACGAGTTACGCCGTCGTAACTCACCTCAGGGAATAAGTCTAGATACTTCTTCTTCATTTCATCTTCAGCTTCCCACGTTGCCTCTTCAGACTCATGGTTAGACCAAAGTACTCTAACGATACTGACATCCTTATTGCGTGTACTACACACCTTCTTATCAAGAATTTCCACAGGCCATTCCTCATATGTGAGGCTACTATCAATCTGGATCCTCTCAGGCTCCAAAACATGACGTTCATCAGGAATATAATGCTTGAGTTGGGAAATATGAAACACATCGTGCATCTTCTCGAACTCCATTGGCAAAGCCAACCTATAAGCTACCTTCCCAATTCTTTGCAGAATCTCATATGGACCTACATATTTGGCACTTAATTTGCCCTTTTTCCAAAATCTCATCACGCCCTTAGTTGGTGATACTTTCAGAAACACTTTATCACCTATTGCGAACTCATCTTCTCTTCGCTTTAAATCAGCATAACACTTCTGCCTATCTTGAGCAGCCTGAATTCTAGCCTGAATCAACTGGACATTCTTAACAGTCTCCTCAATGAATTATGTCCCCAATTTTATATTCTCACTAAAATCATTCCAGCAAATGGGACTTCTACGCTTTCTTCCATACAACGCCTCAAAATGAGCCATTTTAATGCTCACATGATAACTATTGTTATACTACCTTTAAGGATTGAACTTTCCCCATTGGTCTCTTATGATCTATCTTCACTTTCTGACAGGCTAGACATTTTGACACGAATTCAGCGACCTCACGCTTCATATTCGGCTACCAATAGATTTCCTTAAGATCCTTATACAACTTATCACCCCCAGGGTGTACAGAATATGGAGTATTATGCCCCTCATCCATAAGACGTCTCTTAAGCTCTTCACATTTTTGTGGTACACACCACCTTCTCTTGAACTTCAAGCTACCATTATCATGGATCTTAAAATCAACTTCCTTACCTTGCCTCATCTTTTCCTTAATCTTATCTAGGTGCTCATCTCCAACATGGCCCTCTTTGATCTCGTCGAAAAATGATAACCCCAATGATAAAGCACTCAATATTGCCTCGATCTCCCCAGGATTTAAGATTTCTAGGCTAAGTCTTTGCATATCTCGACACAATTTTTCAGGAACTACCAAGGCATTCCTGCTATGGCTCGATTTCCTACTCAACACATCAGCAACTACATTCGCCTTCCCTTCATGACATTGGATGTCTAGGTCATAATCCTTTATCAACTCTAACCATCTCCTCTGCCTCATATTAAAGTCTTTCTAGGTGAAAATGTACTTCAAACTTTATGGTTAGTAAAGATCTTACAAGTTGTCCCATAAAGGTAATGCCTCCAAATGTTCAAGGTAAACACGATAGCAACTAACTCTAGATCATGGGTAGAGTAATTAGCCTCATAGAGTTTCAACTGACGCGACACATACGCGATTACCTTTCCATTCTGCTGTAACACACATCCCAAACCATTCTTTGAAGCATCACTATACACCTCAAATCCCTCATTCCCATCAGGCAGGGTCAAAACAAGTGCGGAGGTCAAACACTCCTTTAAAATATGAAAAGCTTCCTCACACTTTTCCCTCCAGTCAAACTTCGACTCCTTCTTCATCAAATTGGTCAAAGGTCTCGCCATCTTCGAGAAATCTCTCACAAATCTTCTATAATAGCCAGCTAGACCTAGAAAACTCCTGATATCTGACACATTCTTGGGAGTAGGCCACTCACTCACAGCTTGAATCTTAGCATGATCTACAAAGACTTCTTCCTTAGACACATAGTGACTCCAAAAATGCTACTTTCTCCAAACGAAACTCACACTTACAGAACTTGGCATATAATTGATTTTTTTCTAAGCGTCTCCAATATAATCCTCAAGTGTTCATCATGCTCTTTTTCACTCTCTGAATAAATTAGGATATCATCAATGAATACCACAATAAACTTATCTAAGAACTCATGGAAAATCCTATTTATTGAGTCCATAAATATGGAAGGTGCATTGGTTAACCCAAACGACATTACAGTAAACTAATAATGACCATAATGAGTCCTAAATGCAGTCTTAGTTATATCCTTATCAGCTATCCTCAACTGGTGATACCCCGAACGCAAATCAATCTTTGAGAACATGCTCGCTTCATTCAACTGATCGAATAGGTTATCTATCCTAGGCATAGGATACTTGTTCTTGATGGTTACATTGTTCAATTCCCTATAGTCAATACACAATCTCATACTCCCATCATTCATCTTAACAAACAACATAGGAGCTCCCCAAGGTGATGCACTAGGCCTAATATAACCCTTATCGAACAGCTCTTGCAACTGCATCTTCAACTCACTCATCTCAGGAGGTCTCATTCTATAGGGTGACTTAGATATAGGTGCAGTTCAAGGAACTAAGTCTATGGTGAAATCAATAGCTCTAGCAGGCGGCATACGCGAAATTTCACTCGGAAACACATCCATAAACTCATTCACAATTGGAACATCCTCAATATTCACCCCAACTTCTTTACTCGCATCTTGCACACTACAGAAAAATAGCTCACACCCCTTCTTCATCCACTTCCTCACTTACATAGCAAAAATAACCCCAAAGTTCTTAGGCTTCCCAAAACGTCTATATGAGGTCAACTTCCTCAATGGGCTTCTCAACACTACTTCCTGAACTTCACAGTCTATCTTGGCCTAGTAAAAACCTAACCAATCTATTCCAAGAATTACATCTAAGTCTCCCAGATTAAACTCTATCAAATCAGAAAGAAACACACAATCTCCTATCTTCAGAGGTAAATCTTTAAACAACTTAGTACACCTTATGATCTCTCCAGTAGGTATACTAATAGGCTGGTCAATTACTTCAAAGTCTACTAGCCACAAATTTTTAATAACGGATGACGAAATAAACGAATAGGTCGTTAGATTCCCTTTATAGTCTCTACCAGGGTGGTTCTTATGACACTTCTCACAGTTGTAACTTCTCTTAGACTGGCCCTTACCATTAAAGCCTTGATCATTCCTTTCCTGGAAATTCCCATTTCCATTTCTATTCTTCTAAAAGTTTCACTGATTTGCTCTAGCATTGAAATCTTTTATTTTCTCACCCATTATAACATTCTTCTTATCACTCCTCGACTGAAGACCATAAATATGGGCGGCTCTCCCATAAACAACATCTAAGGACATACAGGTCTCATCACCTAACCCCAATTGGATTTTCTCAGTCAAACCTTGCTCAAATCTTTGAGCCTTTAGCTCTTTAGTAGCTACCACCACAGGTGCAAATCTAGACAATGCTATGAACTTGCTATAATACTCAGAAATGGTCATACTCCCCATCCTAAGGTTTATGAACTCCTGAGCCTTTTGATTCTTCATAAAAGTAGGGTAAAATTTTCCTCTAAAAGCAGCAATAAAGGAATCTTGATTAATCCCTTCCACCACACTAAGTCTATTTCCATTTTCTTTCCACCATAAGTCAGCCTCATCTTTCAAATACAATATAGCTTGACCTACTTTACAGCTCCAAAAATCTTTTCAAACTCCCTAATCCAACTTTCTAAGAAGGTAGGGTCAGCTTGCTTCATAAAGTATGGTGGCTTAATCTTAGCTAGTCTTTCAAACATGTCCCCAGCGGGATCGGGACGATCGGCTCTTTCTTGAGTTTTTTCTCCGCCAATAGGTGAATAGCGAAGCTAAATCATTACCGTTGTTGGCCATTCTATTTCGCAACCTTAAATTTAATGTAAATCTACTTTAGGTTTCGATACACAACTACTTGCCATTTACTATGAAGGCAACATTTGATTTGACCATGAAGATCGCATCAACAAACAATTTCTCATGAAGTTAATATAACACTTAGTTCACACATTATGAACCATAACAAAAATATATATTTACATTAATAATCACATAAGGATCAAAGGCAGCCAATCACAATAATTAAAGAAAATATTCCCCTTTTCGCGTACGAATATATTCTCACTCAGCTCAAATAAGCTGAATAATAACTTTTATTCCTCGAACGATAATAAGAATATTTTTTTCCAATCCAAAATAAGAATATTTTTATTCCTTGACAATATAAAGATGCTAAAGAAGGAAATTTAAACCATTGTAGCTTAGCTACTTATTCAACTACTAACCTTAGAACATAAATAAATACTCTATGGAGTTACCTTATCATTCCTATCCTTATTTTTTTTATACTTTTATGGAGTAAACATTTCATCCTCAAAGTCTCCAGAGTCTCCACTATAATAATAATAATAATAATAATAATAATAATAATAATAATAATAATAATAATAATAATAATAATAATAATAATAATAATAATAATAATAATAATAATAATAATAATAATAATAATAATAATAATAATAATAATAATAATAATAATAATAATAATAATAATAATAATAATAATAATAATAATAATAATAATAATAATAACCCGAGTTCCTAAGTCTAATAGATCTTCGAATCCTTTTGGGTTGATGTCCATCCTCGTCCAACTCGAATCACTCATCTCTCGGATAAGATCTCCAAGTGATTCTATAGATGTCCTTTCAGGCTTGCCCTCTAGTACGATCAACCTCCTGAATAACCTCATCATTGCTATCGGGAATGCTTACTTTCAAAACACAACACATAATGATCTCTAGGCCGGTGTAGCTCTCACTATCAGACGCTCCATCATACTCATCATCACTCAATACAATTGGGTTGTAGTAGCTCTCGACTCGAATATTCTCTCTATCAGACATGTCTAGAGATCCCATAACAGATGAATACTACCTCTATAAGCAAATGATACTCTCACTTAGCATATATTCCCAACAATGATAAGCAATAAGCAAGAATAACGAAATATAAAGCATAGGAATAACATAACAATTAGCATGGAAGAAAAATATAATCATCTTTGAACAAACTATTTAATGCGGACATATAATATTTCTATCCTATATGCCCTTCCTATACTACCCATCTCTCATAAAATAATAAAATAAGCTAGAGTATTAAAATAATTTAAATAAATAATTTTCAAATTTATAAGGAACCGAAAAAAAATATATAGTTCAAAAGTTTCGAACATAATAAAAATATAAAGTAAAAAAATTTCGAACACAATAAATAAATAAATAAAAATTTCGAACCCTTTAAAAAAATTTAATTCGAATCGAAATAGTACTTGGAATCTTGAAAAAGAATTTTCAAAGGTAATTTGAATACAATGAATAAGTAGGACCTCAATTCTAAGAAATTCATTTTAAGTAACTAGCTAGTTAGGCGCCTAAAACTTAATGTTGGCACGAAAGACCAATAAAAACCTAAAGCTATGATACCACTTTGTAACACCCTGACAATTCTCTATTTTCCAAAATACCTTTTCAATATAAAACTTAGAGAATCATCAAAGTATTATCCCCCGTGTGAAAACGTATCGGCTTATTCAGAATTTTGCGGCTGAAAACATAACAAATAACTTTATAAATAAAACTTAGTCAACTATAAAGTCAACTCCTAGAGGGTTTTCTCTCTCTAAATTCTCTCGGCGCACAATTGTGCTCTGTAGCCATGGCAAGAAAGACGAAAGAGAGAACTCATCATTCGAGCAATTAGAAAGGTAAAGAGCGAGGTCCAATGTCTGATTCTCTGGCATTGAAAACAAAATCTATGGATGAAATTCTTGAGTAGAAGCGTTAGATTTTGGGCTGGGGATTGGTGATGTTCTTACACACCCCATTTTTAGAGATAAAGAAGGACGTGAACTCTTTGTACGCCGTATGCCTACTTTTTTTGAAACCTTTCCGGTCGTTTTGATAGATGGGGACGGAATTGTTAGAGCTGACGTTCCTTTTAGAAGAGCAGAATCTAAGTATAGCGCCCAAATCCTCCGTTCAGCAATTGCAACAACAATCGAATATTCGATCAACATTCAATGATTGGCTGCAATCGATTCATCGGAGTGTAGAAGCGAGAAGAATCAATTGATTGGTGGTATGTCTCCTGTACTAATCCTTCATGATAATGCGATTGAATTAGAAGTTGAACATAATGCATTGGCTGTTAGTTCTGAACATAGAATTGTGAATAATACGGTGAATAATACTGGTAAAGAAATTGAATTGAATGATATTGGAAATCAATTGGATTTGAATGGAACTTTACATGTGAAAATTTCATTTGAGGATATTGAGGAGGAGGTAAATTTCTGGAACTCATCTATAATTTGTTATGTGGTGGGATCTAACCCTCCAATACAAGTTATGGAAGGTTTCTTGAGGCGAATATAGAAGAACTTCAATGTGGATAAATAGTAATGGTGAAGAGAGGATTGTTCTTAGTGTGTTTTAATGTTATGGATTCACATGATAAAGTACTAGATGGTCATTATTTTTTTGATAAGAAGCCATTAGTACTGAAAACTTGGACTCCTGATATGGATTTTGAGAGAGAGGATGTGAAAACTCTTCTAATATGGGTGCAGTTGAAGATTGGGATTAAGTATTGGGGTGAAAAAACTTTGCACAGGATTGTATCACAGCTAGGAGACCCTATAAAAAGAGATGAAGCGACAAGAAACAGGGATAAGCTTCAGTATGCAAGAATATTGGTTGATGTAAAAGTTGACCAAAAATTTTCGGAACATCTTTATTTTATTAATGAATATGATGAGAAGGTTGTTGTACCTGTTTTTTATGAATGGAAGCCTAGCAAATGTTCTATTTGTTCTAGGTTAGGACATATTGCTATGGAATGTAGAGAGAAAAAGATGCAGCAAATATGGAGGCCTAAGCAACAGCCTGTGGTGTCTGAAGATACAGTGAAGGTAACTGAGAAGAGAGTGAATGTAGAGTCAGAGAAAGTACCTGATGTTGATCAAGAAGGATTTCAAAGAGCCATGAAGCCCATTAAAGTGAGAACCTCCAATGTGAATCATGTCCATACTCGGTAACTCCTTCCAGTCATTAGGACAAGTTGCAAGCACAAAGTGACTCGGACGAGAGGATAAAACAAGATTAATCAAGTCAGAGGAAGGAAAATGCAGCAGGTAGGGGGGGACTCTACCTTAGACAATGGATAGATTGGCATGTTGGAATGTCCGGGGGATTAATAACATCCAAAAACAGAAAGATATATATGAAAGCCTATATTCACAGATTTTCAATTGGTGTTATTAGTCTCTTGGAAACAAAGATAAAGGCTATTAATCTTGGTAGCCTTTATCAAAGAGTTTTTGGAGGTTGGTGTTTCACTTCTAATGCAAGCCATCATGATGGAGGAAGAGTGATTCTTGCTTGGAAGCCAGGGAGCTTTGATATTAATATCATCAAAGCAACAAGTCAATTAATTTCTTGTTATGTGCAGCCTAAGAGCAAATTAACTGGGTTTTTGCACCTTTGTATATGCTTTCAATGAAAGGCATAGAAGGGAGGAGTTATGGAATGATTTGAGGATGTTGAAGACACAAGAGCCATGGATATTGTGTGGAGACTTCAATTGTGCAATGAATCTTGATGAAAGAATGGGTACATTGGTGAGAAATAGTGAAATGATAGATATAAGGAGCTGTATGAATGACTGTGAAGTGGAGGATATCAAGAGCACAGGTAATTTCTTTACATGGAATAACAAGCAGCAGGGATTATCTCGAGTTTTTTCCAAGTTAGATATGATTTTTGCTAACAACAAATGGAAATATAACTATCTAACTGTAGATGTATATTTCCAGAGTGAAGGAGAATTTTTTTATTCTCTAGCACTGTTAACTGTGCATCAAGGAAGAAAAGAGGGGAAAAGGCCATTTAAATATTTCACTATGTGGAGGAGTGCACCACAATACCAGCAGATTGTGAGTGATGCTTGGAACATTGTCATACATGGAGCAAAGATGTTTACGAGTCTTGAAGAAATTAAAATTGGTGAAGAATGCCTTGAAGGAACTGAATAAGCAAGGATTTTCATACCTGCAAGTAGCTGAAATCAAGGCTTATATGAGGATGATTGAGCATGCTGCTGTAGGACATTAGAATGTAGCTGCAGAGGAGTTATTAGCTGTTCAAGATTATAAAGAAAAACATAAAAGCTACATGGAATTCCTGGCACAAAAAGCAAAGCTAAAGTGGGTGAGAGATGGGGATGAAAATACCCATCTCTTCCACCAAAGCATTAAAGCAAGACAATTAAAAAATCATGTATACAGTATACATGATGAGCATGGATATGGCATGATGGTGTTGAAGAGGTTACAAAACCCTTTGTATCCTATTACAAGAGACTACCGGGACATAATGAAATTCATAGACATCATGTGTTACCGGGAGGTGATACAAGCGGGACCTATAGTTACTTGAAGAACACGAAGTTATCTTGGAAGCTCCATATACACAAGAGGAAGTCGGAAAAGCCTTATTCTCAATCCCTGGAAGCAAAGCTCCAGGGCCTGATGGTTTTGGTACATTCTTCTACAGAGATAGATGGAATGTGACCTGATGGTTTTGGTACATTCTTCTACAGAGATAGTTGGAATGTGATTGGAGATGATATTGTGGTAGCAGTTCTTGATGTCTTGCAAGCTGGTCAGGCATTGAAAGAACTTAAGAATACTGTTATTACTTTAATACCTAAAACTAGATGCCCTCAAAATGTGAGTGAATATAGGCCTATATCATGTTGTAACACATTATACAAGTGTGTTACAAAAGTGTTATGTGGAAGATTAAGGCAAGTGTTGCACGATATAATCATTGAGAATCAAGGAGGGTTTGTACATGGTAGATTTATAGTTCACAATATTATGGTCATTCAGGATATGGTCAAACACTATAATAGGAAGCAAGTGAGTCCTAGTTGCATGTTGAAAATAGATCTACAAAAAGCATATGATACAGTAAATTGGGAGTTTTTGGAGGAAATGTTAATTCATTTAGGATTTCCTAAAAGATTTATTAACTTAGTTATGCAATGTCTTAGAACTCAATGTTTTCCTTGATGATTAATGGGAATATGGAGGGTTATTTCAAATCTAATAGGGGATTGAGACAAGGGGATCCCATGTCTCCCCTACTATTTGTGATCCGCATGGAATATTTGTCCGAATACTTCACAAGATGAGTGGAAGGCTCGAATTTAAATTTCATCCAAGGTGCAAGGAGATGAAATTGACACACATGTGCTTTGCTGATGGCTTGATCATGTGTTGTAGAGGTGAATTTACTTCTGTATACATGTTACTGAGTGCTTTCAAACTCTTTTATGACACTTCTGGGTTGAAAGCAAATGTACATAAATCTGCATTTTTTGGATGTGGAATGATTGACAGTTATATACAGAGAATAGAAAATGTTTCTGGGTTTGTGATAAACAACTTACCATTTAGGTACTTGGGTGTACCAATCTGTTCTAAGAAAATCACAAAGGCACAATGTGAGGTTATAGTGGAAAATATGACAACTAGAATAAGGATGTCGAGTTCTAGGAATCTGTCATACTCAGCAAGGTCTTAACTTATTAACTCAGTTTTGATAAGTTTACATAAGTATTGGGCCCAAGTTTTTGTTCTTCCCAAGAGTATATTGAAAGAAGTCAATCAGATATGTCGAGCCTTTTTATGGAGTGGTAATGCATTCACTAACAAACCTGGTGATGTGGCTTGGGATCAATTATGTTAGGGGAAAGAATGTGGTGGATTGGGATATAGAGATGTCATTGTGTGGAACATAGCTTGTTTAGGGAAATATGTGTGGGCTGTTGCTTCCAAACAAGATAATGTTTGGATAAAATGGGTCAATGCAGTATATCTGAAGGGAGGAAATTGGTGGAGCTATACTCCTAAACAAGGAGCAAGCTGGTATTGGAAAAGAATATGTCAAGTTAAAGAGGACATGAAGCAATTTTATTTTGAGGCTGAACTGAGTAATCTGGGTAAGTATAGTATTCAGGAGGTCTATGAGAAGATTAAAGGTGTAAGAGAGAAGATACACTGGGACAAAAATGGTTTGGAATAGGTTGTGTGTTCCAAAATACAGGTTCATCAATTGGTTAGCTGTACAGTCCAGGTTGCAAACTAGGAGAAAATGGCTCAAGTTGGAATCAGCCTTACTGACTCATGTTTGATCTGTGCTAGAAGTGCTGAAACTCACTCTCATCTTTTTTTCCATTGTGCCTATAGTGAGCAATGTTTGGTGAAGATTAAAAATTGGTTGCAGATTACAACGAACAAGAATACTCTGTGGTCTGTTATTAGATGGATAGCATGTTGTAAGAAGTCCAAATTTATGAAGCAAGTGAAGTATGTAGGATTTGCACCTCTAGTTTACTTCATCTGGAAAGCAAGGAATTCTGGTTATTGGAATAATTGTATTCCTAGTGTTGATCATATGGTTAAACAAGTTCAAAACAATGTAAAGTTGAGAATTAGAATAGTCATGCCACAAAAAATCAGTGGAAGAGATCAGACTTGGTTTGACGCTCTGTAGATTTAGTGATGTAACAGAAATGTAATCCTTTTGGATTAGTTTTGCATCCTTGGTTTAAAGGGTCCAACCTAGTTGGTTCGTTTATTCCTTGGTTGGTTTAGGTGTAAAATGATTTGAGCAATGAAAATCTTACTTATTTAGCACACAAAAAAGTCAACTCCAAAAGTCAAACCAATAAAGTCAAAGTCAAACTTAAAACAAAAACAACTACGAAAAGTATAACTCAAAAGCATTGTAAATAAACTACACAAGCTCTCCAATCTCGAACCCAATGATGCATCATCTTCAAGCATGTAGATAGACAATGCACTATTGATCCCTAGAGACTACTCACCAAAATGGGTCATCACAGGATCAATAAGGCATAGCCATGATCAACATATAGAAACAAAAGCACGTAATTAGCAAAGTTGAGTACTACATACTAAACAAATAAACAATCCTAACATGATATTGATAAATAATAAATAGGAATAAATAATAATATAATAACTTGCAGATAACTTTTACTGAACTAAACTTAACAACAACATTCTTATTACTTTGAATGGAATAGTCAATGGACCGAGTTGTCTAACTAAAACCAGCCTTCCCTTTGGAAGACGAAATACGGGCGTGACTCCGTATTCCCATGACCTAAGATATCGAGGAACCTTTAGAATAAAAATAGGACACGGTGATCAATCCGGCCCAGGTGAAGCCATGGCTACCACCATGTACTCCAACTCCTAATTGTCCAACACTTCAGACGTGCACCAGTCTAAAGCTATTGCTATCCAAGTTTCACTTTCCATGATTAACCAGTTATTACTTTTTATGACCCATGAGCAACAAAAATAGCACAATCATTAAACAACCATAACTTTCCTTTTTATCTTAGGATTAGATAAGTGATCACACAACTTAAGAACCTAAGATTAATTCCAACTTTAATTCAATCTTCTTTTATTTGTTGAACCTAGCCAACAACCATACTACCTTTCATAGGTATAAAATATCAACTTACTAGATAAGGCCCTCACTCCTTATAAAGTAGTGAAATACTCAAAAGGGAACAAATGATTAATCATGATCCAAACTAATATATATATATATATATATATATATATATATGTATATATATATATATATATATATGTACATATATATATATATATATGTACATATATATATATATATATGTACATATATATATATATATATGTACATATATATATATATATTAATTCCCGTTCAATTACTCAAGAATAATGGTGATGGTGTGTCACAAGGAGAGTATGCTAAGGTTATAGGTAGTCTGATTTTTTGATGAACTGTACTCGTCCTGATATTGCCTATGCGGTGAGTAGGCTAAGCAGGTACACTCATAATCCCAGTTTGGATCACTGGAAAGCTCTTAAAAGACTATTGAGGTATTTGAGAGGAACCATGGACTGGGGGTTAAACTTTATGGGTTTTCCAACTGTCCTAGAAGGTTATTGTGATGCTAATTGGGTGACTGACAATGATGAGGTGAGTTCTACCAGTGGGTATGTGCTCTGAATGGTAGTGCAGTATCATGGAAGTCTGCAAAGCAGACATGTATAGATCGATCTACTATGGAAGCTGAGTTCATTGCTTTGGATCGTGCTACTCAAGAGGCTGATTGGTTGAGGAACCTTTTGGCAGATATTCCTTTGTGGGGGAGACCGGCTCCTTCCGTGTCAGTTCACTGTGATTCACAAGCTGCGGTAGGGGTTGCCAACAACAACGTTTATAATGGCAAGAAAAGGCACATTCGGGTCAGACATGAGTCTGTGAGGCAATTTATTATGAATGGTGTCATCTCTCTTGAGTTTGTGAGAAGTGAAAGAAATTTGGCTGATCCTTTTACTAAAGGATTGAGTAGGAAGTTAGTACTAGAATTCTCAGGAAGAATGGGTTTGAAACCTTTATAGGCTGTTGTATTCCTTGAATTCTATACTGAACTTATTTATGATTTCTCATTAATATACTTATTGCTCTGATATGAGTGGTTCTTATTGAACAGGTTGTATATGTGTATTTTTGAGATTTAGTGTCCATGGCCTTTGGCTGATTCAATTTGATTGAACGTAATGGACAGGATGTTTCTATGGCTTTATAGCTGATTCAATTTATTTGAACGTAATAGAACATCGTGGATGAGTGTGAAGGGATGGCCTCCTTCTGTCGAATGTCGTTCTTGTAGGCATTCTACAACACTCTTTGTAATCCCAGGGTGATGGCCAGGATTGTTGAACTTAGCAATGTTCACAATCATTTGAAAGACATGTGATGTGTCTTGGATGTAAATGAATTAATGTTCAACTTTATTGTATGTTGTTCATGGGGAAATTCATTGGATAACGCGGTGTTTCTCAAGCCTTGAAAGTAAAATATGTGCTATCGGGTCCCTTCTCTCTCCTACAAGTTCAATCCTAAGATACTCGTAGGTGAGGGGACACCCCATCTCACTAACATGTTAGTTCAATCCTTGGACACTAATATGTAAGTATTAAGCTTTCCTTTTACTGCTCATTTCTCATTTTCTATTTTTCTATCTTCGCGATTGTGGGGGATTGTTGGATAGTTTCCAAGTAAACGCGAAATTAGATGTGCCTTCGTCGCGCCCGACCGGGCGAGGGTCCGCCCGACCCGCCCGGGCGAGACGAATTTTCTGTTGTTTGGTTCGCCCGACCAGGCGATGCGGTTTTTCCTTTCTCTCGCGAATTTTCCTTGCGGGCCTGACCGGGCGGTTTCCGCCCGACCCGCCCGGGCGAAGTCCTTTTTCTGCGGTTTTTCGGTTTCCGCGTTTGGTGCTGTTTAGTTTTTGTTTTTTATATAAATACTTCATTCTAAAATCGGGGTTCTATTGTTCATTATTCTAAGAAACCCTAAAACACAAGCCTACCCTATTCTCTCTGAGATTTGAGCAGTTCTTGAGAAATACCAATCTTTGATCCGGGTGCACGGAGTCAGAGATAGTTGTGTGAACCTTGGGGGACGAACGTCATCGTGAATCCGCACCGGTGGTGGCGAAATTCGTTTCTAAGGCAGTGGCCATCGTACCACGGCGCAACTTGTTCTTGTAATTCAGGTTAAGTTATTTGATTTCTACTGATATACATCTTACAGATTCTTCCTATATACGACAATTCGTGCTCAATCAAATTGCTTGTGACTTTTGAAAATCACTAGATAAATGCAAATAGGATTAATTTATTGGGAAAAGTTATATAAATGGCCCCACTTTTTTAGTTTTCTAAGTATGATTTACGCTTTTCCATTCTAAATGGCAATTTTTGTTTCTTACCGTTTGTTTCTTATGAATTAATTACTAATTCTCTCACCCTCTTTTTTGTTTGTTTCTCTTTTCTTCCCATCTTTGTCTTCCTTGTTTCCCCAAATAACCTCCCCTCCATACAATTATCCCAAGAAGCTGGTCATTCAAGCGGGAAAAAAATCAAACCACTCAATCCGAAACAATCAACACCATTACAAATTCAAAAAAAATGAAAAAAAGGCATCAAAATTCACAACATATAAACACAGACAAATTCATATCAAAAAGAGATAAAAATTACATTTTTATCCATTCACAACATAAATAAAGCTCAAAAAGATAAAATCAACAACATTGAAGTATATTAAATCATAATATAGCCAAGTTCGAACGAGTGACCTAGCACTTTAAATTGCTCTTCTTACCTGAAGAAATCCAATTGGTTGCTGTTTTAAAGAATCTGGGCTTCAACAAAATGCCTAATTCGAGAGATCGTGGGTATTGAAAGAAGATGCAGAGCAGCAGAGGCCTCATGGTGGAGGAGATGGTAGTGGTGGAATACTCCATTATACTAAGAGCTTGAAGAAGAAGAGGCAAAGATGGAATAGGTGAGAGTACAACTAGTTACTAAGGTTTTGTATTTTTCACCTTTTAGGACGCATAAGCTTTTTTTCACCATTTGGGAGCTCATCCCACAATTCCGGTCATCTAACTCATCGTCAACCCACCTTTAACCACACAAACATTCCCGTCACAAAAAAAAAAACCACACAAACATTAACAAAAACGTAATTTACAATTTTTGCACCAACCTCATTTCTTTAAAAACCAAAATCAAACTTTGCCATAAATAAAATAAAGGAAAAATTGACAATAGAGGTCTCAAGTTTGGGTGATAATTTTTAAAATGTCTGAACTATTGATTAACCTGTGTAGGTCCCAACTTTAGGGGGTCTTAACTTTTAGCGGGCCTTAGTGACTTGAAACTGGCTTAATAGGTCATAACTTGTAAAACTTGGGTCACATCAGAAGGGTTAATTGAGAGAGGGAAGTAGGAATTAGGTGAGATTTTAAAAAAAAATCGTCAGTTTTAAGTCACCGAGGCCCGCTAAAAGTTAAGACCCCCTATAGTTGGGACCTACACAGGTTAATCAATAGTTCAAACTTTTTAAAAATTATCGCCCAAAATTCAGACATCTATTGTCAATTTTTCCTAAAATAAAATACAATAAATAAAATATAACAAACTCTTGAAATTCTCGTAGTGATCTCCGTGGTCTACTTTATGCTCACTCTCTTCAACCAAATAAACCCAAGAAAATGAATTTGATTTTGATAACATAAGAGGCAACCATAAATTAAAATTGACACCGATTCCAACCAACAGTGAAACCTCATGAAATGTTATGAAGCCATTGATTGAAGCCTCAAATCTAGTTATGATCCAAACGACGACGCTAACAACTGGCTCCGCTCAACCTCTCCGTTGATTTTACTTCATCACCAAAAAAATATCTCATTCCATTTATTCTTGTTTTCCCTCCAATTCTCTTTCCCACTTCTCTAAATCAACTCAACAATTTTTTTCCATTTCTTTATTCCTCTCACTCTTAAATGTTACTGTTTTTTTTTTTCAATGTAACATACTTCAAACACATTGTTGCTCAAACAAGGTCAGATGCAATAATCTACGTCTGTTAATTTCATGTGTTGTTTTTTGAGTTTACTCAGGTTATTTTCAAGGGTGGGATTGTTTTCGGGTTTTATGGTAGTTGTTTATGATGATGGATTTTTGGTGGATTTTTGAAGGGGTTGAATATGAAATTGTGAGGAGGAATAAGATGAGGGTAAAGATAAGAAATCAGATTGGGTAATTGTGGAAAATCGGGGGAACATGACAGTAACTTTTGTCATGTCGTTAGAAAATTGAATGGACGAAGAAGATGAAAAACTGGAGTTTCTTTTTAAATTTTGAATTTTTTTGATGGGGATTTGAAGGATATTGAATAATTTATTCAATTTTTATAAACTATATAATTTTTAGTTTCTTAACCCATGGGCCCACTGTTTTTAACTCACAATAGTTAGATTTCACCGAAAAAGAGAGAAGAGGTCCCAAGGTGCAAAAACTTATAGGTCCTTAATTGTGAAAAGCATAAAACTTCAGGTCCCATCTGTATTCTTAACTCAACGAAATTGCATTGTATTGATAATAGGTTTACGCGTTAGTTGCAACTTGTAAACATAAAACCCCTCGCTTTCTTATTTGTTTTTCTTTAATTTTATTTGTTGAGGGAGAGACATTTTAAGGAATTAAAAAAATTAAATAATATGGTCCCCGCAATTTTTAACCTACTGAGCTAGTCACCAAAGGAGTGAGCCCAATTAGCTAAGGGAATGGAGCAATCAAGCTTTGGCTTATTCTTAAATAAAAGAAACTTGGGTTTAATGATGAAAGATAGCCCAAAACTTGGAATTATTTTTGACGATTTTTCCTAATTTATTTTATAAAAAGTTCAGTGTACTAAATCGCATCAGAGCATAAAAGTATTACATTGTTACTACATACAAGCGTAATGAGATTAATAAATTGAATTACCTAAAAAAAATAAAGAATAAATAAATTGAATTACCTATAAAAAATAAGGAATAAATAAATTGAAATGGCAATGGATTTATTACACTAGAAGTATCTTCTTCAACAACTCATATGTAAGTTTTTCTCATAACAAATTTAGTTTGCACAATAAGATGATCTTTTCAAAAAATAATCTAGTTTGCACAAAAAAAACCCTAGCACATTAAATATGGATCCCACTATTATCAATTACTATATATGATTTTACATAATAACTTTATTCTTTTTTGACATCGGGAAAAGACAGAGACTTAATTAGGACCCAATTATGTTAGGTACACTTGCTATAGCTTGTGAACCTTAGATTGGACTGAGACGCTGATAACAACATACATTAATACAAGAATAAAAAAGTTTATCATATTTTTTCCTAACAAGATAAGAGAGGTACGACGAGGGTGGAGCATCGCTTTTCCATTTTGATCCGACATGATGGACGTCACATTTTTTGATTTTTCCGTAAACTGTCTTATGGACCTTTGGGTTGGGCACCAACTTGTCTAATTGGTCTTCTTCTCCATGCAATCGAGCTTCTTTCCTTTTTGCTCATAATATTTGCCTTTGCTTCGTCTTCCTTGAGTGGATTATCCAAACTATGAAGTTTGTTCAACACTCAAAATTGTGTTAGTTGAGTATTTATACTTAGCTCAGTGTGTTGCATTTCTTGAAGAGTTGTAACGGTGCGATGTTCTTCCTTTGTCTCATTGGCATCCTTGATACATTAGCTGGAAGGCCCTCATTCACAATGAGAGCCGAATTAAAGACCTGTGCCTACCTACAATTTGGAATTGTGGGGGGCTCCTTCAAGATTTCAGTTTTCAAAGTGAGGGAGCGAACCTTCAAAATTGACTGAAAATAATGGGGTTGACATAGTTGAATTACTTTGCCTTTTCTTTACTTTTCTACGTCTAATTGGGAAATCATGAGGTGCAATGATGGCTTTCTTTTGTCGTTGACAAAAGGAATCTTTCCAAGGTTTTGTTCGAAAGTAGGCCCCTCAAACCGCGAAATTTCTAAAGGGCCTCCTCTACCCATTTCGTTTCCATTTGGCTATAACTTTTACTTTGTTGCTGCTCTCCGAAGAGAATTGCTCTTGACCTCTTCCCGGACATCCAAATCTATCGCATGGAATCTAGAGGTTAGTAATAGGGTACCTGTAGCATCCTACGGTGGTACGTCGATCTATAGGCAACGGGTCGTGACCTACAACATCTTCAACCTAGGAACTTGAAAGAAGACAGCCTCAAAACTTGTAATCTCTTGAGCAATTGCCTTATTCTTTGGCTCAACTACTCTGGTTCCCTAAAGCCAGCGTATCCTTTTTTCTAAATTTGCTGTCTCTCGTAAAAGAGCTTTCCCAATGTTCTTATCAACCCCAACGCCAAAGTACATGAAACGATGGCTTCAGTGAACATATTAAGTTTGATTTTCCCACGTTGTAATGTTCAATTACAGATAAATAACTATCTCTCTAATTTCGAGATCAGTATTATGAGCAGAGAAATCTTCACAAATGGAAGAAATGGTAACACAAAGGTTTTTCATAGCATTACTATATGTCTCATAAGCTTTGCAAAATCCAGTCAATTAGAAAAGAGAACTACCATTCTACTCAATTGCCTCATTAGGTCCAACAATTTTTTGAAACAATTCCTCGATAACCCTATGTCCCTATCCTCCTTATCCAAGAAATCTAGGTGGTGCAACAAGATTGAAGATATACTAGGATCCTCCTCAATTTTCTATAAATGAACCATTGTAAATAGAACCTACCTAGAACCTTATGAACTACCAAAAAAATACAAACCAAAGCAATTAACAAGATCTTAAATAAAACAGAACACAACATAATAAGTAGATGAATAAGAGAGCAACACGACTCACAACCAATTGATGGGAGTTTAGATCTACTGAAGCCGAAAAATCACCTCGACAAATTATGAGAGTTGAAAATGTGTCGACCTTATATGCGATGAAGACCTCCACTCCTGGCCTCCTGTTGCTAAACAAGATGTGCCAATAAGAGCAAGGGAGATCAAAGGCCCGCGTGCTACAAGAAAGAAAGAATACGACTGCATGAGCGAAAAGCCTAGTGGAGATGGGTATGAAGCACGCCGACAACCCGGGATATAAGAGCGAAAGCCTTCGCCACCGACAAGCTTCCTTCAAGACTTAGGTTTTGATGGCGAAAGGATGATTATATAAGTTGTGCTGGAAGAGTTAGTTGGCTATACAAATTATTGTGTAACCATTGTTTTATCTATACCCATTAAAAAGCCACAAGTCTGGTTACTGTTCTTAGGAACAGTGCTGAGACGCTTCTGCCCCTCTCTTGTTCACATAACCACCTTCCTGCCATCCAATTGCCACGTGTTTTTTTTCTGCTGATGTCACGTGCGATTACTCCTGGTTTTCCTCCAAGCCATTCATCTTCACCAGAACAGCTCACTTCGAGTATAGACAAGAAGCAACAAAAGCAGCAGAAAGGTAGAAAGAGGAGAGAGAAACAACAACAGCATATCAATCGAGAGGAAGAACACGAAGAATAATATGAGAGGAAAACATCAACAAACAGCTATAGATGAGAAGTACACTCAATGGAAATCTCTTGTACCTGTTTTGTATGATTGGCTCCCTAATCACAATCTCGTTTGGCCTTCTCTCTTGCCGGTACTTTTTTTCTTCTCTTTTTCTTCGATTTTAGGGTTTCAAGTTGTCAATTTGTTGTGTGATTGTGGAAATTTGATGCCCTAGATTGATTCAAATGATGAATTCATCTTCCCTTCTTCCAGCAATAGCAGCATCAACAACAGCAGCAACGACAGACGCAAATTTTTTAAATTTTTTATTTCTGATTTTCTCTACTTTTGCAACTCTTTTCTCTTCCAACTCTTCGATATTTCTCCCTCCTTCATTCATTTTTCTGGTAAGTTTACTAATATACGCTGTTTATAATTTCGAGTTTCAGTTTTTTTTTTCGTTAATTCTTCTTCCTCTCATGTCGTTGATGTTGATTCTCATTGTTTATTTCGAGTTTTAGGAGTTCAGCTTGATGAAATGAGATTAATTGTCAAGGAGGATAGAGAAGCCCAGATCGAAAAACATCTCATATCTTATTTGCCGCTTTTCCATTCACTCAACCACTTCTGTTTATTTCGTTCTCCAGGTAAAGTTCGCTGCCTCATTTTTGCTCTCCTAATTGCTATGGAGTCGTTGATATTTTGACTCTGCGAAAATTATGGATGATTAATTAATTAATTAATTGATTGATTGATTGATTGTTTTAGATCTAAAATGCTGAAAAATCGGTTGTTTCCGTTACATCTTGTGGATTTGTTGTTTTTATTTGGAGATCTGAGGTTAGAAATGGTATATTGAAATGATGAATCGTATGAAATGTTGAATTAGGGTTTCCATGTGTCGGTTTTCGCATGATTTGAATCGTTATTTTGTTGCTTACTAGTTGATTCATATGTTGTTGGAAGAATCTGAATGTTAATCGAGTAATTTTGATTTGAAATGGTTGTACGGTGAATGATTAGCTAGGATTTTAGTTTTATACGATGATTTGATTAAATTAGGTTCAGAATAATTGATTTGTGTTGTCGGTTGGTGAGTTGAAACCATAGATAGCTTGTTAGATCTGGGGGAGTTATTCGTGAGTTTTAGGAGTTCAGATTGATGAAGTGAGATTAATTATAAACGACATGTTGAGCCAGAAGTGAGGCAAGAGAGTGGGGAGTTGGAAGCCATAGGAGAGAGATTGGAGGTCGGCGAAGGAGAAGCGAGGGCAAAAGTAATATTCGAGGAGAGAAAGAGAAGTTTGGTCGGAGGAGAGAAAAAATGAGAAGTTGGAGGGAGTGAAAAGAGTGACAGAAGTGAAGGTGGAGATGAGAGGAAGAGTGAGAGACATGGAATGATAGCCGACAGTTTGAAAGGACTGCAACGACATTTTAGCTTCGCAACAGGAGCAACAACAACAACATCTAAGGTTTGTGTTTTTTGGTGTTGAGTAAATAACTTACAACCCCTTTCTCTCTCTAGATTCATCCATCTCCAATTGCGAGTTAGTAGATAATAGCACCAAGACTTAACAAAAATCGATGAAAAGTTTAAGCTAAAAATGCAATATTCAAGACATAAACACAAGTCAACTGAAATGAGAAAAAGAAAGAGCTTAACAAAAATCGATAAAAATCCAAGTTTGAAAAATCATTCATTTTGATTTACAATAAGTTCCTAAATCTAAACTCAGGAAATCTCCTAAACTTGTGGAAGGAATCTGCATTTCATCAATTAAGAGAGAGATGGAGGAAGTGAGATTGGCAATGGAGCAGCACTTGAATCAAATTGCGGATCTTATTCACAAGTTGTCTTCTGAGTTTCGCTCTGGTATGGCCCCGTTTACGATAATTTCATCGATTTTTTTGCACGCCATTGATTCGAAGGTCTCATCTCTCTCTTTAATAATAATAATTATTGTTATGGTAGAATAATTCATTTGATTTGAGTTTTTTTTTTCTATTTTTTTGTTATGTTAATTGAATGAGCTTCAAATTAGCATTAATGGAACCACTTTGTTGTTTCTATTGTTGAAGAATGAAGTCATGAAAATCTGACCTAGGTTTCCCAACATTTTAAGGAATTTGAAGAACTGATCACCTGTTAAAAAGGGGAGTGGGGGGGAGTGTTGTGTTATGTTACTCTGATTCAAGTACTTGTGTTGGACACGGATAATTAGCAAATTTCTGGTTATTTGCATGAAAGCCAAAATGAAGTGTCGAAGTATTCCTAGACGATACATCAATACCTATGTCTAAAATGTCAAAAACTTGACACAAGTAAACAGGAGGTAAAATAAAGAGTGTGAGTAACATGGGAGGATGTATGGGGGGCTATGATGCAGGGAAGAAAAACTCGGCCGTTCCGTTCTAGAACGGGTGCTTTGTAACGGGTTTGAGAGTTGCCGTTCCGAGAAAGGTGGAAGGAAATTCACACCAAACTCGGTCGTTCTGTCATTATGTAACGGATTTGCGGTGTTCTAGAACGGTTTCTTGGCCGCTTTGTGTTAAAACGCGAGGGAAAGAAGGAAAAATGAGAACAAAAGCATAAATCTGACTTAAATTTCTCGAATTAAATCTGACCAGGCTTCTTCATGCTCTAATTCGACACAAAACCCTCAAGTAATTTCATTTAATTAGTTCAGATTGCAGTCTAAAATAGAAACCCTAATTTTAAAGAAACCCTCATTTTTAAAGAAACCCTAATATGCGTGCGGGAGGTAAATGATGGCCCCTGCTTCGCTGGAAACGGCAGAAAATGCCGGCGATATACCTTTGGATGCTTCTAGCATCATAGCCGCCGGTGGACGACGACCGTTGTTGAAGCAGGTTAGTTCTCTTTTATCGATCTGATGATTCTTCTTCTTTTCTCTCTCTTCTTTTTTCTTCTCTTTTTCATTTTATTTTGTGACTGCCAGTCACGTGAGAAGTGAGAACTCGAGATAAAATATTTCGCTCGTTCTCTGTCTTCTTTTCTTCCTTTTTTCATTTTTTATTCCTTTGTTCTTTTTTATCCCCTTTTTTTATTCTCTTTTTCTTTTTATTCCCACACTCAGTCACACCTTTACTATTGCGCCAAAAAAAAACATGAGTATTTTCCATTTTACTTGTACACGAGCTCTTGTAAAGACTTGTGTGTTCAAATATCATCAAAAGTACCCCAAATATTGTATTGATAACAAAATAAAGTTAAAACGCTGCTTATGTGATTTTTTTCACAAAATTCACGCCGCGACAGCCGCAAAACGTTCTATTTGGCCGTTACGGGCCGTTCCCGCAAAAACGCTACCGTTACCGCGAACACGACCGCGTTTTTTCCCCTGCTATGATATTTCATGTATATAGTGATTTTGTTAAGGCAATTAGATGCTGACTAATTTGATTTCAGCTTGATTAACAAAAAGAAAAATAGTGATTTTGTTAAGGCAATTTGACGCTGACTAATTTTATTTAAGCTTGATTAACAAGAAGAAAAATAGAACGGAAAAACTCATTTCAGATCCCTTTTCTCTCAATAGGTTTGCTTTGCTTGTCACTAACAATATCGTCATTAGTGTAATTTAGGTGTGTGGGTTAAAATGTTCTCAGGATGATAGGGAACTTGCATCAGGAGGCAATGACAATCAGGTAATTTGGTAGAGTTCAAACTTTAGAAGTTATAACTAATTTCCACAGTGTATGATGTTCTAGCAACTGATTGTGACTACATATTTCATGAAAATCTCAGCTCTTGGTTTGAAACCAGCATTCTCTGCAACCAATTCTGAAACTAACTGAGCACACAGCGGCTGTGAAAGACATAGCTTGGTCACCCCACCAGAGCGGTCTTCTTGCTTCCGGAGGTGGTACTACAGACCGTTGTATTCTATTTTGGAATACTACAAATGGGAATCAGATAAATAGTATTGATACAGGAAGTCAGGTATGTAAATTTCTAATATCTGATAATAGCTGTCACAATATACTATGGTGAGCTAAAATTTTGCATAAATTTGTTCTGAAGGTATGCAATCTTGCATGATGTAAGAATGTAAACGAAATAGTTAGCACTCATGGGTATTCTCGAAATCAGATAATGGTGTGGAAGTATCCTTCACTTGCAAAGGTAGGAATCTGAAAAATTCAAACTTTCTGCTCATATAATTTTAGAGGAAAATTCATACTCTAATTGTACATGTATATATACAGGTTCCTACTTTAACAGGCCACAGCTTGCGAGTTCTGTATCTTGTTGTTTCTCCTGATGGTCAGTTAATACATTTCTGTTGTTTGCAGGAAGAAAGTCGTTCAACACTTTCCATGATTGATTGCTCCTTAGTTTGCATATATAGGTCAATATATCGGGTTTGCGTTTGATTTCGATTGTGCTTAAATATATAACTTAATAGAATTACAAAGTATGATAGATGAGTCAAATTTGGGTTTGGTTCAGGTTTGATTCGGTTGTGCTTACATAGTGTAAAACTTGATAAAATCACAAACTATGATAAATGAGTCAAAATTTAGGTTTGGTTCAGGTCGGGTGGGTTCCTGTCCCTAACAATATCTTTATTTTGCAGACTATAGTGACTGGAGATGGAGATGAGACCCTAAGATTTTGGAATATTTCCCCTTCTGTTGAAACACCGGTATGTATCGAATGTTGAAAAGACTGCAGAAAAAACAGGAATTTGTATAATATCAGACTGCTAACTTTTCTTTCTTGAATTTTTTTAGGCACCAGACAAAGAATCTTATTTGTGGTCATTGGGACGAACCTATATTCGTTGAGGATGTTCCGATTATCTGTCCAAGTTGTGAACGATGAGGTCCATGAATATAGAGCAAAGTGAGACATGTTCTCTTTCTTTGTGTTTTGAACTTCAATTTTTCCGCATATGCTAAAAAAGGGTACATCCATCTTTATAGCCTGGAAAAAGCCGTCATTAAATACCGATGCTTGCAAAGAGCTCGCTAACATGAGCCGTACTTCTCTTGGTCCTAATGGTATCTTTTTCTCTCTCTGATTTCTGGGTTTTGTTCTTTGACATCTCTTTTCAACTGGGTTGTTCATTTTTGGACCCTCATCGGATATTAGATCAGATTAGTTGTGGAAGAAAGAAAGAATAAAGAGAATGCAGGTGAGTGAAAGTTGTGGAAGATGAGAATAGGTGTTCGTTATGGACCCTCATAAGATTTTGATTCAAGTGGTGGCGCACATGTGAGAAACAGAGCATGAACAAGTTTACAAACCCTCAAATCATAGTTTTGTAAAGCATGTAATTTTTTTTGAAATATTGCGGAATTAATCAAAATGGAGTATAAAAAGATTGAATTCCTGGACTTTTGTGTTTTCATTTTTCTGGTATGAAACTTCATATGCTCATGGGTTGCCGAGAAATAGCTCTGGTAGTTGTATGTTGCTTGAGATAACAAGTTGGTAATAGTACAATATCACTTAGCATTTTGGAGTTCAAATTTTCCCATTGACTCATCATAGTGATTTCGATGAAAAGCTCTATACTATAAAACATCCATGTGCTATTAATCATTCCAATGAATCCTAGCTTTCACTTATTCCTAATTTGATATGGTAACAGGTCATCCTATGCTCGTATTCAAGCCTTTCTCGAGAGGGAAATTTCTATTTTCTTGATACATGCCGACACACAAAAGGTAATTTTTATTCACTCCTCAGATCCCCCATTCCTTCCATTTCATTTAGTTTATGTCGTAGCAGATTGCATTTTGTTTAGGTAAGTGACAAATTTTTAGTTGCATCATGATAGCTCTCTAATGAAATGATCTCCTTATACGTTAAGAATCTTGGTCGTTGCTTATTTTTTGGATTATTCTGGCTAGAGAAGCTTATCTAATGTTTATAATGAGGTCTAAAGGTTGGGGATTAGGGGCGGGGGAAGAGGTTCTAAGCTGTTTTTTGGAATGAGCAAATTGCTTCTAAATCTCTGATTCACGAGGTTCGCTAGGAGAGTTAGATCAGTTTTTTATGAAACATAATCGGGATTATGGATCGTACTCATGAATTACTAACTTGCATTTGTTAGGTCATACCCAATCGTGTTACAACACAGATATAGTAGGTCATACGAAATCGTATCAGAGCACAACCACCTCATATCTTCTACATTTTCCTCATACACTTGGAGATTCTCTCCTTATTCCTCCTATTCTACACTTGTCTTGTTTCATTTGAAATGAAAGCCGAACCTGGCATTTTAATACCTAAAGTTTCCTACTTATGTCGATACTAATAAAAAAACGAGAACTGAGAAAGAAACCCAAGCAATAAGATTACAAACTCTCCACTGCACAATGCTTTGAAATTTTCTGCATACAAGGAAAAAGAAAAGCAAAAGTCAATAAATCATGAAATCATGAGCCAAATTCTATTGAATCAAACTAATATGGTAAATTAAAGAATCTACCAGCTGTTTTGGGAGATGTCTTTCCAAAGAGCACCATAACAACTCTACCTGAAAAGATACTATTAATGTTAAAAAGTACAATACGACCAATAATTTATGTAAAACTATCAGATTCAGGCTAAGGCCAAGACAAATTAGTTGTAGAAAGCGAGTTTCATTTCGTTCGATTCGACTTTCAGAATCATTATTTCACAAAACATATCATAGAGTTTGTGATTGAAATGCTTCTAACAACACTAATCACATCTATATTCTATTTGGCCGAAAGGATTTATATCATGCGCTTTCTCCAGATCCTATTTATTCTACAGATTGAGTTTGGGGATTTGAGCTCACTAATTTATCATTTGCCTATTGGAGATTTGAAAATATTATTTCTTTATATTAAATTTGGCATTTTTTCGCTGCTTGTTTCTGAAAATCAGGTAATGTTTGGGTCCATTTAGCACTTTATGAAGTTATGAAGTTTGCAAGCACATCTTCATAAAGATTCAATGAAATTGAAGTTGAATACTATTGCATTGTGAAATGTTTAATACCATGTTAATGTTTCTCAATATATATAAACCTGGAGCAAAGTTACTTAATTTTGCTAACAGTGTTGGGCATGTGTATGTGTCAAGGTGTCACGCTCGGTCATCTTATTAATATGTTATATATTTTGGTGAAGGGTTAAGTGTTCATACTGATGTCGAAGTGTTGGGCTCTGACATAAGTACTTGAGGTAAAATGAAGAACTTGAGCAACACAGCGTTAGGATATTACGCTTAAATTTCAATGTAAAGTGACAAAGATAGAAGGTGGTGGACTGGTTGTAAAATTCATTAAAAAGGACTGGTGTTTATATGTACTTATCTTTTGCAATTTTCAAATTTTTATGTCCAATAATTTTTCTAATATCTGCTTCTTGATGTTGTAGTTTTCATTGTTGTGTGGAAATGGATACATACTTGAACATTTGAATTATGTAGAGATCTTTACAGTCTTGAGTCTTGACTTTGAACTTTGAAGGAATTAGTCACCTTGATTTGCATTTCATCATAGTAGAAAAGCTATCATTTAAAGCCCTCAAACATTTTTTTTGTGATTGCTGAAGCTTGTGTTGCCTCAAAGATTGTGGTTTAAGCTTACTTCCGACTCTGATATGTTGTGCTTATGTGTCGCCTATCCGAACCGCATCGGTTGATGCTTGAGGCCGCTGAAATATTGAATATTGAGCCTCCCGATTTGTATGTTCGCGTAACCCCGCACCAAATGCTTATACTTTAGCCATTAGTGGCAAAAGGCCATTTGTTGTTGTGCACATAAGTCTTATCGAGCTTTTGTCACGAAAAGAGTTGCAGGTATTAACATCATATTGTATTCCTTACTTCTCCTGTAGTCCTGTCTCATCTCCCGTTTGTCTAATTCTTCATCTCTGGGCTGTGATAGAAGTGTTATTAAGTCATTCTCCATTTGAAATTTACAATTCTCATTCCTGATATCCTTTCCTGGTATTGTCAACAGGCGGTCATGGCCCATGAGTTGGGTCATCTTAAATGTGACCATGGATTATCGCTGACATATGCGAACATCCTTGCCCTTGGGGCATACACCATACCTCGTAAGTTCATAATTTTGTCGTTGAACAGTTTAAAAGTGCTTCTATATTTGTGTTGCAATACCTGCATCACTGGTCTGCATGGATACACATAGAATAGTGTACATATATAGTTTCCGTTTTACTTGGGATAGATAGCAATTTTGGAAGGGGAGAGAGGGAGGGAGAGAGAGGGAGGGAGAGAGATGGAGGTAGACGGAGAGGGAGGGAGAGGGAAAGGGAGAGGGAGAGGGAGGGGGAGGGAGAGGGAGGGGGGAGGGAGGGAGAGGGGGACATAGGGAAAATTTCCTGTACTCAATACAGGTATGCACCATATCTACGATTTTACTTCATTGCTTTAGGTCCTCATACTTGGTTTATTGAAATGTGTTTTAAAATTTCAGGTGAATTTGATGTAGC
Source organism: Beta lomatogona (assembly GCA_947646795.1). NCBI lineage: Eukaryota > Viridiplantae > Streptophyta > Magnoliopsida > Caryophyllales > Amaranthaceae > Beta > Beta lomatogona. The sequence goes on from CANSNZ010000445.1 coordinate 70,435, forward strand.
CAATTAAGGGTTATTTCAGAGTTGAGGCTTGGCAATGTTTTTCATCCGGCAATATTATTTCCAGGTGCGTTGTGCTATTCAAATTTAACCTTTTTTAATTCTTAATTCCTTGCTCCGAGAGTGACATAATTATATGTTTTTGTTGTTGAAACAATGTTATTGTTAAAATTTAAAATTTATGAATAACTAAACTGAGGTTTAATTAGACTTGTATGATCCTACATTTTGTTTGATTTTGGCCAGAAGCCACTAGGCTAGAAGCTGCTTTAATTCTCTAAAATTTGCACTCCCACTGGCCACTATTCCATTTCTTTGTTGGCTTTTCAGCATAAGCTGTTACTGATAGGGTATTAAATTTTCACCTTACATAATCCTTACAAGCTGAACCGGTAATGACATGCTAGAGTTGCACAATTGAGCTTCATGGAGCATGTAGCTGCTTGTGGCAAGTCTACGATGACATGAGACTAATAACTCTCACTCTCGTTATCTTCTTTGTTTCCTTTCTTCCTATCTATTAAGTTGTCTATATATGTTTTCTATAGTAGTTCTCTGTTAATTTTGTATAATCTTTGGTCCAAGTTGTCCATTGTCTAGAAAGTGTAAATTGTTTATTGTATAAGTTTTGCCACTGGAACTCACCTAAATCAGAGACCTGAATGCTTTTGTTGCTAGGAGAACTCACTTTGAACTCTGTCTTTCTGCTCCATTTATTTATTTTTGCTTGTTTTCATGCCACCTTCGTGCGATAATCAAGCACTATTGTGATATGTGCTTTCCATGTGCAGCATAGAGAATTTGACAGAGACCACTGCTTGTTTGCAACTGCGGGTGTCTCTAAGCAGATCAAAATTCTTGAGTTATCCTCTGTAGGGAATACTAATATTACAGTATTATAATCTTACTTGGTTCTTGGAGAAAAAATAATTAAGTTTCCCACCTATGGATCGATCTCTTATTATACTTTCTTTTCTTTCCTGCTCTTTTATGGTTATACGAGATGTTGTGGAGTAGATGTTAACTGACCTTAGTATATTTCAATGTTTATTTTTTCATTTTATATCCTATATTATAATATTTTAAATTTTTATATATGAATGTGTTTCGAAGCATATTAGCTCAAATGGTAGAGCAATGTGCCATTGCACATGGATGTAGGTTCAAGTCCTACATGTGCTAGAATAATTGTAATGACTTGTTTACCGCCAAAAAGGCAAAAACTTACGATAAGTTAGCAATAAATTGTTGTTGATACTCATGTTTAAATTTATTAGAATATGTAATAATTCATAGCGGTTCCTCCCTAACCGCTGCCAAATGGTGCCTTGCCTATAACAACACCTAGATCAACAGCGGTTGAAAACCGTTGTACATAGCTATTTTCAGCCGTTGTCAAATGCAATTTTTTAGTAGTGTTGATATTAGTATCTTTCCTCCTACCTGCTAATATTTTGAACTTCATGGAAATACACGGATCTATTGTATTTTGAAATGCTGCTGGTTAAGTGTTTCATGTTAGGATCAAAATTAATTCCGATTTGCTTTCAAGATTGCGCTATGATTGTTTTGTGAGGTCTTCTCCTTGTCGATATAACTATTCGGGTATGCATGCCGCAAGTTCTGCTTAAGTTTATCCTATATATGTGTTCCTTTTTTCTATTTGTTTTTTTGAAATTTTGTTTGGCACTTTTTTACATGTTACTTTGGAATTCCTATTGAAGTTGGCGTGGTTGCTTTGTAAACGTCTAAATGCTCATATAAGCTCAAAAAATTAGATGACATGAATTTAGGAACATAATTAAGTTGTGAGAAAAATGTTCAGAAAACTATATGCGTTATGCCTAAGGAAAGCAATCACAATATAATTTCAGTAAAGTAGAGTTATTATTGGTTTTTAGAGCACTTGAGCATTTGTAATGGTGCTAAATAACAAAGAAGGTATTTTACTACTTAAAGTGCTTCATTAACTTGCAGAGGTTAACGATAGTTCCTGGGATTGGCATTGGTCATGCCTTATTTTCTTACCTTCCATTTTGCCAAGAAGGTCACTTCAAGCAAGCATGTTAGTTAGCTCCTATTTTTTATGAACTTCTACATCGTGTCAGTTCACACTACAGTCCACTAATAATGCAACTATATTTTAAGCCACAAAAATGAATTTCTAGTTGGACAGTGTGTGTACTCAGTTTTTCTGATTTTGTTCTTGGAACCTGTCCTGGTGGGGGCAGAGTTCATTATTAGTGATTTTGCAGGGTTGATGTCGAGGACTTGGAGTATGTTTATTGAGCAAGAAGAAGATTTTTATGTTATATAATGGTGGGCTGGGGTTATAGTTAGATGCCTTATTTGGAAATATTCTGTAATCTGATATTTGGTTTTCAAGTTGTTCTGTTGTGGCCCCTGACCCGCAGATCCAGGATCATTTTTATAGGTTTTGTTTCCGCTGCGAAAAAATGTAAATTCGAGGTTTGTTAAGTGTTGATTGTGTTTTGGGTATCTTAAGTGTGATTAGCTAGCAGCTCGGAAGTGCGGGCTGTTACACATATCTCAAGAAAGGATAAGGAAATTGTAGACAATAGAGTTTCTAGATGGTCATAATGGATTTGAAATGATGTTTATGCTTTAGGAGTTCATACAAAAGACTTGTGATTGTTTAATATGCTAATCAAAGATCGAGGTTTCTTCTTTTCTATTTCTGCTATTGAAGGAAAATGGTGGAACCTAAGCAAAAAAAACAACTATATGCACCGACAATTCTTAGAAGAATGTAGGTGGTATCTTATGCCATATCATATTATCCAAATCAACATCTCTAACTTGCACCTCTAAGCTACTAACTACTTCTACATTTATCTATCAAATTGTGAAGCGATCAAACTGTGAAGCAAAAATAGGCAATAAGGTATGGCTTGTAGTTTTACTTTATTTCTTGCTGTGATATTAGTTGTTCTTCCTTGACAAAAAAAAACCACATTATGTATCGGGGAAGAATGTTCTTTTAATTTGATTGTATGTATATATTTGGATACCCTTGCTTGATATGACATAGTCTTGATTTCAATTAGTGACTTAAGATGATATATATTATGACGAGTCCTTGTATAGAATTTGATATAGGTTAGAAAGCAATTATGTAGAAAGATATTGTCTAAGATGCTTCATTTATATTTGCTTATGATTCTCGTAAATATTTGCAATTGGTTAAGCATGTAATGATAATCATATTAATCAATGACTAAATACCTGAAACTTCTTTATTTGGTTTTTGTATGTCTGACAAGGGTTAGTTGAAATTTCATAGGCAATTTCCATAGTATCCAAAAAATATCTACAGTAGGTCCAAGAACAATATAAGTAGCTTTTAAAGATGTTTAATAGGGATCTAAAGGGAAGACAATGGTTGCTCACTTGCTCCTTCCGTACTATAGGTCGGCTATGCTTTGAATCCTGAGGAGCTCACCGACTATGATTTTAGCCCTCTGCATTAATTTCACTTTTACAGGGAAAAGAGGCGGAGGAAGAGATAATAACACTTTTAAGCAACCATTTAAGAATATAATTAAGGAAATAACACTTTGTAGAGACCATTTTAAGAGCACTTCATAGAATTTTCTCTAACATAGTAAGAGGGAAGGAGAAGGAGAGATGAGCTATTTCAAGAAAACAAATATATGGTGTAGTTCTGGAAGTGATGAAATTTATCTTGAGAGCACTTTTAGAATAGGATTTGTTTGATGAAAAACAAACACAAAGTACGTAGGAAGACTTTATTGGATCAACTCAGCTATAGTAAATGAGTGAGACGGACAAAACAGAGGGGAGCAAATAGGAAAAACTTTCTAAAATTCGCAAAATTAGAAAATTTAGGTGTTCTGTTATAATGAGGGAAACTCTAATTAGCAAAGACCAAATTCACTAAGAAATGGAGATTAAGATCATGGTAATAAATTGTATGGGATGTTGAAAGAATGTGGTGAGGTAGTGTCATTATAATTAAATGAAGAATGCACTGCAAGGAGTCCATGTATATATGAGTATTGAACATTACTTCTCGAGTTTTGAAGTGAAAAGACCTAGCTGTTACTTAGGCTTTGTATGGTGCTTCCTTTATGTCAAAATATATTCGATAGTTCTCAACACTACCTCTTATTGGCACAATTAGATACCTTACCAGCCATCACTAAACATATTAGAGGGCAATCTTTTCTGATCTATTCGAGCTTTTACAAGTTTGTATTATTTACTTGATGCTATTTGGTTTATAATTTATTTCCTCCTTATTGTTATCTAAAAATTAGCTTTATTGTCATCACTGCAACTTTAGGAAGGAGACAATTCAAATCAATTAGGCCCACATAGCTCACTATGAAGCTGGAGAGACATTTCCACCCTTTATATTGGATGACTGCCATTTGTAATATATTCATGATTTTGAGAGTGCATCTAGCTCAATAGATACAGGTGCAGTTTCCGCCGAGAATATTATAATGTGTTTAATCTGTCAAGACTTTTGGCTGAAGCATCTTTAAGGCCACCCGATGTAAAGAACACCACTTGTAGCAGGATTAGGGATGAACTACTCTGTGATTAGAAGTGTGATGCATATATTTTGGAGGAATAAAACGCAATGTACTTATGTAACATTGCATTAATATGTATACATCGTGTCAAAAGCGCCCTTGACAATAGCTATTAAAGTTGGCTAAGTCGAAAAAAATGTCACTTATTAATATAATATTGAAAGTTCATGGCCTTGAAAATAGCTTATACTGCATCAAATTGTATTGAAATAATCCAAAAAATCTATGATTAAAATAATTAGACAACCGAATCACAAATCAGATTATGCTGGTAAGGAGAATCCTATTATTTTAAAGGCCACATATCGGGTTTTAGTCTGCTGTAGTACTTATTGTTGTTGGTAATACGAGATTGCATTTAACTCGTGATTAGGGACACCACTTGCTCCCATGTCTCTGCAACAGGTGCAAGAGAGAGAGGGAAAGAGAGAGAGAGAAAAGGGGAGAGGGAGAGGAAGGGAGGGGGATGGGGAGAGAGATGATAGAGAGAGGGGAGAGGGAGAGGGAGGGAGGATGGAGAAAATGCTAGCAACGAGGTCTTTTATGATTATTATAATACTTCCTCCGTTTTGAAATAAGTGAAACACTTTTTTTTTTATGTGAGTTTTTTGAGAGAAGTCTGTCACTTATTTCAGAACGGATGAAGTATTAGACTTGAGAGCTTCTAAAGACCTGGGGATTTGTTTCTTATAGCTGGACCAACTGCTACTTCCGCGTTGGTGATGCGTACCCACTCACCTATTTTCATGATTATTTGGATCAACCAAATAGTGGTTTTATAAGTTGAAGAACATGCGCGAACCATTACACATGTTATTGACAACCCAGACAAGTAAAAATATGGTATGTGAGATTACATTATCAAGATTTTTACGCCATTAGAGTAAGGCTAATTAGATTTTTGCCCTGTTGAGGGACCATACTTATCGCCAAAGATGCTACGAAGCCTAGCAATTAAGCTACTACATCACCCACCCAAGAGACCTTTTTGCTTATTGTTTTGCTGTAAAGTCTAATGGTACATGTTAACAGTGTGGCCTTTATAGTTAATCATCGCCTAATATGAACTAATCTCTTTTGCTAATAGGCATGCTTGTGTTCTTGTAACAAATATAACAATGACTCAAGGACATTTTAGAGGATGCGAACAACCCTACACGTGTTTTGTAACCCAAAAATAGCATGCACTAACAAGGGTTATATGCATATATGCTATGCTATCTAATTACTTTATCTTCCAAACTACCAAATTCACATGCTTTGGTTTTGCTTAAATCAATTATGCTAATACTTGCATTTAGTTATTCAGCACCATTTTTGCTATCTTGGAGGGCTTGTACTAACAAGGGTTATATGCATATATGCTATGAGCAATCGCTACATGTTGCAATTATTAAAGGACGGAGTAAGTATTACATTAACCAATAATAATAAAGATACTTTGTCCAAATAATAACACTATAAATTTCAATGCCTAAATTTTGCTACCTTAGGGGACCGTGCGCGATAGCGCACGGGCCAACAACTAGTTAACTTAAAAAGAAAGATGTTGTTCAATTGGTCTTACCTTGGTGAATGGAGATTTACAAAAGATATATACTTATTTCGTATTTTTTAGTTGCACCCTTTTATTTTATGCACTATTGATCAACCAATTTAGAAGTAAATTTTCTTATCAGTATTTGAGGAAAAATTATAGTCAAGTAGGATCCTGTTTGATTCATCTCAATGCGAGGATTCCAAATATCAACTTTTATGATAGTTAATTTTTTTATAATAGTTTAACCCTATCATTATTAGGAAAAATTCACACCAATAACTATGCGAGGTCTTCCCATATTATTCCCAAGTAAGGGTTATTTTGGTATTATCTAAACTTTGGGGGTATGCCTTCCCAGATTGCTCCCGCTTGACTAGTAACCTAATCGTGTTAATCAAATGGTTGTATTTATTTTATATTTTATTAATGCCTAATATACTCTAATTAAATTACTTTAACCTTTTTTTTTAGGAAAAATGGATCATAATACCCCCAACTTTGGGCGGTCCGCTTTTAATACCCCTAACTTTGGATTATTTTTAGATACCCCCAACTTTGGGGGTGGTCCGCCAAAAATACCCCACTTACCTATTACCACCGGAAGAACTGGTAAACAATGGCACGTGCCTTACTTCTGATGTTAATTGCCTCGTTAATAAACCCCCCCTCCCCACCCCCTCCCCTTCACACCACCCCCTGAAATCCAGCAGCCCCTTCCTCCCTCCACCCTGTCGAATCCCCCCTCCCCTAACCACCTTCGAACCCCCCAGCTTTTCCCTCTATTTGATGTTCCATTTTAAAATTCAAACCAATAACAGTTGGTTCTCTCGAGATTTGGCTTGTTTCTCCTGGTTTTATTGGTTGGCACTGTCAATTGGTATGTTTTCGACTAGCATTGATGGGTCGGTTTCTGATGGTTGTGTGAGATTGTATACCATCCCTGATTGTGATGAGTTGACATAACATAAAGCAATGCCCAGAGTTAGCGGTGAGTTCTCTATACCTACCAACTCTGTTGACGTTTGGGTTGTTTCAAGAATGTGCGGGTGTTTACAGTCTAGTTTATGGTTTAACAGGCCGAGCTCTTAGTGTGGCCTGGAGTTCATTGTTTGAATTTTGGTTTATGCAATTGTAATTGGCGAATACCAACTGTTTGGTGGTACGTTGCTGGCAGCGAGTGAGGTGAGGAAGATGGTGGAGTTGGTGTTGCTTAGTGAAGTCGAATATCTGGTGATGATGGTTGAAGGTGCGCAAGGCTGCGTGGTGAACTGGTGATGGTGGAGGTGAGAAGGTAAGGTTGAAATTGGTAGGGGAGGGGCGCTGGGGTGTGGGAAGGGTGGTAGTGGGTGGGCTGCCGAGGGTTGGGGAGGGTGGGGTGTGGGAAGGGTGGTAGTGGGGGTGAGGGAAGGTGGCAGTGGCCAGTGGGTGGTAGTGGGGGGTGAAGGAAGGGTGGGAGTAGAAATTGAAAATAAAAATAAAAGAGAAACAAAAAATCAAAAAAAAATTACCTTGTTGACAGGTTACAAGTCATCTGGGTGCATTTTTGGCGGACCACCCCCAAAGTTGGGGGTATTTAAAAATAATCCAAAGTTGGGGGTATTAAAAGCGGACCGCCCAAAGTTGGGGGTATTCTGATCCATTTTTCCTCTTTTTTATAATTTACTTTAACCATTTATTTCTATCAAACATCAACATTATCAACATTATATATAAAAAACATTATATAAAAAACAATGAAAACAAAAGAAAAAGAAAAAAAATGAAAAGAAATGTTCGTTGTTGGGCACATCCTTACTGCCCATTTCTCCCATCAACAATATCATCAATTCATCACCATCAATGGCAAATGACAACACCTTCTCAACACCATGTGTCCATGTCCACCACCATCATCTCCACGACCCACCATCATCACAACCACCATTGCCACAAGCACCATCGTCACTCAACTCAAACACGCCACCTTCTCCTCTCAAGCCCGGCCTCACTACCGACTCCACCGCTGAGCCCCTGCAACCTGCCATCCGCGTCCTCTACCGAAGTCGTCTCCCCCCATAACCCCCTTTCTCCCAACCCTTCCTTCCTCCACCATGAATCCGCCCTCTCCCTTCTCAAGTCCTTTGTCTTCTACCTCCAGCCCGCCGCGTCTGCCATCCCAAACCACCTAGCTGATCTCCTACCTCCATCATTCCACCCCACCTGACACCTCCACCATTCCTCAAGTCCTCTGCCTTCCTCTCTAAATCATAACCGCCTTTGGACTTTTGCTCCTTTTCTCTTTTTTAAAAAAATTAAAGCCTAAGAATTAAGTCATGTGCTGTGCACATGTCTTTTAAATGAAGAGTTACCTGCTATAACGTACGGGTACTAATAGGTCAACGGAGTAATATTGGAAGAGTCACCCTTAAGTTGGGATTATACCGGAATATCCCTTAGTTGGGATTAATGTGAGAAGAATCCCAATAGTTGGGATTAATCTTGTGAATTTTTCCTTATTATTAATAATTGAATCTCAATCAATTACAAGCAGCATTCCTCCATACAACTATCCAGCACTAATCATAACATGAAGAAAGCATAGCCAGAGAGGCCATAGTACAAGCATGGCTAACTCCTCTCTTTATGAATGATGGAGATACCAAGACCTTGTTTTGAACTATTGCATATAAAATTAAGTATGAAGTTCAGGTTCCATGGCCCACTAGTAAGATCATTACACCATTAAGTCTGATTCAATGACAGTATGATAATTATGGATACGGTCACTACTCAAAGATACATTAATGGCTCGATGAATAGAAAAAAACTTCAACTGAGTTGATTTCCATAGAGGGTATTGAAGATGAACACAAAATAATCAATGTTATGAGTGAATTATCAAGACACAACCTATTGTTGCGCGTGATTGGAGTGGTTATAAAGATGCTTCAACGTTTCATTTTAAAAGATGTGGTGAAGGAGGGCAGCAAGAAAAAATCAGTTTCGGTGGAGATAGAGCCAGGGGGTTTATTTTTGGAGCCCCAACGTAAGTAAATTGGGCTTCTAATAATATCATCCTAGGAGTACGGGAATGGTGCATTATGCCCTTTAATAATACAATATCCCAATCAAAGTAATATCATATCTTGAACTTAGGCTAAAGAGCAGCGAGAATGAAGATCATATAGTAACGTTCCTTCCATAACGTCCATATAACATTGAAGAAACAAGATGCCAAGGCATTCTTGAAGAAAACATTCTTACCACTATAAGTACTCCGTTGTTCAAAAGCATCCTTTAAGAACAAAGGGAAACCCAACTAAGATTCTAAAGATTTAACCACCAACACCATAAATCCCAAGAAAAGGTACAATAAAGAAGGAGTTTGTCATTGCTTTCCGCATCCACATACGATACATGTCACCTCATTGGAGGGGATGATATTAAGTAGAGAAAACTTTTCACAGGTGTTAATTTTGTGAAGCAAAGCAACCCAAGTGAAAATATCGATGCGTGGAGGGAAAAGACCCCTCCATAAGCCCTTAATTACGTCATTCGAGTAGGAGGTTGACGATTTTGCTAATTCCATGCTATATTATTTGACTGAAAAGAGCCCTTAATTACGGCATTCGAGGACTCCATGTAAATTGATCCTCACCAACCATGGATAAGCACACGTGGTCAAGAGAATTTTGCAAATCCTCTATCTCCTTCAGGGGCGGATTTACTATGGGTTCACTGGGTTCAGGTGAACCCAGTGATTTTTGGAAAAAAATTGCCCGGTTTTCTTTTTTTTTTTTAAATTAAAAATATTTTAGATATCAGATATATACTATTTGCGTGGAAAGTAGTTCAGGAATGAAGCAGATGCCACAGTGGTTTTGTCTCTCCATTGTGCGCGCGGGTTGGGATGAAGTCTGAGGTTCGAATCCAACAAGTGAATAAACACCCTTTTTTTTTCCTTCTCTTTTCTTTTATTCCAATAACTAAGCCCAATTCAGCAATTCTCCCTCAACTACTGAACAAAACACAAAGCCGACATTTTTTCCCCAAAGACCAAAACCCTAACTCCCTAAACCTAAGCAAGTAAGCATCGAAGATTCGAAGAACTGCGGCGACGGCGCACTGCGGCGAGCCATCTACTTTCGTCTTCCCCATCGGCACCGCGACGGCGCACTGCGGCGAGCCCCAAAGACCAAAACCCTAACTCCGTGACCTTAGCATCGAAGATTCGAAGAACTGCGGCGAGCCATCTACTTCTGTCCTCCCACTGCGACGGCGCACTGCGTGAGCCGGCGACTTCTTAAATTCTTTCATTTCCGGCGACCGTATCTAGTCAACGGCTTTGAACTTTGAACGGTAACGCCCAATTCTTCAATTTCAGATTTTGTCTTTTAGACATTAGAATATGTAATTGTAAATTTGATGTTGAATACTTGAATGAATGAATGTGGAGTTGTTAGTTGTTACTTGTTAGTTGTTACTTGTTAGTTGTTACTTGTTAGTATTATTAGACTCACTGTCATGAACACCGAACAGAGAGCAGAATGCCCTTTGTTTTACTCTAACCTTTGATTATGCTACTTCATGTAAAGTTTCAGTCTTTGTATCTAAATCTAATTACCATACAATAAGGCTCATAATAAGATGTTGTCCTGGTTATGCGTCTGTGCTGTGCTTTTCATGTGTAAGACAGTAAGAGTGTTGTAGGAAAACTCAAGTCTGTTCGACAAAAGTTGTTAAAGCCACTTTGCTAGACCCTTTTTCTAACAGAAGGTTAACTATATTACATAATAACATACTACCTTAGTTTCTTTTTAGTCGACTTGTATTACTACCTTAGTGTCTTCTTAGTGGAGTTGTATTCTTTTAAGCATGTTTCGTTTTAGTCACTAACTCAATCTCATGGAGTTGAATTTGTTGCTTTATGAATTTCATATTTAAATGTTGAATGATTGAAGGTTGAATGAATGAAAGTGGAATGTGGATTGTGGATTGTGGATTGTGAATGTTGAATAAATGTTGATTGAATGAATGATTGAACGTGATTAAACTTTGTAGTGTCTAGACTCATGGAGTTGAAATTTCTTGCTTGTGTAGATCATATTGTGACTATGAAGGGTTTAGAATTTTTTTTTACCGGCTCCGAACCCATAGGGTTGAAATCCTGGATACGCCACTGATCTCCTTTAAGGCTTGTGGTAGTAGACTCGATTCCACGAAATGAACTCGTCCGATAAGGCCATTGAGCCTACAACATCCCATGAGTTCGTGGTGATGGAATAAAGTCTTGGGTATGAACAATAGAAAAACTAGATCGTTGCTAATTCCCCTAAGATCAAATAAAAAACCTAACTATTTACCTAAAGTAGTAAAATGGTAAGTAAGGGTCGAACCACAAGGATCGGAGGTCTCACCAAGGTAGAGTCACTAAGAGTAAGCTAAGTCGAAGAAAATGTCAAGTTTTGATTAAACTAGATGATTTAAAATATTGGAATTCAAATTAGGAAAAGCACCAAGAGTGGGGAAACACCAGAATCATGAGTCCAATCCAAAAACCAATTAGAGTTATGGGGATTAACATGTATAGGTGATATGCAAAGGTAATAGAAGATCCTAAGCACCTCTAATATCTTTCTTATAGCAACATATATATTTCGAGGTGTTATCACCAAACTAGGCCAAGATAGGAATTGGAATAAAACTCAAGTCAATACAAATCAATAAGTGATGCATAACAACTAATCAATTATTTATGAAGGTCAACCACCTAAAAGCTAGCTATTAAAGGGCAACAATGGGTCAAAGGGTGATGGACACCCTCTCTCTTAATTCTTCTTACCCTAATTAAACTTCGCTCCTTTTCATTCCCAACCCTTGTTCATGAACACCCTCTCTCTCTCTCCTTTCCCCCTTCCATCTAGTCTCTTCCGTCAGCGTCGCCGCCTTTTCCCTCCCCTTCCCGTCATCCCTGCTCTGCTTCCCGTTGCCGCCTTTCTCTTCCCCTGTTCATGTTTTATTTTCCATCTTCGCGCGTTGCTTGCGCGCTGGTGCTGACGCTACGAATATAGCTTGCACTCGTGGTGCCGCCGTTGTTTCTTCTAGTGTTGGTGTTCGTTGCTGCAGAGCCGCTACTTACCACTGTATGTTCTTAATTCTCCTCTGTCGGTGCTGCTGTGGCGTGCTACCTTGTTTGATTGTTTGAAGTTCCTCTTTTCCTCAGTTTTTTTTTTCTTTTCTTTTTGGATTGTTTTGTTGAGTTTATCTACTGTATAGATCTAAAAAGTGTTTAATTTCATGTAGGTATGAATGATTTTGCCTGATCTGATGTTTTGTGGGTCAATTTTGTTTTAATTATTCCTGTAATGAATCTACTTGTTTAATTATTTAGGCTTGTTATTTTTACTTAGTAAAAGTTGATCTTTGTTGTTGTTCTTTGTTTGACCTGAATTTCGCTTGATGATATTTTGAAATTAGATGATTGATATTGTTTAGAAGATTAGCGCGTGGATTTAGTGAAATTTGACAAATGGGTGGGATGAGGGTTGATAATGTGGCTTCAGATTGACGAATGACTACCTTTTATGTCTCATGTGAGCAATAAAGAAGTTTGTGATGATTGATATTACTGGATGGTTATTTGTTTGCCTCTATCATGTAGTTGATATATCCTATATGGGAAATGTTTGGGTGACCCTCAGGAGAAAGATAAAGAGAAACTAATATTCAATTCAATATTTTGGAGAGAGAAAATATCCATACAACTATTACATTTAGGCCCTGTTCTTTTGAACTTATTTTGGCTGAACTGAACTTATTTTATTTTTGCTGAACTGAACTTATTTTTACTTATTTTTGCGGAACTGAACTTATTCTGGCTGAACTGAAATGAGCTTATTTTTGCTGAACTAAACTGCCTCATGAGGGTAGCCTACCCTTAGGGTAACTCTATCATTCTCCTTCTTATATTAAGGTCTTAAGAAGTGGTAATGAGAATTCTTGAAGAAAAGCACTCTTTTGCTTGTGGACATTTATTACCTTGGACATACACAAGGGACAATCCGTGTTAAATTATACGCAAACTTCAATTCTTTTTTTTTTTTTTTGGTACAAAGGATGAAGTTAGGGCACCCTTCTCTCAAGGGAGTGACCTAACAAATCAAGAAATACAAAATGATCAAAGGTAGGATCGGATCCAGTGTCAACGTCCACCACGGCAGCAGAAATAGAGTGACCTTTTTTAGATAGATAATCTGCTGTACAGTTGGCCTCGCGGAAAATGTGATGTATGGAGCGAATAGTCAGTTGACTGATTAGTGATCGGATGTCATTGATGAGAGTGTGAATAGTCCATGGACATGCATAGCGACCTTGAAGAATTCGAATCACCACTTGATTGTCTCCTTCGACGTAAATGTTCTGAATATTGAGATTTTGTGCCAGAAGAAGGCCATTGCGCAAACCCCAGGCTTCAGCCACAAGAGCTGAAGTGTGACCAAATTAATGTGCTTGGGCTGCTAATACGTGTCCGTCAGAGTTTCGGATGATTACACCGGTAGAAGCGGATGAACCAACAACAGAGCCATCAAAAATTAAGCCTACAATATCCTTGTGGTGGAGGGCACCATTGAACATATATTCTGGATGGTGGCCTGCAAGGAGGGATGGAAGAGATAGTGAGAGAGGTATCTGCCAATGTACGAGCGGTCCATTCATGTTGCAAATACCAGGCTCTATAGTATATACGATCTATGTTCACAGTGTTCCTCTCAAAAACAATAGAATTATGGTCTTTCCATATGCTCCAAAGGCTATAACTAGCCAATTGGATAGACTTAGGACGGTGTCGAAGAGAACTAAGACATTGCTCAATATCAGTAGGTATATCAGACCAAAGTTTTTGCCTTATATGATTGGAGTTCCAATATTGTTGTGTAATAGGGCATGAGAAGAAAAGGTGACTTATGGTTTTAGTGTCTGTATGACACATCGGACATTGAGAGTTATCCGTTAGTTGTCGTCTTGCTAAGTTTGATATTAAAGGAAGGCCATAGGAACATATATTATTGCAGAAGTTGCCATAGGAAAATTTGTATTTTTGGGGCAATATCTATTTTCCAAATCCAATGGAATGGCCAGGGGCTATTAGATGTTGAACTAAACCCATGCTCAGGCCAAGTTGCTGACTTGATTGAAAGATCACCTGAGCCAGTAAGACCCCAGCATGGAGAATCTGGCATATCATGGGAGGGGATGGGGATACCTAGAACATTTTGAACAATGTGTGCAGGCACTAATTGTTGCAGCATTGGAATATTCCACTCTCGGGAAGGCAATATAACACTATTAACAGTTAAATCAGGATGTTAAATATTTATAATATCCAGGTTAAGAGTTTCAATCAGGTTTTGTTCAGAACACCAATTATCAAGCTAAAAATATACCTTTTCACCTGATCCAATTTTCCAACGAATACCCTTTCTCAAAAGGTCGCGTGTCTGGAGAATAACTTTCCAAATATGAGAGTCTGAGTGTTTAGATTTATAGTTGATGAATGAAGTATTTTGCAGATATTTTTGCCGCATAAGCCTGGGCCAAAGATTTTTTTATCCGACAATATTCGCCATCCCATGTTTGCCTGATAAGCATTATTTACATAAGCCATTTTTCGAAAGTTCAGGCCCCAAAATTTTAGGACGACAAAGTTTTGACCAAGCCCAGTAACGGAAGTCCCGGAGAATTGGAAGATGTTTTCCAAAAGAATTTACTATTAATGGCATCAATCATAGAGCATGTTTTCCTTGGTACCTTAGTACAAGCCATATGATAGGCAGGAGTAGATTCAAGATGGCTTTGGATAAGAACTGCTTTCCCTGCCTTAGATAGAGAATGATTATGCCAAGATTTATTTTTACTATCTACTTTGCGTATTAAAGAGTGAAAGTCATTAGGCAGTGGCTTATAACCAGAGAAAATAACTCTGAGATAGCGCACTAAAACGGTTTTAGGGGTCATGTTAAATATACTAACAATAAAGCGTTTTCGTTGATTCGTAACATGCTTAGAGAAAATAATTGCAGATTTATGAAAATTAATGAGCTGTCCAGAGTTCTGGCAGAATGAGTCTAATATATTTTTCAATCGGTGAGCCGATTCTGGGGGTGGACTTACAAAATAATAGACCATCATCCGCAAAGAACAGCCTAGGTATGGTCTGAGAATGAGGAGCTAACTTGATGCCGATTTCTAACTTTGGGGTTTGTGCTGCAACAAGTAATTGTCTACAGAGGACATCCATACAAATAATAAAAAGGTAAGGCGATAATGGATCACCTTGTCTAATTCCACGAGATGGTCTAAAAACAGAGGTAGTGTCTTGGTTAATTACAATGGAATACGATACAGATGTGATACACTGCATAATCCACGTGATCCATTTCGGATGAAAGCCATAACTTTTCATTGCATGGTTTATAAAGTCCCATTCTAGACGGTCGTATGCTTTTTCCATATCTAATTTGAGTGCAAACCATCCAACCTTGCTTTTTGACTTATTAAAAGTATTCATGACCTCTTGTACGATGAGTACATTGTCATGTATTAATCTACCTGGGGTAAATGCATTTTGTAAAGGGCTAATAGTTCTGGTAAGGATGGGCTGAAGTCTGGCAACTAGGATTTTTGAAATGATTTTGTACAAGGTATTGCATAAACTGATTGTTGGCCGAAATTGATTAGGCTTTTAAGGCTGTGCAACTTTGGGTATTAAAGTGATTATAGTATGATTCACACTTCTTAGTAACCTACCGTGCGTAAAGAAATCATGCATAGCTTTACAAATATCTGAGCCTACGATGTCCCAATACTGTTGGAAAAATTTGGCTCCAAATCCATCCGAACCCGGGGATTTAGAGGGATCTATGCTAAAAAGAGCTTGTCGGATTTCCGTATCCGAAATTGGAGCAGTTAGATGTATATTCTCTTTTTCTTTTATGGCTGTAGATATACAAGGGGTTATAATGTTTCGGTTGGACTCAATTGCAGAACTAAAGAGTTCCTGGAATTCAGCTTGGAAAGCATTACTAATTTTAGAATGGGTATCAACCCATTGGTTCATCGAGTTTCTTATCTTTTGGATTTGGAGACGTTTTATTTTGGACACGATCTTAGAATGGAAAAAAGCAGAATTGCGATCACCTTTTGTCAGCCATTGTTTACGAGAAAACTTTCCCCAATATATTTGGTTAAAGGATAACAGTCAATATGAGAATTATTTTGAAACAATAATAATTGATTTTGAACATTTAATAATTTGCTATGATTTTGGTCTAATTTTAGTTGCATATGCCCAAATTTATTCTTGAACCAAGATTTCAAATCCTGTTTTACATACTGAATCTTTCGACATATATTATAAAAATGCGAGAGAGAGTGTTGTTGATTCCATTTTCTTTGGACTAGCTTTCTGGTATATGGGTCATTTATTCAAGCATTTTGAAATCGAAAACTAGGGGGCTTATGATATGTGACCTGAGTAGTTGGCAAAATAATAGGTGCATGGTCTGAGCATGAAAATGTGTCATAGTGTAGAGAAGAATTGGGATGATCAGATGCCCACTACGAGGATACTATACAACGATCAAGCTTTTCATAAATATAATGATGATTGTATGTGTCTTTCCAAGAATAAGAGTTCGGGGGACTCAAAACATCTTGTGCATTACATGTAAAGATGAAGTCAGATAGAATCTGACAGCGATTGGTGTTGGCCAGATTCCCTCTTTTCTTGTCCGTCATATATAATAGTTCATTAAAATCGCCAATAATGCACCATGGCATTTGTAAGGTGCTAAAAAACGAGGTAAGGTCATTCCAAAATGCTGGTTTTTCTGTATTTTGAGCTGGCGCATATAATCCTGTTAGCCAAAAGGATGCTAGACTATTTTTGTCCTGCACAATAAAGTTAGCGAGACGAAAGGTACATGGCTGAGGAGTGATCGAAAATTCATTATTATTCCAAAGAATCCACATACCTCCACATTGGCCATTTGGATCGATAATAATTATTTCATCGAATCCTAGTGTTTTTAAGATAATATGTCGATTAATCATAGATTGTTTCAAGAATAATGAATATATCAGGTTTGAATTTGCGAGTGAGATAAAGTAACTTACTTTGTGCATTTTGTTTTTTTGCTCCTTGGATATTCCAACTAATAATTTTCATAATGTATCAATAGTGCTTATACTACTTGACATAAGACATCAAATGTGTGGGCAAGCATCATATGATGTTGGGCAAGGCTATAAGCCAGTCCCAATAAATATATCCAACTTTCTGCAATACATACCTCAACTGGAAATGTACATGCCAGAGAGCTGCTCTCATTACAATTTCATTAATTGGTTACTTTGCACCAAAGAGGACTCTCATTCATTCATTCATTCCAGGGATTCTTTGATCTATAGACGTTGTTTCTTATTGCATTTGAGTCAACGAAGGGTACTACCTCCTGGCAATGGAACTTTCTGAAAGTCTCTTTCCTGGACCAAGAGCTCTTGAATTTCGACATTTGAAATAATTGATGTTACTATTAGCTCTTAGCTACTGGATTGTGTTTCTCTCTCCTCTCCTACTTTAATCTTTAGCATTGTTTTCTTGTGCTTTGATAATTTTCCTGCTAGCGTATTGTAGACACATAATCGTGTCTCTTCATTTAGTACCCTATGATGACTAGTACCCCGCTCTAATTGGTCCGGATCGAGGAAAGGATAAAGAACGAGTCTAAAATAGAATATTTTAAGCCTAAAACCATATTTAAACCTTTTTATTAACCCATGTCCGCAAACCTTTTTTTATAAATAGTTTTACTAAGTCTACTTTCTAAAACGTTTTAAAAGCCCATGTTTCGAAAACCTTTTAAAAACAGTTTTATGAAAACCCAATTTTCTAAAACCCCTTTTCTAGCCCAATTTAATTAATAGAATTAATTAATTATATTGATTAGTTTTGTTAATAAAAATATCTTTTTATAAAAATCATCTTTCTCCAAAGTTGTTTTTAAATAATTCTTTTTCCTCCATCTAATGGAACACACGACAATCCTTTCATGCCACACCTCTCAACCTCACGGCACAAAATTATTCTCACAGCCTTCATAAACTCCACCGCCATAATTCATCATCATCACACGCATACTTCTCACTCCATACAATCTCCCTCGCCTAATACTAATCTCACTCCTAACAAAATCCCACGCTGCAACTATAACCTAACACCTTATACCTCTAAATCAGCATCTAATCACAAGCCACGCTCATCATCAGCCTCTTTCATCCTCTTAGTTTCCTGCCTAATATTAATTATCAAATACAAAATCACTAACGTCACTCATCTATTTTTTATCACATCTCACGGCACTAATACTCCTCCACCTAGTCTTGCAACAAGAAGTTTACAAAACAAATACAAGAACATTATTCTAGCTTACCTGACGCAAAACAACAAATCTTTTTTATAAGACTCGTACAACAATCCGATCCAAGATCCGTACAAATCAACGATCCCAAACGGTAGTATAATTTATGAGGGTCAACTAAAGTAACAAACTTTATTTTTTTGAAGTTACTAACATTCTTTTCGTGACGTAGATTGTTAACGTGTTCCTGCGACTGTAAGTGTGACACCCCGTTCTTCTACTACTAAGATACTAAACAATATCTAATCAAGATTTACTAAAAAGACGTTAGCGGAAATAACGTCAGGACGGTCATGCTACTCTAAAACAATAATTAAAGATAATCCTCAAACCAAAGTTTCATAGCTACCAAAAGAAATATCTGAAAACATTATGATTCTAATAAAAAGGAACATCCCAAATCATAACATAACATCATCCAAAACTACGAGACATGCAAGTCTCCCATCAAAACTCAAATAAAACTAAATGTCTTTGAGACCTAGCATAACATAGGACTCTCTATTGTCTGCATAGAACTCATCTACCAAAAAGACTACCAGAAGCTTCCTCTCACTACCAACCCACACTCCGCTAGCCCAAGCAGTCACAAGTCTAGCAGTCATTTCCATCTGCAAGGATATATTAAATAATTCCACAGTCAGTGGGGAGTAACTAGCAGTTCTCCCAGAACAAAAGAAATCAAAGCATGATTCAGACATAGATTAATAAGAAAGGAAAGCATACGATCATGATAACAATAACATGCATCTAAAACCATAAAGTTCACAAGTGATACAAGTGATAGTCAAACATCAAGTAAACAAGATATAGTGAGTAAATCAACTCTAGAATACTAAAATAATAATAAGACAAAAGTACAACAAGTTATTGAGTCAGAAACCGAACGCCAGTGAATCGCAATTCACTTCCTAAGGTTTGTCAGATCGCAATCTCCAGGTCAGTCTATGAGTTTACGTTCCCAACTGTTTGTGTCTAAGAATGGCCGAACTCCCGATGCAGAGTAGAACACGCAGAACTCCCTGACCTCTCGGACGACAACAATGAACCTAGGTTTACCCTTAGTTCGCAAACCAGGTGGTTGGCATGTTCTTCACCGGGGACTACATTTATCCCACCGGATGTTCTTATCTCAAAATAAATAAAATCCAAAAGTATCCACCAACTCAAAACCATTGTTCAAAAAGAAGAGAGAAGGGATGCCACCCGGCCTTCTACCCATGATTAATAAGAAAAAACAATTCTTCAAAATTCCTCAAAATAGTAACTTACAAACTTACAACAAATGTCTCCAACAATAAATACGTTGAACATCACTAAGCATCAACAATGATAATAAACTAGTTTTTTCAGCACTAACAGTTCAATCAGAAATGCATCATATCAAATAAGATCACCAATTAACTCCAAGGCTTATTAAATAAATGAAACGTACACAACTAATTATTTTTACATAAACCAAACATAAACATAATGATACGCAATAATACTCACAGTAACCTAATAAACACCAGCTTCCAAGAACATAAAAGGTCACAAATTTTTTCTGATTAACAAGCCCTTAAATAATTAAAAATAATATCCTCAAACTCACAACAAAAACACAATAATAATTATTAAACTAATAAGTACGATAAGTGAAATAACACAAAAATTATCATACAACCCTTATGTCTCTACTGGCTTGGTTTATAATTTTTGGACTCTAAAAGTATTTTTAGACATTAATTTACAGAATACTCAATAAAGCCAATATAATAATTAAAAATGAAAATAAGCGCCCAAAAATTACCAAAAATTCACATAACATGCATAAACTCACGGTTATACATAATATACAAAGAAATGAATTTTTTTGACTCTAAAAATAATTTTCACGATTTATATATTGACAGACACGAAAATGCAAAAACAGATAAACCAATTAAATAAACCTGTAAACTGTAAGAAAAAATTATTCCAAGGCATGAAATACATACTACACATATAACAAGTTTCACGAAAAATAATTTCAGCAATTTTAACATTCGTTCATTAACTATTGAGCAAATAAGCCAAAAACGCACAAAATACCAAATAAATCGAATAAATACTAAAACTCAGACGAAAATTATTCTTCTGTATACAATATTCATACATCATGCATCAAGTATATTCACGTCAAATTTCATCAATAATTTAATTCAAAAAGTATTTGAAACAATTCCTAGCGTAATAATCTAATATCGAATAATACCCTAATCACAATTGTTCTAAGATAACTACTAGTTACCTGGATCGTCGGAGGCGAGCTGAATATTACTGGAAAATCCCGTTATAGGCATGCACCCTTCTCCTTCTTCAATCCCCAAAGCACCACGTACAAGAAAGAGGCAAATAGAAGAAGTCACGAACAATTGATGAAGAGTAGAAATGGAAAAATTTGAGAGAATGATGAAGATGATGATGTCCAAATTTTTTGTGAATATGGCAGCAATGGAGTTCTGATTTTTAATCAGATTTTGGAGTGTTTAAAGGATGAAATAAATGGATTCATTAGGAGAAATGATGAGGGGGGTTATGGAGGTTACAAAATACAAAGAGTCATCAAAATAATAAAAAAGCAATGAAAGAAGAAAAGCTTCTCCCTTCTCCCTCCACCTAGCCGGCTGTCCAAGCCCAATCACACCAAAATAATTTCGGCCCAAGTCATCAAAGATCCATGCAACAAAAGTCCGTCACGCGACAAATCGATAATTTCCTAAATCGCGCCTAAACGTTGAAAATACTTAATAATTAAAATAATTCTAATAAATTATATTATAAATATAAATATAATAGACACATTAGCACGCCATAAAAATAAAAATAATAATTCGGCTCCCAAAATTATAAAAATAAAAATCATTAATTTAGAGAAAATAATAGTTTTAGGGAAAACTTTTGCAAAAACTAGGAGCAAATTTATGGGTTGTTACAGTAAGTGTTGTATATTATACTAACTCCCTGCAATATTTATTTTCTTATTTTTATTTAGGAAAAATTCACAACAATAATCCCAACTATGACCACTCTTCCCATATTAATCCTAACTACATGTTATTCTAGTATAATCTAAATTACACGAGTTGTCTTCCCAAATTGATCCATTACCTGTTATAACCTATTTAGCAGGTCACCTCATAAACATGGCGTAAGGTGGTTCGTAGATCATTTTTTCTAATTTTTTATTTCTTTCTCCATTTTTTCCTCTCACTACCACCAACCCTCCCCTGCCACCCCTCCCCTTCCTCGTCCTCCCCTGCCACACCCTCAAATTATCTCACTTTCAACATTCCTAAACTCCCTCGAATCCACTTTTTGTGCCTTTGCAACATCACCTCATCATCAATCATCTATGTACCTTTGCAACAACACCAGTAGCACGAAAAGGAGAGAGGGAGTAGAGCACCCACGTCCCACAGAACACTAGTAGCGGTGGCAAAGAGCAATAGTCAACGAGAGGAGAGAGAGAAACGCAAACAAAGGTCAGCTTTCGAGGCCGCATGACCTCCGAGGGACGACCCATCATAGGCTAGGACAACAACAACAAAAATCGCAGCACACCGGTGAACAACGACAACAGCAGCGACAACACCAGCAACGCACAACCAATGCACGAAGAGGAGAGAGAACAAACCACTCGCAAGATAAGAGAAATAGGGCGATGGTGGTGTTTGTGGTCGTGGGATGGTGGTGTGCGATGGTGGGTATGGTGGTGTTTAGTAGTGGTTAATGGTGGTTAGGTTGTAGGTGGTGGATTATTAACTTAATTAAATAAATTAAGAAAATTTACAATATTTACCTGTTTAGTAGGTCACTGGTAAGCTGGGATCGTTTTGGGAAGATGCACCTCATAGTTCGGATTATACTGGAATAATCCTTAGTTGGAATTAATTTTAGAAGAGTGTCCATAGTTGGGATTATTGATGTGAATTTTTCCTTTTATTTATTATTCATGAACATGTTATTTTTTATGCCTAATTGCAATATTTATCACCTTGTATATTATTGTTAAACAAGACCCAAAAGAACTGTTCTAACTAAATCAGATAATACGGACAACCTGCTAGGTACCTTGTAAATTGATTGGTCAATAACTTGTCACTAAAAAAGTAGTATTTTATGTGCTTCGATCTTGAACTGACCTAGACTAATCTTTCTTAGGGTGCTCAAAATATTATATGGCCTGGTTGTTGTTTTGCATAAACTTTGTAAGCAATCGATATGTAGTAGAGGCCATCAATGGGCGAACATGGTTCATTATGACCATATTCGTACCCTCACCCCCAAACTTAATTTTTGGTTCATTGACCATCTATGGAGTTTGGACGGGAAAATCTACATTGGATAAGTCCCGCAGTTGTCCCTTCAGTTTCCCAAATATCCAAATTTTTTTTTTTTTTTTTTTTTTGCTAAGTAAAAGAATATATTCACACCAAAAAAATAATTACAACCTAACTGTCTACACTAGAGAAGAACGAACCAACTAGGTTGGACCCTTCCATCTAGCAAGACAAGAAACAACAAGTTATACAAGCTCCAAAAAACAACAGCCAAAGCCAAAGTTATACATCATTTAATCTCAATTATTCAAGCCACAATCTATTAGTATCCGACACTTTGTGAGGCAAAACACTAAAGATTCTAGCAACCGTTTTCTGAAATCTTTTAGCAATTATCTCTGGTCCAGATAACACCATTCCAACACGCTTCATTTCTAGCCCACCAAACCTAGTACATCAGTCCTGACACCACAATAGGAATAACCATGCGTTGAAAACCATTCCTTCTGCTCCTTCTAAGAAAAATAATCAATCTCTGGAAGACAAGTTGTGATGTATTATATCCAATCCATCTCTTAATGATTTGCAAACATTCTTGAGAATATCTGCACACGAAGAAAAGATGAGCATGGGTTTCATGCCCAACATCGCAAAATTGACATTCATCACCCTGGACTACACCAGCTTGCATCAATATACTCTTTGTCCACATGCTCTCCTTCGTAGCCATAAAAGCAATCATTTTATGCTTTGATATACTGAGACGATTCCAGATGAACTTGTCCCAATATACTGGTTCCTGAGTCCTTGTAAGCTTCTCATAAACTTTTTTAATTGAAAATTTAGGCATACTAGTTATCTCCTGCTGGGAATACACCATTTTAATTTCTTCTTTAGCTTTACAAACCTGTTTCCAATACCAACTGCTGTTTTGTGGAGCTTGATAATTCCATTCTACCATTCAGCTTCCTTAATATAGACTACATTAACCCATTTTATCCACAAAGAATCTTGCTTACTGGTTATAGCCCAAACATACCTTACCAAAGCTGCTTTATTCCATTGCAATATATGTCTAATACCAAGGCCACCAGCCTGCTTTGGTTGACAAACATTCTCCCAGGATACATTGCTTGCTCTAGAAGTATAAAAGTTCACAGACCAAAGGTATGCTCTACAAACCTTCTCAATATCTTGCAACACAATTCTTAGAATAATAAAAACTTGAGCTCAGTAAACATGAATACTCAACAACACTGAATTAATTAATTGGAGCCTTCCTGTGTATGACAAATTTTTGCTGCTCCAAACCTTAATTCAGGCACACATCTTTTCCACTAAAACCCTACACTCAGTAGTTGAAATTATTTTTGCACATATGGGAACCCCAAGATACTTGAAAAGGAACTCTACTGTGACTAAAACCAGAGACATCCTTTATTCTGCGAATAAGATCATCGGGCATTCCAGCAGTATAGAAATCTGACTTTTGACTGTTAATCTGAAGCCCAGAAGAGGCTGAAAACAGCTTAAAAGCTTGTAACATCACATATATAGATAAAAACTCCCCACCACAGCAGAGAATCACATCATCAGCAAACACCATATGTGACAATTTTATTGCTCTACACCTTGGATGATATTTGAAATTAGGCATTACATTAAGAATTTTCATAATCCTTGACATATATTCCATGCAAATCACAAAAAGGAGGGGAGAAATGGGATCCCCTTGCCTGAAACCCCTATTAGACTCAAAAAAACCATGTAAAGAGCCATTCATCATCAATGAAAACCTAGGGGTCCTTACACAAGTCATCACTAAGTGAATGAAATGTTCTGGAAACTTTAGAGCCATAAGCATCAAATTTAGGAAATTCCAATCTATAGTGTCATAAGCCTTTTGCATATCAAGCTTCATAATGCAACTAGGGCCTATATTCTTCCTTCCATTATGCCTAACAAGGTCTTGGCAGACCATAATGTTATGCACTATATACCTTTCCTGAACTACAGCACCATGATTTTCAGAGATTAAATTAGGTAAAACATGCTTAAGTCTATTACCTATCATTTTAGTAATGCACTTGTAAATTGCAACAAGCAATAGGCCTAAACTCTTTGACATTACTTGGATAAGCTACCTTAGGAATAAAAGTTAAAATAGTTGCATTTACCTCCTTGAGTAGCTGCCCTGATGAAAAGAAAGACAATATTGCCTCAGTTATCTCATCTCCAATCACATTCCATGTATCCTTAAAGAAGTATCCTCCAAAACCATTAGGTCCAGGTGATTTCTCACCTGGAATAGAAAAAATAGCTAGCTTGACTTCCTCAGCAGTATAAGGCCTATCTAAGAATCTAGCTTGATTCTCACTCAGAACAGGACCCATGCTAATTACAGTATCTTTCACTGGGATTCTATCAATAAGTTCAGAACCCAACAACTTCTTTTAATAAGCTAAGAATGTAGAATTAACCTCCTCCAGGTTATCTTTCCAGCACCCATGTTCATCATGAATTGCATAAACTGTATTCTGCAATCTCCTTGTTGTGTTTGACTGGTGAAAAAGTTTTGTATTTTTATCTCGCTCCTTACACCATCTCATCTTTGACTTCTGAGCCAAAAAAGAAAGATATTGTTTATGGACAGCTTGCTGCTGAACACCAACTTCAATCTCAGCTTGTCTATACCCTATATTCATTGGCTGTTCTTGCAACATCTTCTAGCACTGAGTCAGATTCTTAAATGCCCTGATGTCTGAAGCTTGAAGATCAGAGAAACCTTCAGCGTTCAATCTTTTCAAAGCTTGCTTTATTCTTTTCATCCTGCTCACCACCCTATACATAAGACTCCATGTCACATGAGAACTCCAACACTATGCAATAATGCTTAAAAAATTAGCAGCACCACTCCACATAGTATAGTATTTGAAAGGTTGTTTCCCTGGTTCAATACTAGGATACACCTTGATCACCACAAGGGTGTGATCAAAGCTCCCTTCAGGCATAAAGTGAGCCATTGCACTAGGAAAAGACACAAACCAAGAGTCATTAACCATGACCCTATCCAATTTACAGAAGACCCAATGCTCATCAAGTTGCTTAATATTCCATGTAAACAGACTCCTTGAACTCTACAAGTCTCTCATTCCACAAGCAATCATACATTTTTGTAAATCAAAAGTTTCATGGGGTCTCACCACAGCACCAATCCTCTCCTCAGGGGACATAACACAATTAAAGTCACCCACAATCATCCAAGGACCCATAAGGTTTTGTGACAAATCTTCAAGATCCTTCCACACCAACTACCTACTTACACGATCATTGAATGCAAGAATCAAACTAAAAAATAAAGAACCAGCACCACTAGATGGTTGGACACAACAGTGAATTAGTTGATTGCTCACATACAAAATGTTCAATTGAAAACTATTAGGATTCCATGCCAATTCTACCACCCTTATGCTCTTCTAAATTTGCAGTAAAACACCATCCACTAAATAATTTCCGATAAAGGCTTCCCATATTTGAAGCCTTCACCTTGGTTTCAAGGAGACCAACAATCCCTACAACCTTCATATTCAGAAACTTCTTCACATCCAGCTGCTTTTGAGGACTATTAATCCCCCTGACATTCCAAACAACAATCTTATCCATCACCTTGTGGAGGCTGGCAACCCCCACCATTTCTAACCCCACCACTTATACAATGAATCAAACCCACCATTACTTCAGGAACCTGCTCCCCAAGAACATCAAAATCATTTTGAACTACTAGAGGGGGAGGACTAGCCAATCTTCTGCGAGTTGGAGCTTTTACTGGTTAAAACAACTCCCCTCCTTGCTGATGTTGCCTTGGTTCAGGTGGAGCCACCACAGGCTTAACCCTCTAGACCCGTTGCCCATTCTTATTCTTACACACCTGGTATGTGTGCCCCATACCTTTGCAATGTGTACAAAGGATAGGTTTCCATTCATACTCAACTGACACAGTGATAGTTACATCATGTTCATTTATAAACTCAATCTCATCAAGGAAAGATTGGTCTACTTTAACCTCAACCATCAACCTCGCAAATTGAAGCCTCTCTCTCTCTTAGCAGTGGCTTGATCTAGTTTTATAGGCTTCCCCAACTGTCCAGCAATTTGAAAAATGCAATTTTCCCCCCATTACTTAAAGTCAAGCTTCAGCTGTACTCAGGTAGGAATAGTCCTAATTTCATCTCTAGTAACATCCAAATCAGCATCCCATTTCTTCAAAATTACTGGCTTATTGTAAAAAAACAGGGGATTACTCGCTAAAATCTGGTCTCTCTTCTCCATAGATCTAAATCGAACCACAAAGATGCCTTTCTTCACCATGGCCACTTTATCCACACCCTGGTTCCTCCACACTCTCCTAATGAAGCCTTCCATTACGTAGGGAGGGGGATTCGCACCAAACACATAACAATATATGGCAGAATTCCAGAAATCAATTTATGGTT
This sequence comes from Beta lomatogona, assembly GCA_947646795.1. NCBI lineage: Eukaryota > Viridiplantae > Streptophyta > Magnoliopsida > Caryophyllales > Amaranthaceae > Beta > Beta lomatogona. The sequence continues at coordinate 97,810 of CANSNZ010000445.1, forward strand.
GAACATCATTTAAATCAATTTTAAGCGGAGATTTACACCCATTGTCATCATTGCCAACATTACTTTCAGGTGAAAAAAGAATCGGAACAGGGACAATACCTTCCTGCCGAGGTCTATCCACCTCATGTGAGTTCCTTCGAGGTTCCGATCGATGAATCGTCTCCAACCACTTCGAGAAGTTCACTCTTACTTCCTTTTGCTTCTGTAACTCCTGAATTGATGCTCGAGGGGAAAGAATTTCCTCCTGGATTGTTGGAATCCCATCCACATCAAGCGCCGTTATTCCTAACACCTCATCCAGAGATTTTGTCTGTTTCGCTTGAGAATCCGTAGGATATTCCATCATCTTGCCCTGAGATGAGCTTGCCTGTTTTGAGCTTGCCTGCTGAGCTTTCTTTCTTTTTGATTTCCTTGCCATGGCTGTCAACGTACATAGTATGCAAAGAGGTCACCTAGAGAGAGAAACTCCACAAGCCCCAAATATCCAATTTGGTTTATGAGTCTTCCTTTAAAGACTTATTAGCGACTTCGAAAACGTATTTTATAAAACCTTAACAATGTGGTATTCAAATACGTGCTCACATCGCGTTGGCGAAATAAAATCACGCCTACATGTTCACTCTAATGAGAGTGGCAAACAAGAGGTAGTTGTTATGTTATTGAAGGACATACGAACACGTCTCTGATATCTATCATCTACATGTATCTAATTATATTAAAGTCATGTTCGTGTAGGGTTTCGAAAAATACAGTCCTTTATATCTAACCTACAACAAAGAGGATAAATGCGAGACTGTTTCGAGTATAAAGGATCTAGCTGATAAAGGTATGGCTGCTGAGGTGGTTGAAGAAGTAAATGCGTTGGACCCTGAATTTTTTCAACAAAATTCAACGTTGCTTTTCCAACTGAAGCAGGTAATATATATCTTTTTCTTTTTCTGAAATATTGTGCTGCTTATGCCAACCTTTTTATTCTTTTCATTAAGAGAGATTTCGCACTTGCTTGTTTGTTGTGTTGAGGACGAGTTTCTGAAATTGGTTGATTTTGGTGATCACTCTAATGCTTTGAAGGTTGCATGTTCCCATTTGGGGCCTTTAGCAGCCAGCGATCCAGGCTTGCTAAAACCCTTGAAAGAGACGCTGTTAGCTTTGCTTATGCCTAATGAAATTGTTGTTAAGAGAGATTTGCCATTGTATGCTTTGGCAAGTTCACTTCAAGTATAATGTCTTCTTTTTTAAATGAATCAGAGTTATATTATGGGAGTTTGGTCCTTGCTTCCCAGCCTCACCGGAGATTCGCGCATCCCAGTGCTTTTTGGATGTGATTTTAGTCATTTATTGCAGCTTGTATCCACCCCTCACCTAGGCATGCCCTGGGCCTTTTTTTCTAGACCTAAGATTTGAACTATGGGAGGCTGTTACGTGGAGGTGTTTGGTCCTTAAGTTTTTTTTAATATTGTTAATATTTTTTAATATTAACACACTGATATTGGATATTGTTTAGTTAGTTATATGAAATTAATCTAAGTTACTTTGAAGAGTTCAAATTTTTTGGAAAATAACGGAATTATGAGAAGTTCAAATGTGGTGTTTAGTGCTTGAGTTTGCTGGTTTATTATTAAGTCAATACATGGAGCACAAATACTAGGGAGTTGATATATTACGGCTTTACACGATTTTAGGCTACACTTTGCTAAAGAAGCACATTGTTTCCTTCTTTGTTGATCCTGGTGCTAAATATGATGGGAATGAGTCAATGAGAATATGAGATGTAGCTAAGAGACTAAGCTTACCCTTGTCTTTTTCATTGGGTAGTGGTTTTGTGGTCACAACATGTAGGCTGTGCTTTTCTTAGCGTAACTTCCTATTTATATGTGTATGTAGATAATATACTTCTTATTTTCTCTTCTCACTCTTTTTGCTCATATTGTTTAGCAGAGACCAATGATTCTGCTCTTGTTGTGAGGGGTCCAAGTGGACGAATTAATAGGGCTGTTTGTACGGGAGGTTGATAAGCACAAGAGAATAAAGCTACGTATCAAAAAGGCCGACCTTTTACCATATTTTATGAGGAACTTTTCTCAAGCAATATCTTTGTCTATATTATATTATGAGCATACTTTATATAAGAACTTTAATTTCTATCTATATATAGATGTGTGTGTGTCAATTTGGCATAAAAAGGCAAAAAAAGGGTCACAAGGGCTGCGATTTTTGCTAAAAACTGCAACCCTTAATGGGTTAAGGGCGGCAGTTTTTAGAAAAAACCGCAGCCCTGAATGGGTTAAGGGCTGCAGTTTCTAGCAAAATCTGTAACCCTTAATTATGAAGGGTTGTGGTCAATAACCGCAGCCCTTCAAAATTGTTAAGGGCTGCTAAGCCAAGGGATGCGGTCAAAAAACGCAACCTTTAGGCCACTTTTGACCGCAGCCCTTGTACCTTTTTCCTCTAGTGAAACATGGTCAACATATGCATAGTTATTTAAGTTTGAGTCTCATATAAGTTGAGAATAATTAGTATAAGACTGAGGAAAGTACCTGCTGTATGCCTCATGTACATAATTCTCCAGATTCTCTCTCTTGTGTAGAATACATGCAAAGCATGTACACATGGAATTCGAGTCAACTCCCACTGATAGCATGTGCAGCTTTTGTCAATCAAGCTCACTACAAATTGATCACCGCGAAAGTCAACCTGAAAACCCCTAGTCTTGAGGGACTGATAATGGCTGCTCTAGCTGGCTTTTCTCTAACTTTTCAAATATACCCTTGACATAGGGCATGAATCTTCCTTCATACTTTTGTACTCCTTCCCATTTCTCATACGTTCTTCTCATGATATACCTCCTCATCTACTCCATGTGAGTGAGGATTTGTTTATCCCTTACATCCTTGAAGACTGCATTGAAAGTCTCACACAAGTTATTCAACATCATGTTAATTAGAATTGCAATCAGCCTTGAAGACATGCCATGACCAATGAGAAGACGAGATATTTTCAAGATATGCATGAGCATCCTCACTTATAAACTAAATAACATCCATGTAAACCATCAATATCACCTTAAGTACAATAGAAAAACATATGAGGGAATGAACATGTACTAAACTAGGATTTATACGGCTAAAAAGATGGTGAAGTTGAGTTATACCTTTGTAGATGAGCTGGTAGCATCTCAAAATAATTCCTTATACAAAGTGCCACTGAATTGGAGCTTGAAGTTAGCCCAGATGTAACACTGAAGTCCTCCAACAAACCCTGTAAGAAAAAGTGAAACAAGTTAGTGTAATTTATCATCAATGAATACATATGAAAACAAAAGAAGTGTGAGTATAAGTTTGTATTCACCTTTTGTCTGTCTGACATAAAGGACCAACCTTCACCATTTGCTGAACCTAAATCTTTCATCAACAGGGTTAAGAACCAAGTCTATGTTTTAGTGTTCTCCACTCTACAATAGCCCAGACAAATGGAAAGATGTTGTTGCCATCTTTTCCAACTGCGACTAAGCACTGTCCAGGATAAGCACCTTTTCGGTGGCAGCCATCAACTCCACTATTGGCTTACAACCCATCTTATATCCTTTCCTACAACCATCCAAGCTTATGTACATTCTACTAAATAAAGGTGGAAGTCTTTAAATTCCTTCAATAGCTACAACAACATTGCTCCATGGATTGTGCTTCAAAACTGCCTTTGCATAATCCCATACTCTAGCATATTGTTCAGATGCATCCCCATATATTATCAGTTTTGCTCTTGCCCTAGCAAGCCAAAGCTTGCCATAGCTCACATGGAATCCTGTGTCAAGGAACACTTCTTAGCAAATGCTTTTAGCTTCCAATTTGGATCATTTCTCTATTCCTCTAAGTACATTTCCCCTAAATACTCAGCACTTATCCTTGAGTTGGTGTTCCTAACCATACAATTGTGTTTCAAAACAGCTCTGCCAGTTGTTTTCATATTTCATCTTCTTCACATGAACCTTAACCCACACTTGTATGCCTCTTCAAAAGTGCACTTCACTATCTAACTTTTCTTCTTGTCCCAGGGACAATCACACCTATACTTGCAATAGGTGGTTATTCTGTCAACACAGTTGTGGAGAAAGTAGTAGTCGTACTTGTTCTCCACAGCATGAAACCTCAACACTTGCTAATTTCAACCCAACACTAAGCACAACTAGTTTCTTGAAATTTATCTTACTATTAAAAAAAGGATAGAGATTTATCTCCTCATTAGATGCTGGCAAGCTTCGTAGCTCATTAGACTCTAATTCTATCTCCTCCTGAATTTTTATCTCTTCTCCCTCAACATCCCTCTCAAAAGCAGTCTTACCAGAGTTGATAACCATGTTCACCACAACCAAACTCCCTAAAACTTCAGTTGTGAGAGCATCAAACTTCACTTGGACAAACAACTCACTCTCATCATCAATAGCTGTCTCTTCCTCTCCAGGCTTCCACTAAAGTCACTGAACTTAGAACTTGAGGAGCCACTATTCTCAACAGCAAACAAAGCCTTCTTAGCTTTTTTCCTCTTTCCCTTTCCCGACCCTTTTGCTTCTTTCTTCACCTGCCCTCTCTCTGCTCTTTGCTGAACCTCCTCACTCTTACCATTCACTTTTTCCTTACCCTTCACAGCAACATGTTTTCTCCTAGGTGTTGATAAGGTTGGTTTAAGTATAAGCATAATATCTTCATCATCATTCCAGTCTAAGTCACCTGGGTTTGGGGATGATATGTACCTTGAGCTTCTCCTTGGTTCAAGTTTAACTCTAGTGTGCTTGAAAGAGGTCTGGCTTTGTTGGGTCAGGGGGCCTTCTTTTGGGGTGTGTAGGGATACACAATCATGGGCTTGATTTTGGGCTTGGTCTTGGGTCGAGTTTGGATAAATCCAGCTGAAGTAATTATGTCAATGTAACCAAATCTATACCTTGTTTTCAACCATTTCTACACCCCCTCCTCATTAATTATTTCAATCTTCCTATCACTAATGTAATGACCTCCCTCCTTATACCAAAACATAATCACATCAGGACATGGCTCCCCCAATGCATTGGTAGCTACTGTTAACATATCCAATAAGCATTTGCTGGTCTATTTCATTAACAAGAACATGACATTTTGAACTTATCCACCCACCCTTATATGCATCATTAATTTCCCCCTTTTTCTTGGTTTCAACAAACTTACCCCGAATGTAAACTCTAATAGTGGATGTATGTGTTATGTTCTTCAATTACAATGCTGAATTTAGTAAACAAGTAAACAATTTTCAACTAGGCTAAGAAAAGTAGGGTTTTCAATTACAATAAAGATGTGCCTTTTTTTTCAATTGCAAGCAAAAACGTCAATAAAAAAATTAGGGTTCTAATTTCAAAGCAATTAGTCCAAACCATTACAGTAACTTGTAAAAATAAGAATAAAGAGGGAAGTTTACCTTAACTAGAGCAACTTTTCGATGTTTTTCACATTGCTTTGGTCCCTTCAACTCAGTCAACAGTAAGATTCTTTGGGACCACCATCAACTGAGTCAACTCACCGACAAGTGCAACGCTGGAAGATGATGATAGCAAATAATTGATTACAGGTTCATTTTTGCAGGGGTAATTGAATGGAGAAAATAACAGTGAGAGTGAAAAGATGAAGAAATGAGGCAACAATGGTTCTAAGGGGGGAAATTCGTAATTTCAGGGTAAGGGTTAACTGCATTAAACAAACTGTGCCCCACTAACGTTTCTCTTCAAATAATCTGTTAAGTGGTAGGAGTTTAAAAACTTTTTTGGTGATATAAGGCGGTTATTTAAAAAATTAAACATATTAGGTGGTTATTTTGAAAAAGTTGAACTTATAAGGTGGTAAAAGTCAAAAAATCCAATAATAAACTAGAAATGAATAAAAAATAATGAGAGAGAAAGAAAGGATTGAGAAGATTACTAAGGAAAGAAGAACTTCAAAGAGATTTGTCATTTTTCATTGATTTTCAATCTCCAAATTATACTTCTTGAGCCAATTTTTCTCTCTCCTACCTTAAGTAGCTAAATTAAGGATTCTAAAAATCTAGATTTTCTTTAAAATGGGCTTGGGGGGTATTTATACTTCTCCCAATTACATCGTCGTAAACAAAAACAGGCCGATGGATACTGGCGACTTTGTAACCCGGGTGGGCTGGGACAAGGCCCCAGCGAGCTGGGTCAAGGCTCGAGCTGGGCAGGCTACTCGGGCTCAAGAGACTCTACCGGGCGTGCGACAATTTTTAGGCGAACTGGCAGGAACTTGCTCACATCAGGAGCCCGGGCAGGCAAAGGAAATGCTCGGGCGGTTTGAGGAGCCCGGGCTGGCAGATGGTGGGCCCGGGAGGGAAGATGGGGTGGGGGCGGGATTTTTCTTCCGGGCGGGTGCCTAGTTGCTCGGACGTGTGGTCTCTCCTTTTTGCTCTCGTCTTTGCTCCCCTTTTAAGCTCATAACTTGTAATAATTCGAATTCCTACATCAAAAGGTCAAATAGGAGAGTAGGGGAGGGGAGACAAATACTACCCCAAGAGTGAGATAAATTTCACTCATCAACTTGCAAAAAGACTAAGGGGAAATAACTAAAAATGCAAAGAAAAACTAAGCAAAAATGGCTTCAATACCACCCTAAGAGTGAGATAAATCTCACTCATCAACTTGCATTCCCCCTAACCGGATCAGTTAGGCCCAAACCGGATCATTTAATATCTTGAGGCCAACTCCCCCTCCTTGCTGTCCTCGTCTCATGATGTTACTGATCCGGTTGGGCCAATTGGCCGGATCAGTACGTTTGGGCTTATAAATATCCTTGGGCTGCCCATTTCCCTCCCATTCCCCTCCTAATCTTCGGACTTCTTTCGATCAAACCCTAGACTTTAATTATATTCACTCTCTCTCTCCCCTCCTTACTTCCTCAAACCTTCGCCACCAACCACCCTCTCTTAGTCTCCTCCTTCCCACGCCAACCACCCTCTATCACCCTCCCAGTCCCCACCACCCACGTTTTACACCACTCTCTCCTCTTGAGTCCTATCCTCTCTCTTGTCCACGCACGAACACCAGACCCACCACTCATCGTTTCGGATGTTGAAGAAAGACGAAGCCATCTCCGACAACAATGAAGACGAAGATGAAACAATGAAGAAGGACGACAACAATATTACAGGTGCGAGAAATTAGATATAGGGCTTGAGTTTATGTGTTTTTATTATTTTTCTCTTTTGATTTTCGTTCTCAAAATTATAAAGGACGGCAACAATGATATAATTTTTCGTAACTATAGCTAGGTTTTTTTTTTTAGTTTTTTTTTTTTTTTTTTGTAATTTTCAGTAATTTTTCGTTATTTTTTGTAATTGTTCTATAAGTTTTTAATGTAATTTTCTGTGATATTCAATTTTTCGTATTTCATCTTTTTTTAATCTGAGATATTTTTTTGTTAGGTGTTAATCTGAGATATTTACATAATTTTTGTAATTTTCTGTATTTTTTTCGTTTAATCTAAGATATTTTTTTAATTAATTTGAGCTGTTAGGGGGAGTGAACGTAATTTTTTTTGAGGTGTTAATACGAGATATTTGGTTCGTTTGCATATATTTTATGTTTGTGATGATATTTGGGGATGATAATTTGTAAGGTTGTGGATGTTGCGGCTGAATGTGATTTTTTTTTAATGCTAATGATGATCAACTGATCCGGTCATGGCATAAAACCGGATCAGTTAATCAACTTAAGAGATCCGGGTTTGTGCGACAATCAGTTTATTCGAACCAGATCAGTTCACTCCCCGTAGCCACTCCGATCCGATCCATTTCGGTCCAAAACCGGATCAGTAAGGCCCATTTTGATAGCAAGGCAAAAGATTAATAAGACAAAGCAAAATAAAGAAATGAAGAAAGTTATAAACACTAACTTACTTTCGTAGAAATCACAATTGTTTTTAGCGTGAGCAACAAGCCATTTAAACCTCAATATCGCCAATGAGGACGAGTGATACTCTCGTGATGGTTTCCAACTAGATTATCCCACAACTCTAAAAAAGAAACCACAAAAAAACCAAATAAAAGGGAAGAAAAATAATTGCTCTTTGGTGAGAAAAAGAGCAAACACAAATTAATGAATGCAAGAATTTTTAGACACTGAAAGTAAGCATGTTCGAAGATGTCCATAGATTGATTAAAACATACCATACACCAAGCCTAGGTTGATTAAAACATACCATCCACCTAAACTAGTCAAGTGGTAAGTAAGGGTCGAACCACAAGGATAGGAGGTCTCACTAAGGTAGAGTCACTAAGAGTAAGCTAAGTCGAAGAAAACGTCATGTTTTGATAAAACTAGAGGATTATATTTAAACTATAGGAATTCAAATTAGGAAAAACACTAGGAGTGGGGAAATACCACAATCATGATTCACATCCAAAAACCAATTAGAGTTGTAAGGATTAACATGCAAAGGGGATAAACGATCCTAAGCACCCCTAAAATCTTTCTTAGGGAGTTTAGAGTCCTAATTATAGCAATAAAACCTATATTTTGAGGTGTTACCACCCAACTAGGCCAAGATAGGAATTGGAATAAAACCCAAGTCAATAAAAATCAACAAGTGATGCATAACAACCTATCAATCATTTATGAAGGTCAGCCACCTAAAAGCAAGCTATTAAGGGGCAACAAATGGGTCAAAGGGTGATGGAGCTCACATCGACTAAGTCACCAACAAGATTAAGATTAAAAATGCACAAATCCCAAACATAACAAACCCAACAAACTTTACTCATGAAAAAGGATGGAAACAATGATTGAGCCAAGTTTTCTCTCTCCTATCTTAAGTAGCTAAGTTTAAGGTTCTAAAAATCTGGATTTTTTTCTTATAATATGGGCTAGGGGGGTATTTATACTCCCCCTCAATTACATCGTCGTAAAAAAAAAAAAACGGGCCGACAGTAGTTTGGATGGGCTGGAACAATGCCCGGGCGGGCAAACAATGGATGCCCAGGCGAGCTGGGTCAAGACCCTGGTGGGCCAGTTTTTAGGTGAACTGCCAGGAACTTGCACACATTAGGACCCCGGGTAGGCCAGGCACAGGCTCGGGCGGGCTTCTTCTTTCGGCTGGACGCTTGCTTTCTCGGACTTGTGGTCTCTCATTTTTACTCTCGTCTTCGCTCCCCTTTTAAGCTCCTAACTTTTAATAACTCGAATTCCTACACAAAAAGGTTAAATAGAAGAGTAGGGGAGCAGAGACAAATATATATATTGCAAGAGAGAATTAAACAATACAAGGGCTAAGACAAAGGGAAAAAGAACTAAAATGGGAAGTAAACTAAGCAAAAATGGCTATAATACTACACTAAGGTGAGATAAATCTCACTCATCAGGGTATGAATTTTTTAGTGGAGTATGCCCCAACCATATATCATGCTAGAATAAGGTTGGCCTTCAACCCGTTGCCCACACTTTTCCTAACAGCAGTACTGATGGCAAACTTTTTTTGCATTTGGATGATGAAGGATGGCATATATGCATGATTAGAGATATCAATGTTCAAAGAAACGTGTTGTAATACGTGAAAAAAGCAAATGGCTTTTGTGCATCTAAAAAAATACAAAAGTTCATATTGATAGACATTTTGTAAAGATTCTCTAGATTGTTATATCAACGTTTATGATAATATCTTCACTGTCTCACTTTTATCTATCCTGGACGACATTGCTTATGCTCTATAGTAGGTGGATCTCCTCATGCATGAGGATAAAAAATATCCTAGGTGTTTCTCTCTCATGTTTTATTTATTGATATATCTATTTTGATAACTCTCTACTTTGAGGATCAATTTGATGGAAATATGAAAGAAGAAAGGGAGAGATAGTGACGTAAGGTTAAACTACACTTAACTCTTATATTAACTGCACATAATAAAATACATTTGATAACATATAATATGCCTAAGCTAACTAGCACCTCCTAAAACTAAGATAAGTGCTACATAAAACATGGGATGCATTGCCCAATTACAAGATCATGGTGTAATAGAAGTATAGAAGTATAGAACTACCCACTAGCCATTAACTCCTGAATATTAGGACTCGATCATTAATACTAATTTTGGACCACTCCTAAAATATAACAACATACTCATTCTGCTTGCAAAAAAATGTGTTTCTTAGTGACAATTGTTTGTGTGCCGAATCTGAATATCGCAGCATCGCTAATGTTGTTGCTCAGGCTTATTGGCTTTGCAACGTTTGGATTGAGCTTCATTGTCCTCTTCATCTGACCATGCACCATTATGTATTGTGATAATATAATGTCATAATAACATATTTATCCAGCAGCCTTTTTCAATATCAGCCAAGCATGTAGAAATGGACAAAGATTTGGGTGCGAAAAGGTTGCTAATATTTGATTACTTCATGTCCCTTCGGCATATTAGTTGCAGACATCATCACACAGGTCTTCTTCGACAACTCTTTCTTGACTTTAGTCACTGTTTGATCATCCGCTCTCCTCCCATTACGCATATGAGGAATTGAGGATGTGATAGGAAATATATAGACATTTCCTTATTATATTCATATTCGTGTATACTATATTTCCAATTACATGTTGTATTTCTATTAGGATTCCGTAAAAACTATATACATTAATTAAAAAAGTAATGAGATCACCCGAATCAGGGAAATTACACAATCCAATATAGATATCTTACAATCAAGTTTCGTGATTTTTTTTAGAGAAGGGCTTCGTGAATTGCCTAATTCTTGAAATATTGCATCCTTTATTGACTTTTTTTTTCCATCTCTTTTGTTTGTCAACCTTCTGGGGTTTATTATGGGAATTTAGCGATAATGATATCCAACATGTATTTGAAAATATTGAAGATGAACGTGATTAATGCACATTCATGAGGTTCTTAACTTATTGGGATTCCGACATGCTGACCTTCTATTATGGGGGATTTATCATTGTGTTAGGTACATGCTAAAACGGAAAAACAAATAACTTTTGTAAGATGTGGTGGAAGTGGTCGTGGATAGGTGGTGGAAGTTTATACATAATGAAATCAATAATTTCTTTATAGATTTAAAGAATTCCAACTATGTACGTCAACTTTTATTAATTTTAACTACTTCAATCACCAACTCATGCTTTACAAAATACCCTAACCTAACTTGTGACCTGTTCTTTCGGTTAAAAAACTCTACTCTTCGCTAAAGGAAAAAAAAGCCCATTCCATTAATGCTCCACAAGACTGCAAGTCTGAACATCATTCCATGAATTAAAGGCAAAATTAGCCTCAACACCACAAACTATAGCACGGGTGCATCCAGTGCCACCAACTTTGACTAGTAGCCAAAACACCACGAACTATTGGCCTAAGTGCAACGAGTGTCATGAATGACGTTGACGCTAACTTTTATCTACACATATTGACATGACTTAGGCTTCAAATCAATGAAAAAATGGGATAAATGAAAGAAAAAGGGGAAAATGGAAAAAGAAATTAACACGGATTCCCCACTGTCGGCAAGAAAAGTTAGCTTGGGCGTCATTTATGCAACTCACTGCACCAAGACCCATAGTTTGTGGTGTTCTGGCTACTAGTTAAAGTTGGTGGTGTTGAGTGCACTTATAGTTTGTAGTGTTGAGACCAATTTTGCCTATGGAATGGGCTTCTTTGGGTGGAACTTTTAATGTTACAAGAGCATTAATCGCTACTCTTTGCTAGTTGCTACCACCATAATCCATCTCATCATCTGTACACACTATCTCTCCTCTTATATGGTTGACAAAAATATAAAAAGTTGCACTGCTTAAAAAGCTTACTTCCTACAAAATGGATGAAGTTACTTACCTTGATGGAGTTGGGTAAATGGAATTTTTCATGAGCAACCAAACAACTTTTGTCGCTCCCAAAGAATTGGAATGTCAAGGAAAAACCAATTTTCTAGAAAATATTATTTCGTTCATTCAACCAAACAACACCTTAGTTTCATGGTATATTCATTATTCCTAGTTTGCGTCGAAAAAAAAATTATAAATTCAAGCCTCACAATTGCCATATTGTACCAGCAAGATCCAATCCATTCCTGAAAGATGGTGTTTTATTAGCGATTTTTTCATAGACTAATTAGTTCAATAATATAATTGAAATATTAGAAAAAGTGATTAAGAAATTATAAATGATAGAATCGAATATTTTGTGGATATATTTTGTAGATAGATATCTAATATATATAGCTTTCCTAACACCATTAGGACTATCACTAGTTTGTAAATTGTGAATATGGATTCATATAAATCACTCTAATTAGAGAGTTTCACTGAATCTACTATGGGTTATGTTTTCCAATTAGCTTCCACATATTTTATTTGTCTTCCTTAGCCGTGTGCATCATCACCATCTTCCGCCACTTTTTTTGATTTTGCGCCACCAAGATTTACTTTTTTTTGTCTCCCTCCCCGTGAGATTGTTACCCACAGAGCATAGTATTAGGCCAAAACCAAACAAATTTCTTGCGCCTAACTAAATCCATCTCCACGTAAACTTTTGTCAACCACTTCCTACACAATAACGTATAGAAGTCAAAAATAAATTTCTGTTTTTATAATCAGTTTTCGATTTCGAAAGAAAAATGCTCTTGCCCACCAAAAATGCTCAGGAACTACCAGGGACGAATGAAGAGCAAGACCAATTGGTCTGATCAAATAAGAAACCCAAACGAAAAATCACACATCTAATGTTCAACAACCGAGATAATTCTCAAGAAGATGATACTGCAGACCCTCCTGTGGGATCGAAGCCAATAACTCAACCATTATCATTCAGAGATATGGTTAGTGGAGGTCATCAACCGCATGAGCATCATGACCACATAGAAATTGAAGATGATGATGAAGATGTATCTGATGATGATACTTCCCCTGACGAATTCCTCAATGATGAAAGATGCCCAGCCATCCTACTCTCTAGAGAGGAGAAGAAAAGAATGAGAAATACATGGAAACATCCTCTGATAATCAAGATGTTTGATGGGAATATAGGTTATATGGTGCTTATGCGCAAACTTAAAACAAAGTGGAACTTAAGGGGTGAACTGGCGTTCACTGATATTGGACACAAGTTTTATATTACTAGGTTCACAAATACCGCAGATTACAACTATGTCATCTCTCAAGGCCCATGGCTAATTGATGATAATTACCTAAATATAAGGAAATGGGTGCCTAATTTCATCCCAAATGAAGCGCCAATGAAAGTCCTCACTGCGTGGGTGCGAATTCCTAATCTAGCAGTCGAGTACTTTGATGTCAGTTTCTTGGACAAGATTGGCTCCAAGATAGGAAAGGTTATAAGAATTGATAAGACAACAGCCAAAGCTAAGAAGGGGCAGTTTATGAGACTAAGTGTAGATATTGATCTCTCTAAACTTCTTTTGTCGAAATTTTGGTTGTAAGGTTAAATATGGAGGATTCAGTATGAAGGGTTAAGAATGGTGAGCTATAAATGTGGGAAATTATCACATCATGAAGACGATTGTGCTAAATTTGAAAATCCTGTCCTTCATTATAATAACATGGATATCAATGATAATGATGTTATTAAAAATCCAAATCTGGTACAAAGACCTGAGGAAGCAGAAGACTATGGGTCCTGGATGTTAGTCAAAAACCCAGTGAGGAAGCGAGCTCCAAGGGTGGAGAAACCCAGAAATCTGCCTGTAAACCACTCAACTGGTGGAGCTCCGGTGTTTGGGATAACAAAATACAATAGCGCCAAAAATCTGGGTGAAAATTCGAATTTGAATGGAGCTAAAATCCAGAGTGGTGGTTCCAGATTTTCAGCATTGAATGAGAATGTGTAGGAGCTAAATCCGGCTAAGGAGATAGATTTAGAAAATCAATTTGATAATATTCATGAGATGGATAGAGATGATACATTAGGAGCAAAGAATGTGGAAAGTTCCTTCCCTACTATTGATTTGGGCGTACAATCACAAAATTCTATTCTTAATATAACTCATCAAGCCAGATTCTAGGTAGGCTCTCAAAGTTCAAAACATAGCAAATTCTCATCTACAAAGGCAATCCCTAAAATCACGCAGCAAAAAAAAGAAATCCTTCTCAGTTGCCAAAACCAAGCCATTAGGGGATAACAACCCTACTACCCAGCCGTTTCAAGCCCACAACCCAAGACATGTGACTACGTATGGAAAAGAAAACCAACTAAGCCATCACCAGAATAAACCTAAAATCACGCTGGAAAAAAGGAATCCTAAACCACACTAATACATAACCCCAAGCAACTACTATTCCCACTCAACATGTCAATCTTCCCATTCACCCACCAATTACCACAAGCGATCTCCCTAACTGTGCCACTGGAGAAGATATTGTGTGTGGGACAGCCAATGGACAGTCCCTACCTCGTTAGTGCGGCTCTCCTGACCCACTTATTCGAAGTGAGGATGGAGACGTGGATAGAACCAGACCCAGAGCCCCCAGAGTTGATAGTAACAATGTTACTACCCAATGAGATTCAACGATTTGTTCGTCTCATAAGCCAAGCTTATATGTCAACGTTACCTTCCATCCCTGTTTTTATGGATAGTAGACTACCTAATTTGGCCCCGGACACCTTACCAATATCATGTATGGTTTGGACCGTGCAAGGAGCAGGTAGTAAACCTTTTTCGGCTACCTTGAAAGAACTTGTCAAATTTAACAGACCTCAAGTCTTAGTGGTTTTAGTAACAGACCTCAAATTTAACAGACCTCAAGAACTTGTCAAATTTAACAGACGCATATGGGAGGCACACAAGCAGTAAGAATTTCTAATGTGCTGGCATATAGAGGGGACAAGAGAGTAGATGCTGATGGTTTTAGTGGTGGCATATGGATTTACTGGCATCCAGATGTTGTCATCCTTGAACCGATCATACAACACCACCAATTAATCACTATGAATATCACCAGGGTGGGTGCACAACCATGGTATTTTATTGCAAGGCTTGATATAGCCTTATGTAACAGTGAGTGGGGGCAACGTTTTGAAAGCGCGAAGGTGAAACATTTACCTACGGTCACCTCTGACCACATCCCTATATTCATATCTTCCAATGGATTTGCTCCTATGCAGGACATTAATCGTCCTTTTAGATTTCAGGCTGCTTGGTAACTTCATGAGCATTTCGAAGACTTTATTCAAGAGAAATGGTGCAAGTCTAGTTCATTGATGCCTTCTCTTGCCAAACTATCTACAGAATTACAGGAGTGGAATAAAAATGTTTTTAAAAACATTTTCCAGCAGAAGCGTGTTCTACTTTCGCGTATTGCAGGGATTTAGAAAGCCCTTTCTATCAATTATCATAGAGGCTTGACTAAATTGGAGTCATGTCTCTGCCATGAATTGGATGAAATTCTTGCTCAAGAAGTAATGTATTGGTATCAAAAAGCGAGGCTGGATTGGATAAAGTATGGAGACCGGAATACAACTTTCTTTCATCTGAGTGCGGTGACCAAACAGTGGAAGAACAAAATTGTAGCCATTAATGGAGATGATGGTGAATGGATTCATGATAAAGAGTGTCATTGCAAGAAAAGAGCACATTTGCGACCAAAAATAACGACAACACACGCAATTCTGGTCGTAAATAATATCAATTTACAACTACTTTCAAATAGTCGTCGTAAATGATTGAAATTTTCTACGACCAGCCAAAATCCTCATCGTAGACGTAAAAAGCTGGTCGTAAAAAAAAGATATTCACCCAAAACTTAAGCGGGATAACTTCCCGGCTAAAGAACGAAAATGTTTAAAACCCAAAAGAAGTTGTTATCGAGTTAACCCTAACACTCTCAATACCTCTAACACCGATCCACCATTGCAAAGGCACTGCTTGACAGCATATCATCCCAAATTCTCAATGTCAGTTCAAACAGGGAAGACATTCTTCTCATTCTATCTCCTCTAACTAGATCTGGGTTCGAAATTTTCTCTCTCCTCTAACTAGATCTAGGTTCGAAAATTTTCTCTCTCCTCCAATTCTCCGTTTTCAACTCATCAATGGTTTTAGATGACTCATCGTCCACCAACTACGCCTTCGACCATCCCGAAACTTTCTCCATTCCTCTCGCTAACACTGTCGAACGAGCGCCATTTTTTTGGGGGTAATTATATGATCTGTTTTGGAAAAAGATTCTTAAGGTTTGTATATAAATTATGCTTGGTTTTGTCAATTAAATTTGTGGGGTTGCTGCTAAAAAAAATTAGATAAGTGAGAACCCTGGAGATAGCGTAATTATAAGTTAAGTCTATATTTGATTTAATTTTCTTTGGAAGGTTCTGGGTGTCCTTTTTTTTTTTTTTTTTTTGCTTTGACTGCGCTTGATTTTGGCTAAAGTTTAATAGGTTCATTTGTTTTTTCAGGTTAAATTTTGCTGCAATGAATTAACAATTTCTAAGGTTTGTTGTTGTATTGATCTTTGCATTTTTGTACTTTATTTCTGCAGTTGATAATATTATATGAATTTCCCATTTTTTTGTTTTTGTGTTTGTTGAAATGCTTGTCTCAACTTCTATCTTTTTAAAATATGGTATACTGATGATGTTTGTTTTTTTTTGTTCGACAATTGCAGGTATTGATTAAAGATACCTAAAGGAAGCACAACTGTTCAAGATTTCAAATATAGAATAAAGGGTCTAGTTAAATTTTGTATAGCCTTTGACATTGTATAATCTTATTTTGCCGTTGTTAATTTTCTATTGATGTAATTAACATATGTTAATATTAAATAAAAATGTTGATCTATCGCTATAAATTTTCATGTTTCTATTGTTGGTTAGCTAAATTTCATAAAATCTTGTGACAATGCAATTTCATTTTGTTTAGATCATTAGAATTAAGGCTCAAGTACCGGTCGAAAATGTAATTAGAGCTAGTTTTTATTATAAGGATTACGACGAGAATACTTGTTGCCGATTGTACAAGGAACGACGAGAATCCAATCTGGTCGCAAACAAATATTTACGACGACTCAAGAAAGATGGTTGTAAGACTTTTAACGACAAAGCCTTTTACGACGACTCACGACCACACGCTTTTCTGGTTTTAAAAACCATTTACGACGAGAAACAACTTATTAACGACGAGAAATCTCGTCGTAGATTAGACTTTTTCTTGTAGTGTGTTTTAAAAATCGCTTGGTTAATTATTTTTCTTTTCTGTTTACAAAAGAAGGTGATGATGGAGTATATGATATTCCTGCAGATATCTTTCTTGAACTCCCTATACGTGAATGGAATGCTTTTAGCCTCCCGTTTTCTAAAGCTGAGGTTGACCTTGTTGTCAAGACCATGGGCTCTCTGAAGGCTCTGGGTCCGGATGGGTTTCAAGCTCTTTTTCTCAAAAAAATTGGGAATTGATCAAGTCCAATGTCTATGATACTGTTTTCCAAGTGTTGGAGGAAAAAGGGCTTCCTGATCATCTCAATGAAACACATATAGTCTTACTTCCAAAAGTAGACCATCCCGAAGCTCCTGCACATTTCCGTCCAATAGGGCTGTGCAACGTAGCTTACAAGATGTGAGACGCGGCTTTTCTTTCTTATCTTTTTTCAAAGCGCGTACCACGTGTAAGCTTTCTATTAGGTATGCCGCGACATGTGTTTGACACGTCAGCCGGTGGCAGGAGCAGCTGGCGCGTGAGGCGCAGTGTCGTTTTACCTATAAATAGGCTTGTATTCCGCACAGATTTTAGAACGGATTTTTTGCATTAACACACTTCAAACTCGACGAATACTTTACGAACCTCTCTACAAACTACAAAACTTCCCTACAAAATTAATACCTTTCAAACACAAAGACATTCAATCTACATACATATACATTCGAATTTTCAGGTTTCACGATTGCTCGTCCTGAAGGTTGTCAATCTCGCAGACCCAAGCCACAGTATATTTCTGAGGGCCTTGAATAAATTATTTATTTTTATATTGAAGAAACTAACAGTGTTCTATCCTGATGTAGATCTTTAATATAGAATTGTTCTACTGTATATTCTAAACCTTTTTATTTTCATTTATTTATTTTCATATATTATTATATTCTAAACCTTTAATATAGAATTGTTCTAGTGTATATTCTACGCATATTATATGATTGTCCTACTTTATAACTTTTATCACCTAAGTTTTCTCTCTCCTACCTTAAGTAGCTAAGTTTAGGGTTCTAAAAATCTGGGTTTTTTTTTTCTTATAATATGGGATGGGGAGGTATTTATACTCCCCCCCCCCTCCCAATTACATCGTCGTAAACAAAAACGGGCCGACAACAGTCTGGATGGGCTGGAACAATCCCGGGCGGGCAGATAAGGAAGCCCACGGGAGCTGGATCAAGACCCTGGTGGGACAGGCTACTTGGGCTCGAGAGACTCTACCGGGGCGTGCGACAGTTTTTTGGCGAACTTGCAGGAACTTGGCGCATCAGGACCTCGGGCAGGCCAGGAAAATGCTCGGGCGGGCTGAGGAGTCCGGGTGGGAAGATGGTGGGCCCGGGCGAGCTTCTTCTTTCGGCTGGACGCCTGCTTTCTCGGACTTATGGTCTCTCCTTTTTACTCTCGTCTTCGCTCCCCTTTTAAACTCCTAACTTTTAATAACTTGAATTCCCACCCAAAAGGTCAAATAGGATAGTAGGGGAGAAGAGACAAATATATATATATATATATATATATATATATATATATATATATATATATATATATATATATATATATATATATATATATATTGCAAGAGAGAATTAAACAACACAAGGGCTAAGACAAAGGGAAAAAGAACTAAAAACGGAAAGAAACTAAGCAAAAATGGCTTCAATACTACAATAAGAGTGAGATAAATCTCACACATCAGGGTATGAAATTTTTTGTGGAGTATGCCCCAACCATATATCATGCTAGAATGTAATAGCCCTATTTTTAAGAGCGCTTATTAAATGCTGATTTTATTTATTAAGTTAATTATGTTTCGAAAAATCTTGTTTTATTTAAGTTGTGGAGTATGAATTTTATTTGTCGTGTTTGTAATATAATTATTTTTTTAATTTTATGAAGTTATTATTATTTTTTATGTTGGGTTTTTTTTCAATTAGTTGAGTGGAG
Organism: Beta lomatogona; assembly: GCA_947646795.1. Taxonomy (NCBI): domain Eukaryota; kingdom Viridiplantae; phylum Streptophyta; class Magnoliopsida; order Caryophyllales; family Amaranthaceae; genus Beta; species Beta lomatogona. The sequence goes on from CANSNZ010000445.1 coordinate 116,977, forward strand.
TTTAGCCAAATAGGAAAATCAAAGTCGGTTTCTGTTTAGGACCATCATACACCCCTTTGTTATTTTTGTCGGTCAATGATACAGAACCCATCCTTACCCATTTTCCCTTTTGTCATTTCTCACTCCCAAAGAAAACACAATATGTGAAACCCCAAACCCCAAATTTCTCTCTCTTCCTGTGAGAAACCCCAAATGCTCTATCTCTCCTCTCTGTTTGAACTCCCTCCTCTGTTCGCCTGCCTTCTCGCTGGAGCCTCAAGTTCACCGAAGCTCAGCTCGCCCTCCCCTGTCGTGCGGCTCCCGCCTTGGTACCGCTGTCGTTGTTGTTTTGTTGTCGGTGTTATCATCCCCTGCTCGCATCTTTCTCTCTCTTCTCGCTTGATGCTACTGGTCGGAGCCTTGTTGCTCGACAAATGCCGTTCACGTCGCCAGATCCACAGCACCACCAGTCTTCTGCCGCCGTCGCCATGCTTTGTCGGCCTTGCCGGAGTTCAGTGCCCTCCCTCTTAAAGCAGAGGTAAAAGCTACTCTTTGTTTTCCTCTTAAAATTTTGAGTTCATGCTTAGAATGCAAGCCCTAAGTATAACCCATTTTAATTAGCATAAAGTTGAGCCTAAAACTGATTTGTTAAGTGAGTCGCTTGGTTTGATTTATGTGTGGCTAATCTTGCTTAAGTTAAGAGGCTAAACTGATTTTGCTATACAAACTTGTCTTTGATTTGCAAAATGGAAATCAGATATCACTAAGTGTACTTGTGGGGTTATTTGCCATAGTATTTGAGATTAAAGTTAGAGTAGTTGTTATTATTATTGGAGTAATTGGAGCTAGTTATGGCCTGGGTTTATAGATTCTAATGTGAGTTAATAAAATTTGTTAGTGATTGTTAGTATTGGTAATAGGTTTGATTGAAGTTATTGCGAAGTGAAATTAGGAGTTATGGAATTGGTTTCATTAATTCATACTTATCGGATTTAATTCGATCATTATAGAAGGTTGTATTAAGAAAGGCTATTTAGATTAGTTTCTCATGTAGTGAGGAGTTTATTAATTATTGTTATTGTGTTGAGGTCGTTGTTGGAGTATGTATATGGAGATAATTTCTGAAGTTCGAGCTATAGTTGGTGATCCAGAATGTCGAATTATTGGGAATCGTCTCAAGGTACACACATGTCCTTCCACCTTCGAACCTATATCCGTGTTTCATATGATTTCATATGTTGAGCTTAATAAGCCTTTTATATAAATACAGAATTATTCAAAGTGTTATTTGTGTGTTTACAAGAGTTGTTGACTACATATCTGGTTTTAAGCTATGAGCGAAAGCTAATTATGTAATGAGTTTTATTGAGTGAAATCTTGATTGTGGAGAACTGATTGGAGGTAGTTGAATCCTTCAACAATATAAATGTGTGTTAATATTAAATCTACATGTTTTCCACATCAAATTTATAATAGATTTTCTTATGCCTAGTAAGTTGATTTTTTTTATATGAAAGTGTAGCTATGAGAATTAAAGCAAGGATCTTTAGCATATCGAACTATATAAGTTGGTTTTACAACAAGTATTCCGTTTTACGAACTAAGCCGGAACGTCGATTCGATATCATTATGAACTCGCTTTCGATCTAAAGTATAGTTATATTTGAAAGTTTCAGAGGGAAATAAAGGAATTTTGAGCAAAGATGTTGAGTTATAATTTCAGGTGTAAGACAATTGTCAAAATATTTGCGATATAAGTTTTATATGGAATTCTAAAAGTATAAATGATTTTTTATTATGGTTTGAGATTTTGAATATATACGATCATGAACTTTGAAAATTATGATTTTGAGTTATGAGAAAATATGGACTCGTGAAATTATAAATCAGGTTTTTCTAGTTCTAATAATGACGAAGAGGATCTTTACTCCTACTTCAATTTTTATGAAGAAGTTCTCTTAGAAAAAGTCTCTCAAATTTGGGTCAATTTAATGAACATTATTTTCGGATTTAAGTTAGGAAATACGTAAGTCTAGTGAAACAAGTTATATCTTTACAGGATATCGTTGATGAATTATGTTATATGGAGTTTGGAATCTAAGTTAGAATGAGTTTGGTGCGAGATGGGTACTTGTGAAGTTTTGTTTAAGGAGTACAATTGTCGCTTTGAGGGTATTATTAGAAGTAGGCAACTATCCTAAGATTTACTTATGATGTATAAACAAGGTTGAATGGTATCACCCGAATATATCTCCGGAAATACTATGGAGCTCGGTTATATAAGAATGAAGGTCTATGATGTCATAATTGAAGGACAAAGTAATTGTTGGGAGGTTGTAACTAAGAAATGAAGATGTTATGTGATGGACGTAGATTAGATAGTTAGGGAATAGTAAATTTGGATGTGAATTTCAAAGGTCAAATATTGATTTATGAGTTAATGGAGTTGTTACGAGAGGTTTGTGAATTCAGAGGATGTGTAGGATTTGAGAAATGAATGTCGTGTCAGTGAAATAAAGGATCCATATCTTGGTGGTGGTTTAGAGGAGTATCGATTAGAGAGAGATACTTTACAATACTTATGTAATAAAAGATCATATCCGCAAAGGGGTCAAGTAAAAGAGTTTGGAGCATAATTTCTTCTAGTAGATGAGTAAGATTATATAAATGGAAATTGGAAAAAAAATATATAAATCTAGATAATAGAGAGTAATTAAAGTTATATAATGACAATACTAAGCGTATGGTGTTAAGACTAATATGAGCTTTCAGTACAAATTCATGGGACATATGGTTGTGAATTATAAATTTAAGGATGATCAGGACAACGAGTTTGAGTATTGGGAAATACTAAAGTTCAGATGGAAAATTGCATCATAGAATATTCAATTATAACATGGAAACATGGAGTGAGATATTTTGACTTGCCATAGTAATTGTAGGTGATTTATGATAATGAAATAAGGTTATATTATGGAAATGAGAGTTCATGTATTGGGGATAAGAAAACCTTTAAAAAGAAATTCATAACATGAGAATTTTGGAATGCTATAGTTTAAATGTTATAAGTTTAAGACGGAAGTCCAAGTACAAAGAGAAACTATTATGATGAAGGGAATTGCCAAAACGTGTTAGAGGATACCTTATAGTGTACAAGTAAAATATTATAGGTTAATTGTACGAGCTTAGAATTGGGTCTCGATAATAGTTAATTATCTTATAAGTCTTTGAGAAACATATTTTACATTTTGATTATGTTATGGGTTCGACTGCGGAAAGACACTTGATTTCGAATACGTTTTATGTATATTACTTCCTTTAAAAATATTTGAGGTAAGTAAGATTATTTTGAGATTCGAGTTTGTGTTATAATAAGATTATTTTCAGGTATTTTAAATATGTTAATTACATTTCAACTCTGTTTTGTTTTATATTAATTTACGGTCGGAAGTTTTAGTCGTTGATACACTTTCGAATTGAATACGCGATACAAATTGAGAACAAGAGTATAAGTTTTGAAGAATATAAATTTGTGTTATTGAGAAAATAAGGATTATGATATAATTATTTTTTTATGGGGAAAGTAAACAACATTTGTGGAGCGAGTTGCTCAATATGTGTTATAGAGCGAGTATTGCTCCTTTGAGTAGTCATGATCTAAAAGTTCTTGAGGTTAAGCTTCGGAAATTCCTAATTCGAAGTACCGAGCAGGAAGTTATGTTCATTTTAAGTTCAATGTTTTTGCTGCAATTATTTTGACAAAAGTTTCACATGTTCAAGTTAACTAACACTTTAATAAAGTTTAAATGAGTCCACTAAGTGCCTGTATGACTTTTACTAGCAGTAAAGAATTGATTATTTCCTTATATCTTTATACCTAACTAATATGTGAAATTGTTAACGTAAAACAAAAGATTTCAAAAGAAAATTCAAGTCTTGCAATGATTAGCGATACTATAGTAGTTCTGATTCTTTTTCCTCTCCATGGATGAATTTTTCTTTGTAATATATGTGGTATTGATAAACTGTACATTAAACTATTTATGCAAACAAACTACGAATACAAGTGATATCAATAAACTGTGCATTTAAATTATTTATGTAAGTAAATTATGGATACAAGTGAGTAAAGGCCGATACCAAATAAGGTACGGATGAACAACAACCCTTGGAGGATGGGTGATCTCCTTCCGAACCCTCGCTGGGTGGGTGAAGTCCAGCAGATATTAAAAATGGGACATGTCCTGGTTAAGGCTTGCAAGCATAAATATTTAAACGGTGGGGTGACGATCTCCATTAGTTTAGAGACAGTCGGCTCCTTGTGTAAGGAGCCCCTCTCTATTCGTGTTCGTTTTTCCCAAATAAATTAAATGCTATAGACCCAAAAGGGTTTTGAATGATCTAAGTAGTGATCTTCGTGATAAAAATTCTTACTTTAATGCGATTGTGCAAGGAAAATAATCCTGAAATTTTAAGCAAGCACCTTACTTGTGAAGCATACTGAATTCTAGCATGAATTGTACATGAATGGTCTTAAGCCACCAAAAACGAGGTTTTGGGATGAGCTTATGTATTCAACTGTTGTTGAACTTTGTCCTTATGGCAAGAAACTTATTATCTGTAGTAGATGTATGAGTACTTTTTATCTGACTTTCTAGTTAGGGATTACTATTGTCGTAATAAAAACATTTCTAACTATTTGATTTTAAGTATTTTGAATTTTGGAGTTGTTCCACTTGATGAGTAATAAACCGCATAACCATATTTTGAGCCACTAAAATGAATTTCTGGTTGGACAGTGTGTGTACTCAGTTTTTCCAGATTTTGTTATTGGAACCTGTCCTGGTGGGGGCAGAGTCCATTGTTAGTGATTTTGCAGGATTGATGTCGAGCACTTGGAATGTGATTATTGATCAAGAAGAAGATTTTTATGTTATGAAATGCTGGGCTGAGGTTATAGATAGATGCCTTGTTTGGAAGTATTCGTAATTTATTATTTGGTTTTCAAGTTATTCTAGTGTGGGCCCCTGACCCACAAATCTAGGATCGTTTTTATAGGTTTTGTTTCCGCTGCGAATAAATGTAAATTCGAGGTTTGTTAAGTGTTAATTGTGTTTTGTGTATCTTAAGTGTGATTAGTTAGCAGCTTGGAAGTGCGGGTTGTTACATAGTATAAGGTTGGCCTTAAAGCAGTTGCCCACACTTTTCCTAACAGCAATACTGCTGGCAAACTTTTTTGCATTTGGATGATGAAGGATGGCATATATACACGATTAGATATATCAATGTTCAAAGAAACGTTTTGTAATACGTGAAAAAGCAAATGGTCTGGTGCAACTAAAAAATACAAAAGTTCATATCGATAGACATTTTGTAAAGATTCTCTAGATTGTGATATCACCAGGGTGGGTGCACAACCATGGTATTTTATTGCGGTATTTTATTGCAAGGCTGGATATAGCCTTATGTATTAGTGAGTGGGGGCAACGTTTTGAAAGCGCAAAGGTGAAACATTTACCTACGGTCGCCTCGGACCACATCCCTATATTCATATCTCCCAAAGGATTTGCTCCTATGCAGGACATTCATCATCCTTTTAGATTTCAGGCTGCTTGGTTACTTCATGAGCATTTCCAAGACTTTATTCAAGAGAAATGGTGCAAGTCCAGTTCATTGATGCCTTCTCTTGCCAAACTATCTACAGAATTACAGGAGTGGAATAAAAATGTTTTTAAAAACATTTTCCAGCAGAAGTGTGTTCTACTTGCGCGTATTGCAGGGATTTAGAAAGCCCTTTCTCTCAATTATCATAGAGGCTTGATTGAATTGGAGTCACGTCTCCGCCATGAATTGGATGAAATTCTTGCTCAAGAAGTAAGGTAATGGTACCAAAAGGCGAGGCTGGATTGGATAAAGTATGGAGACCAATATACAACTTTCTTTCATTTGAGTGCGGTGACCAAACAGTGGAAGAATAAAATTGTAGCCATTAAAGGAGATGATGGTGAATGGATTCATGATAAAGAGTGTCACTGTAAGAAAAGAGCACATTTACGACCAAAAATAATGACAACACACGCAATTCTGGTCGTAAATAATATCAATTTACAACTAGTTTCAAATAGTCGTCGTAATTGAATAAAATTTTCTACGACCAGCCACAATTCTCATCGTAGACGTAAGAAGCTGGTTGTGAAAAAAAGAAATTCACCCAAAACTTAAGCGGGATAACTTCTCGGCTAAAGAACAAAAATGTTTGAAGCCCAAAAGAAGTTCCTATCGAGTTAACCCTAACCCTCTCAATACCTCTAACACCAATCCACCATTGCAAAGGCACTGCTTAACAGCATATGATCCCAAATTCTCAATGTTAGTTCAAACCGGGAAGACATTCTTCTCATTCTATCTCCCCTAACTAGATCTGGGTTCGAAATTTTCTCTCTCCTCTAACTAGATCTGGGTTCGAAAATTTTCTCTCTTCTCCAATTCTCCGTTTTCAACTCATCAATGGTTTTAGACAACTCATCGTCCACCAACTACGCCTTCGACCATCCCGAAACTTTCTCCATTCTTCTCGCTAACACTGTCGAACGAACGCCATTTTTTTTGGGGGTAATTATATGATCTGTTTTAGAAAAAGATTCTTAAGGTTTTTATATAAATTATGCTTGGTTTTGTCAATTAAATTTGTGGGGTTGCTGCTATCAAATTAGATCAGTGAGAACTCTGGAGATAGCGTAATTATAAGATAAGTCTATATTTGATTTAATTTTCTTTGTAAAGTTCTGGGTGTCTTTGTTTTTTGCTTTAACTGCGCTTGATTTTGGCTAAAGTTTAATAGGTTCATCTGGTTTTTCAGGTTAAATTTTGCTGAAATGAATTAACAATTTCTAAGGTTTGTTGATGTATTGATCTTTGCATTTTTGTACATTATTTCTGCATTTGATAATACTATCTGAATTTCCCTGTTTTTTTTTTTTTTTTTTGTTTTTGTGTTTGTTGAAATGCTTGTGTCAACTTCTATCTTTTTAAAATATGGTATTTTTTTTTTCTTCGACAATTGCAGGTATGGATTGAAGATACCTAACGGAAGCACAACTGTTCAAGATTTCAAATATAGAATCAAGGGTATAGTTAAATTTTGTATAGCCTTGACATTGTATAATCTTATTTCTGCCGTTCTTAATTTTCTATTGATGTAATTAACATATATCGATATTAAATATAAATGTTGATCTATCGCTATAAATTTTCTTGTTTCTATTGTTGGTTGGCTAAATTTCATTTTGTTTAGATCGTTAGAATTAAGACTCAAGTACTGGTCGAAAATGTAATTATAGGTAGTTTTTATTATAAGGATTACGACGAGAATAATTGTTGCCGATTGTACAAGGAACGACGAGAATCCAATCTGGTCGCAAACAAATATTTTACGACGACTAAAGAAAGCTGGTTGTAAAACTTTTTACGACGAATCACGACCACACGCTTTTCTGGTTGTAAAAGACCATTTACGACGAGAAACAGCTTATTAACGACGAGAAATCTCGTCCTAGATGAGACTTTTTCTTGTAGTGTGTGTCAAAAATCGTTTGGTTAATTATTTTTCTTTTATGTTTACAAAAGAAGGTGATGATGGAGTATATGATATTCCTGCAGATATCTTTCTTGAACTCCCTATACGTGAATGGAATGCTTTGAGCCTCCCGTTTTCTAAAGCCGAGGTTGACCTTGTTGTCAAGATCATGGGCTCTCAGAAGGCTCTGGGTCTGGATGGGTTTTAAGCTCTTTTTATCAAAAAAATTGGGAATTGATCAAGTTCAATGTCTATGATACTGTTTTCCAAGTGTTGGAGGAAAAAAGGATTCTTGATCATCTCAATGAAACACATATAGGCTTACTTCCAAAAGTAGACCATCCCGAATCTCCTGCACATTTCCGTCCAATTGGGCTGTACAATGTAGCTTACAAGATGTGAGACGCGGCTTTTCTTTCTTATCGTTTTTCAAAGCGCGTACCACGTGTACGCTTTCTACTGGGCATGCCACGTTATGCGCTTGACACGTCAGCCAGCGCCAAGCGCAGCTGGCGCGTGAGGCACAGTGTCGTTTTACCTATAAATAGGCCTGATTTCCGTACATAATTAAGAACAGATTTTTCGCATTAACACACTTCGAACTCGACGAATACTTTACGAACCTCTCTACGAACTACAAAACTTCCCTACAAAATTCATACCTTTCAAAGACAAACACATTCAATCTACATACATATACATTCGAATTTTTAGGCTTCACGATTGCTCGTCCTGAAGGTTGTCAATCTCGCAGACCCAAGCCACGGTATATTCCCGAGGTTCCTTCAATAAATTATTTATTTTTATATGGAAGTTACTAACAGTTTTCTTTCATGATGTAGATCTTTAATAAAGAATCATTCTACTGTATATTCTAAACCTTTTTCTTTATTTTTATTTATTTTCATATATTATTATATGCTTGAGTGATTATTATCATATATCATTCTACGGTATACTACGCATATTATATGATTGTCCTACTTTATTACTTTTATCACCCAAGTTTTCTCTCTCCTACCTTGAGTAGCTAAGTTTAGGGTTCTAAAAATCTGTATTATTTCTTATAATATGGGTTAGGAGGGTATTTATACTCCCCCCCCCAATTAAATCGTCATAAACGAAAACGGGCCGACAACAGTCTAGATGGGATGGAACAATCCCGGACGGGCAAACAAAGGAAGCCCAGGCGAGCTGGGTCAAGATCCTGGCGAGTCAGGCTAATCGAGCTCGGGAGACTCTACCGGAGCATGCGACAGTTTTTAGGCAAACTGGCATGAACTTGCGTGCATGAGGACCCCGGGCAGGCAAATACTCGGCCGAGCTGAGGAGTCCGGGCGGGAAGATGGTGGGCCCGGGCGAGCTTCTTATTTCGGACTTGTGGTCTCTCCTTTTTTACTCTCATCTTTGCTCCCCTTTTAAGCTCTTAACTTTTAATAACTCGAATTCCTACACAAAGAGGTCAAATAGGAGAGTAGGGGAGCAAAGACAAATATATATATTGCAAGAGAGAATTAAACAACATAAGGGCTAAGACAAAGGGAAAAAGAACTAAAAACGGAAAGAAACTAAGCAAAAATGGCTTAAATACTATACTAAGAGTGAGATAAACCTCACTCATCAGGGTATGAATTTTTTTGTGGAGTATGCCCCAACCATATATCATGCTAGAATAAGGTTGGCCTTCAAACCGTTGCCCACACTTTTCCTAACAGCAGTACTGGTGGCAAACTTTTTTGCATTTGGATGATGAAGGATGGCATATATACACGATTAGAGATATCAATGTTCAAAGAAACGTGTTGTAATACGTGAAAAAGCAAATGGCCTGGTGCAACTAAAAAAAATACAAAAGTTCATATCGATAGACATTTATTAAAGATTCTCTAGATTGTGATATCAATGTTTATGATAATATCTTCACTATCTCACTTTTACCTATCCTGGACGACATTGCTTATGCCATATAGTAGGTGGATCTCCTCATGCATGAGGAGAAAAAATATCCTAGGTGTTTCTCTCTCCTGTTTTATTTATTTATATATCTATTTTGATAACTCTCTACTTTGAGGGTCAATTTGATGGAAATATGAAAGAAGAAAGGGAGAGATAGTGACCTAAGGCTAAATACACTTAATTCTTATATTTACTGCACATAATAATATACAATTGATAACATATAATATGCCTAAGCTAACTAGCACCTCCTAAAACTAAGATAAGTGCTACATAAAACATGGGATGCATTGCCCAATTACAAGATCATGGTGTAATAGAACTATAGAAGTATAGAACTACCCACTAGTCATTAACTCCTGAATATTAGGACTCGATCATTAATACTAATTTTGGACCACTCCTAAGATATAACAACATACTCGTTCTACTTACAAAAAAATGTGTTTCTTTGTGACAATTTATCTTGTCTCTTAGTCTTCCAAATGACAATTAACTCTTCATTGTTTGTGTGCCGAATCTGAATATCGCAGCATCGCCAATGCTGTTTCTCAGGCTTGTTGGCTTTGCAACGTTTGGATTGAGCTTCATTGTCCTCTTCATCTGACCATGCACCATTATGTATTGTGATAATATAATGTCATGATAACATATTTACCCAGCAGCCCTGTTCAATATCAATATGCCAAGCATGTGGAAATGGACAAAGATTTGGGTGCGAAAAGGTTGCTAATATTTGATTCCTTCATGTCCCTTCGGCATATTAGTTGCAGACATCATCACACAGGTCTTCTTCGGCTACTCTTTCTTGACTTTAGTCACTGTTTGAGCATCTGCTCTCCTCCCATTACGCATGTGAGGAATTGAGGATGTGATACGAAATATATAGATATTGCCATATTATATTCATATTCGTGTATACTATCTTTCCAATTATATGTTGTATTCCTATTAGGATTCCGTAAAAACTATATACATTGATTAATAAAGTAATGTGATCACCCGAATCAGGGAAATTACACAATCTAATATAGATATTTTACAATCAAGTTCCGTGATTTTTTTTAGAGAAGGGTTTTGTGAATTGCCTAATTCTTGAAATATTGCATCCTTTATTGACTTTTTTTCATCTCTTTTGTTTGTCAACCTTCTGGGGTTTACTATGGGAATTTAGCGATAACGATATCCAACATGTATTTGAAAATATTGAAGATGAACGTGATTAATGCACATTCACGAGGTTCTTAACTTATTGGGATTCCGACCCGTTGACCTTCTATTATGGGAAATTAATCATTGTGTTAGGTACATGCTAAAAAAGGAAAAAAAATAACTTTTGTAAGATGTGTTGGAAGTGGTCGTGGAAAGGTGGTGGAAGTTTATACATAATGAAATCAATAATTTCCCTATAGATTTAAAGAATTCCAACTATGTACGTCAACTTTTATTAATTGTAACTACTTCAATCCCCAGGTCATACTTTACAAAATACCCTAACCTAACTGGTGACTTGTTCTTTCGGTTAAAAAACACTACTCTTCCCTGAAGGAAAAAAAAGCACATTCCCTTAGAGCAGCTCCAACGGTTGTTTTGGAGTCCCAGCTTCAATTATTCAATACTTGGAGCTACTAGCTACAAGACTGCAAGTCTGAACAGCATTCCATAAATTAAATGGAATGGGCTTCTTTGGGTGGAAGTTTTCATGCTACAAGAGCATTAATCACTACCCTTTGCTAGTTGCTACCACCATAATCCATCTCATCATCTGTACACTCTCTCTCTCCTCTTATATGGTTTGCAAAAATATAAAAAGTTGCACTCCTTAAAAAGCTTAATTCCTACAAAATGGATGAAGTTACTTACCTTGATGGAGCTGGGTAAATGGAATTTTTCATGAGCAACCAAATAACTTTTGTCGCTCCCAAAGAATTGGAATGTCAAGGGAAAAACAATTTTCTAGAAAATATTATTTCCTTCATTCAAACAAACAAGATTTGAGTTTCATGATACATTCATTATTCCTAGTTTACGTCGAAAAAAATATATTGATTCAAGCCTCACAATTGCTATATTGTAACAGCAATATCCCATCCATTCCTGAAAGATGGTGTTTTTATTTCATAGACTAATTAGTTCAATAATATAGTTATAATATTAGAATAATTGATTAACTAAGAAATTATAAATGATAAAATAGAATATTTTGTGGATATATTTTGTAGATAGATATCTAATATAGATAGCTTTCCTAACACCATTAGGAGTATCACTAATTTGAAAATTGTGAATATGGATTCATATAAATCACTCTGATTAGAGAGTTTCACTGAATCTACTATGGGTTGTGTTTTCCAATTAGCTTCCACATATTTTATTTTTCTGCCTTAGCCGTGTGCATCATCGCCATCTTCCGCCACTTTTTCTCATTTTGCGCCACCAAGATTCACTTTTTTTGTCTCCCTCCCCGTGAGATTGTTACCCACATACCACGGTATTAGGCCAAAACCAAAAAAAAAAAACTTGCGCATAACTTCATTTATCTCCACGTAAACGTTTGTCAACCACTTCCTACACAATAACGTATAGAAGTCGAAAACAATTTCTGTTTTTATAATCAGTTTCCGATTTCGAAAGAAAAATGCTCTTGCCCACCAAAAATGCTCAGAGACTACCAGGGACGACTGAAGAACAAGACCAATTGGTTAGATCCAATAAGAAACCCAAACGAAAAATCACATATCTAATGTTCAACAACCGAGATAATTCTCAAGATGATGATACTGCAGACCTTCCTGTGGGATTGAAGCCAACAACTCAACGATTATCATTCAAAGATATGGTAAGTGGAGGTCATCAACCGTATGAGCATCATGACCACATACAAATTGAAGATGATGATGAAGATGTATCTGATGATGATACTTCCCCTGAAGAATTCCTCAATGATGAAAGATTCCCAACCATCTTACTCTCTAAAGAGGAGAAGAAAAGAATGAGAAAACCATGGAAACATCCTCTAATAATCAAGATGTTTGATGGGAATGTAGGTTATATGGCGCTTATGCGCAAACTTAAGACAAAGTGGAACTTAAAGGGTGAACTGGCGTTCACTGATATTGGACACAAATTTTATATTACTAGGTTCACAAATATCGCAGATTACATCTATGTCATCTCTCAAGGCCCATGGCTAATGGATGATAATTACCTAACTATAAGGAAATGGGTGCCTAATTTCATCCCAGATGAAGCGCCAATGAAAGTCCTCACTGCGTGGGTGTGAATTCCTAATCTAGCAGTCGAGTACTTTGATGTCAGTTTCTTGGGCAAGATTGGCTCCAAGATAGGAAAGGTGAGGGGGAAGTTTATGAGACTAAGTGTAGAGATTGCTCTCTCTAAACCTCTTTTGTCGAAATTTTGGTTGTAAGGTAAAGTATGGAGGATTCAGTATGAAGGGTTGAGAATGGTGAGCTATAAATGTGGGAAATCATCACATGAAGATGATTGTGCTAAATTGAAAATCCTGTCCTTCATCATAATAACATGGATATCAATAATAATGATGTTATTAAAAATCCAAATCTGGTACAAAGACCTGAGGAAACATAAGACTATGGGTCCTGGATGTTAGTCAAAAACCCAGTGAGGAAGCGAGCTCCAAGGGTGGAGAAACCCAGAAATCTGCTCGCAAACCACTCAACTGGTGGAGCTCTGGTGTTTGGGATAACAAAATACAATAGCGCCAAAAATCTGGGTGAAAATTCGAATTTTAATGGAGCTAAAATCCAGGGTGGTGGTTCTAGATTTTCAGCATTGGATGAGAATGAGTAGGAGCTAAATCCGGCTAAAGAGATAGATTTAGAAAATCAATTTGATAATATTCATGAGATGGATAGAGATGATACATTAGGAGCAAAGAATGTGGAGAGTTCCTTCCCTACTATTGATTTGGGCGTACAATCACAAAATTCTATTCTTAATGTAACTCATCAAACCAGTTTCTAGGTAGGCTCTCAAAGTTCAAAACATAGCAAATTCTCATCTACAAAGGCAATCCCTAAAATCACGCAGCAAAAAAAAAGAAATCCTCCTCAGTTGCCAAAACCAAGCCATGAGGGGATAACAACCGTACTACCCAGCCGTTTCAAGCCCACAACCCAAGACATGTGACTGCTCATGGAAAAGAAAACCAACTAAGCCATCACCAGAATCAACCAAAAATCACACTGGAAAAAAGAAATCCTAAGCCACACTAATACAGAACCCCAAGCAACTACTATTCCCACTCAACATGTCAATCTTCCCATTCACCCACCAATTACCAAAAGCGATCTCCTTAACTGTGCCACTGGAGAAGATATTGTGTGTGGGACAGCCAATGGACAGTCCCTACTTCGTCAGTGCGACCCTCTTGACCCACGTATTGGAAGTGAGGATGGAGACGTGGATAGAACCAGACCCGGAACCCCGGAGTTGATAGTAACAATGTTACTACCCAATGAAATTCAACGACTTGTTCGTCTCATAAGCCAAGCTTATATGTCAACATTACCTTCCATCCCTGTTTTTATGGATAGTAGACTACCTAATTTGGTCCCGGACACCTTACCAATATCATGTATGGTTTGGAACGTGCAAGGAGCAGGTAGCAAACCTTTTTTGGCTACCTAGAAAGAACTTGTCAAACTTAACCGACCTCAAGGCTTAGCAGTTGTTGAGACGCATATGGGAGGCACACAACCAGTAAGAATTTCTAATGTGCTGACCTATACAGAGGACACGAGAGTAGATGCTGATGGTTCTAGTGGTGGCATATGGATTTACTGGCATCCGGATGTTGTTACCCTTGAACCTATCATACAACACCACCAATTAATCACTATGAATATCACCAGGGTGGGTGCACAACCATGGTATTTTATAGCGGTATTTTATTGCAAGGCTGGATATAGCCTTATGTAACAGTGAGTGGGGGCAACGTTTTGAAAGTGCGAAGGTGAAACATTTACCTACGGTCGCGTCGGACCACATCCCTATATTCATATCTCCCAATGGATTTGCTCCTATGCAGGACATTAATCGTCCTTATAGATTTAGGCTGATTGGTTACTTTAAGAGCATTTCCAAGACTTTATTCAAGAGAAATGGTGCAAGTCCAGTTCATTGATGCCTTCTCTTGGCAAACTATCTATAGAATTACAGGAGTGGAATAAAAAATGTTTTTAAAAACATTTTCCAGCAGAAGCGTGTTCTACTTGCGCGTATTACAGGGATTTAGAAAGCCCTTTCTCTCAATTTTCATAGAGGCTTGATTAAATTGGAGTCACAAAAAAAAAAGAAAGTTAAAATCTAGATATTTGAGCGTTTTCTCTCTCTCCCTTTCAGCGATTGCTTAGGCGATTCGGTGACGCTATGGCGCGAGGGCGGGCAAAGAAGAGTGCTCAGAAGAAAAGGAAGAATAAGGGTCCCTCATCTTCTCCGGTGAGGAAAACTAAGACGGTGGATGAAGTGACTGGGGTTGCTGAGTTACAGATTCCGAGTCCGATTAAAGAGCGAGAAGTGAATGAAGAGATTGATGTTGACGAAATAACGGAGGTGATACCTCCACCAACTCTGGAAGATAGGATACAGCAATCAATGGAGAAATCTATTCTATCTGACTGGTTAAATGTGATGCAAAGTGCCACAAAACCGGCGTCGGCGCCTCGATTATCATGGGCTGCTCAAGTTGAGGAAGAAATGGTGCCTAATCAGAGAAATACTCAGGTAATTCCAACTAACATGGTAACAATAGAATCTGAAGATATACAGGAGGAAATTGAATACTGGTCCTCAGCTGTTGTTTGTTACGTTTTGGGTGCAAATCCTCCGATGACTGTAATGGAAGGATATTTTAAAAGAATTTGGGGAAATCTTGGGATTGATAAAATTGCTTTAATAGGTAAAGGGATTTTCATAGTTAGATTTATTTACGCAAGAGGGGTTTCACTTCTTTGATCAGAAACCTCTGATTACTCGTATCTGGGAACTAGATATGGAGATAGATAAGACTAATGTTGGTATGGTTCCTATATGGATTAAATTACCGAAGCTGCCATTCAAGTATTGGGGGGAACGAAGTTTATTCAAAATTGTAGGGCAAGTTGGCAAAGTGATTAAGATGGATAATGCTACAAAGAATAAAGAGAGACTGAGTTATGCCAGAGTTTTAGTGGAAATTGAATTGAATCAGGCTCTCCCTGAATCAATTTGTTACTGTAATGAACATGGTGTCATTACAGAACAGCAACTTGAGTTTGAATGGAGACCTGTGAAGTGTAGTAAATGCTCTGGTTATGGACATGAGACTGAAAAGTGTAGGAAGCAGGAGGGAAGGAAAGTTTGGGTGCAAAAGAAAAAGGTGCAAGCTGATGCAGAGGGGTTCACCTTGGTGAACAATAGAAAGAAACCCCAGGAGGTAGCGGAGGTTGTTGTTCCTATTCACAATTCATTCATGGCATTGCTTGATAAGTCAGGGGAAGCTACGGATGATGCTGTTGGGGTGGCAAATGACATAGTTGAGGAGGGTGTTGGTGGAAATGGGGTAGAGATAAATAGCAGCTTAACTGGAGGGTCTAAGGACACTGGTGTTGGAGTGGGTATTGGGACACAGAATGTTGGGAACAGTGATGTAAATGTGGGAAGGGAACAAGGGGTGCCACCCCTTAACCCCAATGGATAGTATTCTTACCTGGAATGTAAGAGGCATAAACAACAAGGCAAAGCTGATAGAGGTTAGAAATTTCATAGCCTCTAATAATATAAAGTTGTTTAGCCTCTTGGAGACTAGAGTGAAGACTCATCATTTAGGAGATGTGTATTTGAACATTTGTCCTGGTTGGTGCTTCACTCACAATAATTTTTGTCATGAAAATGGGAGGATTTTGATTGGTTGGTGTCCTCTTGCTTTTACTGTTAACATTATCCATGTTAACAGCCAATATGTGCATTGCATGGTGAAACCTAAAGTAGGTGAGGAGTTTGGTTGCACTTTTGTGTACGGTTTTAATGATATAAGTAGTAGGATGGAGCTTTGGAAACGCTTGAAAATGGTAGCTGATCATCTCACTAAGCCTTGGGTCATTCTTGGTGACTTTAATGCGCTTAACAATGTAGAAGATAGGATAGGCTCTTTAGTGAGAATGTCTGAAATCCAGCCTATGCTTGAATGCTTGAGGTACTGTAATCTGATGGATGTGAAGTCTTCTGGCAGGCATTATACCTGGAACAATAAACAGGAAGGGAATCAGAGAGTATACTCTAGGATTGACAGAGTTGTTGCGAATCAAGAGTGGATAGATGTTTATGAGATGGCTGAGGCCACTTTTCTCCCTGAGGGGAATTATGACCACACTCCAATTCTTTTGAGAATGTACCCTGAAATTCAGCAAAAGAAGCCATTTAGATTTATGAATTTGTGGTGTGATTATCCTAGCTTACTCACCATAGTGAGGCAGGAGTGGGCTGCTGAAATCAATGGGTGTGCAATGTATAAAGTGATGGAGAAGCTGAGAAGGATCAAAGCAGCTCTGAAAGATCTGAGAAAGGTGGGTTTTGGTGATGTGGAGGCCTGTGTTATCCAAGCAAGAGAGAGTTTAGTGGGAGCTCAGAATGCAATGCATGATAATCCGTGTGATCTGGAGTTAATTCAGAATGAGAAAATGGCTCAGATTCAGTTAGAAAGGGCTAAGAAGAATCAGTTCTCTCTGCTACAGCAAAAGGCCAAATTAAATTGGCTAAGGTGTGGAGATGAAAACACTAAAGTCTTCTATCAAGCTATTAAAGCTAGAAGATATCATAATAAAGTCCATGCTATTTTTGATCATGAAGGAGTGTGGGCAAATAAAAATGAAGAGGTTGAGAAGGCTTTCATCAACTTCTATAAAAATTTGTTCTCTTGCAAGCCCCAGAAGCAACAGGTTTTATCTACTCTTCTTGACAAGGGGAAGAAGTTAGATGAGAATCACCTGAATATTTTGCAAGCCCCTTACACAAGAGATGATGTGAAGAGGGTAATTTTTAGCATTCCAGATGACAAAGCACCTGGTGCAGATGGCTTCAACAGCAGGTTCTATAAACATTGCTGGGATGTGGTTGGTTATGAGGTAACAAATGCAGTGTTGAATTTTTTTCAAACTGGTAAATTGCTTAAAGTTGTTAATGTTACCATTCTTACTTTAATTCCCAAAGTTAGTTGTCCTGAACATGTCTCTGACTTCAGGCCTATTGCCTATTGTAATATTCTTTATAAATGTATCACTAAACTCATTAGTGAACGTTTAAATAGAATACTCCCTGATGTGATTTCTGAAAGTCAAGGTGCATTCATAGCTGGTAGGAGCATACTCCATAATGTGCTAATTTGCCAGGATCTTGTAAGATTGTATAAAAGGAAGGCTACTAAATCTAGTTGCATGATGAAATTAGATTTAAGGAAAGCTTATGATACTGTCAATTGGAGTTTTGTGAGACAAATGTTGGAAGGTTTAGGCTTTCCCCAGTTCTTTACGGAGATGATTATGACTTGTATTGCCACTCCTAAATTTTCTCTTATGATAAATGGGTCTCTTGATGGCTTTTTTGGGGCTCAAAGAGGCATTAGGCAGGGAGACCCAATGTCTCCTCTGCTGTTTGCTCTTTGTATGGAGTACCTGGGGAGAATTTTGTCCTATGTGAGTGAGCAGGAGGGGTTTAAATTTCATGTGAAGTGCAAAGATTTGAAGCTCACTCATTTATGCTTTGCGGATGATTTGCTCATTTTCTGTAATGGGGATTTTAGATCCATCTACATGATGCTTCAAGGTATGCAAATGTTCTCAAATGTCTCTGGCCTGGAGGTTAACAAGCACAAGTCTGAGGTTTACTTTGCTGGTGTGAGTGAGGCTGTGATCCAAAGAGTAACTGATGTGAGTGGCTTTACAATGGGGAAGCTGCCATTTAAGTATCTTGGAGTTGCCATTTCAACAACTAAACTGAAGAAAAGTGATTGCCAGATTCTCATTAGCAAGATGGTTAAAAGAATTAGCATCTGGAGCACAAGGAACCTTTCCTTTGCTGCTAGAAGCCAGTTGGTCAATAGTGTCCTAATGAGTATGCATGTTTATTGGGGGCAGATTTTTCTTCTTCCTAAAAGTGTCTTGAAGGAGGTGAATAGTATTTGTAGATGCTTCCTATGGAATGGGACTTCTAATGACAGTAAGCCAGGGGCAATTGCTTGGGGTGATCTTTGTAAGTCTAAGAGAGCTGGCGGGCTTGGTTTTAGAGATGTTCTAACTTGGAACATAATTGCAATCAGTAAACTTGCCTGGAGTATTGCTCAAAAGAAGGATAACCTATGGGTGAAGTGGGTTAATTGCATATACATTAAAAATGAAAGTTGGAGTACATATGTAGCTCCAAATCAAGCAAGCTGGGCTTGGAAATATGTTTGTCATGCAAAAAATGAGACGAGTAGGAGAGTTCAAGGAACTCAGTGGATGACTTGTAGGGATTTTAGCATCAAAAGATGTTACCAGCAACTTAGTGAAGGACACCAGCAGATGCAATGAAGTAAGGGAGTGTGGAATAGGTACAACATGCCTAAGCATAGATTTATTTTTTGGCTTGCTGTACAGGACAGATTGAAGACCAGAAGCAGGCTGATGCTCTTAAACTTGTGTGATTCTGATGTTTGTCTTCTCTGTCAGCAGAGTGCTGAAAATGCCCCCCATTTATTTTTTGACTGTATGTTCAGTAGCAGATGTATGCAAGCCACCATGGATTGGTTGGTGTAAGATGGAATGGCAGATCCTTGATGCAAATGTGCAGATGGCTCAGAGGCAGATATAATGGATCCAAATTCAAAAAAAATGTTGCTTTTGCTACGTTGGCTACTATGGTTTATATGATATGGAGGAATAGAAATAGTACTTTTTGGGACAGTCTTATACATACTATTGACTATACTGTTCAGGAAGTTAAGTACATAGTTAAACATAGGATTAGTCAGATTATTAGTCCTAAAGTTAAAGAGGTTGACAGAAGATGGTTTGAGGAACTATGATGTGTAATGTCTTTGGGCCCGTCCAAAGATTGTAGTGTGGTGGGTCCGATTGCCCTCTTTATAGGTGTATGTATGTTTTTCTGGTTTATACTATTCTCTTAATTACCAAAAAAAAAAAAAAAAAAAAAAAAAAAATTGGAGTCACGTCTCTGCCATGAATTGGATGAAATTCTTGCTCAAGAAGTAATGTATTGGTACCAAAAAGAGAGGCTGGGTTGGATAAAGTATGGAAGAATAAAATTTTAGCCATTAAAGAAGATGATGGTGAATGGATTCATGATAAAGAATGTCACGGCAAGAAAAGAGCACATTTGCGACCAAAAATAACGACAACACACGGAATTCTGGTCGTAAATAATATCAATTTACAACTAGTTAGGCGGGATCGTAAAAAATAACGACCAGCTAAAATTCTCATCGTAGACGTAAAAAGCGGGTCGTAGAAAAAAGAAATTCACCCAAAACTTAAGCGGGATCACTTCCCAGCTAAAGAACGAAAATGTTTGAAACCCAAAAGAATTTCTTATCGAGTTAACCCAAACCCTCTCAGTACCTCTAACACCGATCAACCATTGCAAAGGCACTGCTTGACATCATATTATCCGAAATTCTCAATGTCAGTTCAAACCGAGAAAACATTCTTCTCATTCTATCTCCTCTAACTAGATCTGGGTTCAAAATTTTCTCTTCCTCTAACTAGATCTAGGTTTGAAAATTTTCTCTCTCCTCCAATTCTCCGTTTTTCAACTCATCAATGGTTTTAGATGACTCATCATCCACCAACTACGCCTTTGACCATCCCGAAACTTTCTCCATTCCTCTCGCTAACACTGTTGAACGAACACTATTTTTTTTGGGGGTAATTATATGATCTGTTTTGGAAAAAGATTCTTAAGGTTTGTATATAAATTATGCTTGTTTTTGTCAATTGAATTTGTGGGGTTGCTGCTAACAAATTAGATCAGTGAGAACCCTGGAGATAGCGTAATTATAAGATAAGTTTATATTTGATTTAATTTTCTTTGTAACGTTTTGGGTGGCATTTTTTTTTGCTTTGACTGCGCTTGATTTTGGCTAAAGTTTAATAGGTTCATCTGTTTTTTCAGGTTAAATTTTGTTGCAATGAATTAACAATTTCTAAGGTTTGTTGATGTATTGATCTTTGCATTTTTGTACTTTATTTATGCATTTGATAATAGGGTTTTTTGTGGGGAAGGACCAAATAAAAGAGACTTTTTGTGGGGAAACACCACTTAAATTTTTTTTTGGCGGGAAGGACCAATTAAATTACTTCCGGTGGCAACTCAACACCAGTTTATGATTTTCCGGCTCATTTGTCAACATTCCGGTATTGACTTTCTTTTCCCTCCAAAACATCGTTTTTTTTTTCTTTGAAGATCAAGTGCTTCACATTTGATGGGAGGCTCACTTTTTTTGCCTTCAACTTCACCTTATTCAATTGATGAGCAAGGTTCAATTTTACTCTTTCACCATAGCCAATTCTTTCTTTAGATTTTTCACATCATTTAGCAGGGTCTTCTTCTCCATCACAAGATCATTTATTACATTTCTTTGCCAATCAGTGCTGCCATCATCCAACCAACAAAACATACTACATCCCCTACTCCCAGTTTCGGGATTGTAGAACTTGCAACCAACAAACATCCTACCTGGATTATCTTTTGTCCAAGAACTAACCTTTGCAACAGGGACGCCACAACCACATATTGTTGGAATTCGAGTGCTTGAAGATGACCCCCTTGACATTATCAAAATCCCTAATTCAATTCCGCAAAATAGAAACCCTAAATTAAACAAACTCAATCCCGCAAAAAAGAAACCCTAAATTACACAAACTTCACAAAATAAAGTGAAAGGAAGAAATTCATTTAAGTATAAGAAAGTTGGAACTAACCTTGGTGAGAAATTGTTGGATTTGGTTGAGTGAAGTGTAGTTGAGGACAAATCAGCTTCAATTAATTTGGGGGAAATTGGGGGAAATTGGGGGAATTAGGGATTTAAATAGTAGGAAAGGGAGGTAGCATGAGAGAAAAGAAAAAGAAACGATGTTTTGGAGGGAAAAGAAAGTCAACACCGGAATGTTGACAAATGAGCCGGAAAATCATAAACTGGTGTTTAGTTGCCACCGGAAGTAATTTAATTGGTCCTTCCCGCCAAAAAAAATTTTAAGTGGTGTTTCCCCACAAAAAGTCTCTTTTATTTGGTCCTTCCCCACAAAAAACCCTTGATAATATTATCTGAATTTCCCTTTTTTTGTTTTTATGTTTGTTGAAATGCTTGTGTCAACTTCTATCTTTTTATAATATGGTATATTGATGATGTTTTTTTTTTGTTCGACAATTGCAGGTATTGATTGAAGTTACCTAAAGGAAGCACACCTGTTCAAGATTTCAAATATAGAATCAAGGGTCTAGTTTAATTTTTTATAGCCTTGACTTTGTATAATCTTATGTATGCCGTTGTTAATTTTCTATTGATGTAATTAACAGATATCAGTATTAAATAAAAATATTGATCTATCGCTATAAATTTTCATGTTTCTATTGTTAGTTGGCTAAATTTCAAGAAATCTTGTGACAATGCAATTTCATTTTGTTTAGATCATTAGAATTAAGACTCAAGTACTGGTCGAAAATGTAATTATAGCTAGTCTTTATTATAAGGATTACGACGAGAATACTTGTTGCCGATTGTACAAGGAACGACGAGAATCCAATCTGGTCGCAAACACATATTTACGACGACTAAAGAAAGGAGGTTGTAAAACTTTTTACGACGTCTCATGACCACACGCTTTTCTGGTTGTAAAAAACCATTTACGACGAGAAACAGACTTATTAACGACGAGAAATCTCTCGTCGTAGATGAGATTTTTTCCTGTAGGGTGTGTCAAAAATCGCTTGGTTAATTATTTTTCTTTTCTGTTTATAAAAGAAGGTGATGATGGAGTATATGATACTCCTGCAGATATCTTTCTTGAAACCACTATACGTGAATGGAATGCTTTTAGCCTCCCGTTTTCTAAAGCTGAGGTTGACCTTGTTGTGAAGACCATGGGCACTCTGAAGGCTTTGGGTTCGGATGGGTTTCAAGCTCTTTTTTATCAAAAAAAAGATGGGAATTGATCAATTCCAATGTCTATGACACTATTTTCCAAGTGTTGGAGGGAAAAGGGCTACCTGATCATCTCAATGAAACACATATAGTTTTACTTCTAAAAGTAGACCATCCCGAAGCTTCTGCACATTTCCGTCCAAAATGGGAACTGGTCAAGTCCAATGTCTATGACACTATTTTCCAAGTATTGGGGGGAAAAGGGCTTCCTAATCATTTCAATCAAGTCCAATGTCTATGCAAATTTCCGTATGACGCGACTTTTCTTTCTTATCTTTTTTCAAAGCGTGTACCACGTGTACGTTTTCTATTGGGCACGCATGCCACGCCATGCGCTTGACACGTCAGTCGGCGCCAGGCGCAGCTGGCGCGTAAGGCGCAGTGTCGTTTTCCCTATAAATAAGCCTGATTTCCGCACAGGTTTAAGAACGAATTTTTCGCATTAACACACTTCGAACGCGACGAATACTTTACGAACCTCTCTACGAACTACAAAACTTCCCTACAAAATTCATACCTTTCAAACACAAACACATTCAATCTACATACATATACATTCAAATTTTCAGGCTTCACGATTGCTCGTCCTCAAGGTTGTCAATTTCGCAGACCCAAGCCACGATATATTCTTGAGGGTCATTGAATAAATTATTTATTTTTATATTGAAGTTACTAACAGTTTTCTTTCCTGATGTAGATCTTTAATATAGAATCGTTCTACTGTATATTTATAACCTTTTTCTTTATTTTTATTTATTTTCATATATTATTATATGCTTGCCTGATTATTCTAGCATATTATATGATTGTCCTACTTTATTACTTTTATCACCCACATGTTATTTTTGTTAATCAAGACCGAAAGAACTGTTCTAATTATATTAATCAAATTAATTTGGACAGCCTGCTAGGTGGATTGCATAATAATATATCACTACAAAATAGTCTTTTATGTGTTTCCTGAACCAACCTAGAGTAATTATTTTTAGGGTGCTTAAAACATTATGTGGTTATTCTATTGCATAAAAATTGACATGAATCGGTATTAAGTAGAGGCCAGCAATGGGCAACATAGTTCATGATTGTGTTCGTACCCTCACCCCCTAACTCGTTCTATGGTTCATTTTGACCATATATGGAGTCAGGATGAGGAAATCTACAATGCATAAGTCCCACAATATGTCCCTACGATTTCCCATATCCAATTAGATTTATGATTCTTCCTATAAAGAATTGTTGGCGACTTCAAAACGTTTTCAATACAACAAAACCTTTACAGTGGGGTAGTCAAATACAAATACGCGCTCATCCCGCGTAGGCGAAATAAAAACACGCCTACACCCCCTAACCTTCGCCAAATGCTCTTGGCTGCAGGACAATCCCTCAATATATAAAGAGTTGTTTCTTCCATTGCACCGCAAATGTGGCATTTAGGATCTTCAGTTAATTGCCTCTTGTAGCGATTAGAATTATTCATGATTCTATTATGGCAGGCAAGCCATAGAAAGGCACGAATCTGTTGTTGAACTTGTGCATGCCAAATCAGGTTTCATACCTTGTCTTCCTCGTTGTTTACTTCTTGGCGAATGATCTAAAGAGCACTTTTGATTTTGAATTTACCCTTAGCTAAATTACCCCAGTAGAGTAAGTCCCCTAATTCAGGATTATTTTTTAATTTATGCGCTTGAATTAGCTTCAAGGTCGCCAAATCAAGGTAAGGGGAAAAAACATCCCATTTCCAACCACAATCAGGTTCCCACATCTCTTCCACCATGGCACCCATGATATCTTCCGGAATTGGTTGTGTAGCAAGTTCATTCAAAGACTTGTTAGTAACCCACTTATGATCCCAAAACAAAGTTTGAGAACCATTACCCACAGCCGCCCTCATTCCTTCACAAAGAAATTTTGCATTTTCACTAATTCCACTGCATACATTTGACATCCCCACTTTCGGTTCAAACATATCAATATCAGAACAGCCTTTGCAGTACTTGTGTCTTATGACCCTAGACCAGAGATAATTAGGTTCAGTGAGTAACCGCCAACCCAATTTGATAAGGAATGCAGCATTTACTTGTTGCGCTGAAC
Source organism: Beta lomatogona (assembly GCA_947646795.1). Lineage (NCBI taxonomy): Eukaryota > Viridiplantae > Streptophyta > Magnoliopsida > Caryophyllales > Amaranthaceae > Beta > Beta lomatogona. Next base: position 141,795 of record CANSNZ010000445.1, read on the forward strand.
AAATTCCAATACCACCGTGAGATGTTGGAGCTTGTAGTGTATCCCATGCGATCAAGTGCATACTCTTTTTCTCTTCACTACCTCCCCATATACATCTTCGAACCTTCTTCTCAACATCATCACAAACGGTCTTAGGTAGCCTCGCCGTCTGCGTAGAATAACACGCCAGTGTCGAGAGAGTGGATTTTGCAAGTGTAATTCGACCGATTAATGACAAATATTAAGTCTTCCAACCAGATAGCCTACGGTTGATTTTCTCACAAAGATGAGTAAAAGTATCTCTAGTCACGCGACTAGTAAGTGTAGGCATCCCCAAGTACATCCCCATATCATCTGTGCTCTCCATACCCAATGTTGCACAAATAGACGCTTTGCTTTCCTGAGATTTGTTGTTTGAAAAATACACTCGAGTTTTAGCAAGGCTTACCTTTTGCCCATAAGCCTTACAAAACCGTTCCAAACACTCATGAATAATTAAAGCTTGGCTATCATCTGCTTCTGCAAAGGGAATTATCTCGTCTGCAAAAATAGATTTGACAATAAAGGGCCATCCCTACTCGGACTGATAGGACGCCACTTATTTGCAATAATCGCTTCTTCAATCACTTCGTATAACCGCTCCATACACATGAAAAATAAGTAGGGGATAGAGGATCCCCCTGTCTTACGCCTACGGGTAAGATAAAAAGGATTAGATGGCTCACCATTCCACTAGACTTTCAGAGAAGTTGTAGTCACGTATTCCATAATAGTGTTCACAAGTAAAATAGGCAGATTCATTTGATTCAAAGCGTCCCGAATGAAAGACCATCTAAGCCTATCATATGCCTTCTCAAAATCAATTTTCAAAGCCATTAAACCTTTCTTACCATGCTTCCTTTTCATGGTATGAATTACCTCTTGAACAATAGCAATATTGTCTGTAATCTGTCTGTTGGGCACAAAGCTGCCTTGAGTATTGGAAATTAATTTCGGCAAAAAGAGGCTTCATGCGGTTCACAATTGTTTTGGTGATGGGCGCTTGACGCAGGATTCTATATGACACAGAAGTCTATGTGGCAGTTTTGTGCGCCTAGCGTAGGTTGTGCGCTAGGATCAGGCTTAAGTGGCAGTCTACGTGTCAGGACACGTGCGCTAGGCGCAGGCCTTGCGCTCGGCACAGGCAGGTGCGCTCAGCACACTTTGGTGCGCTCAGCGCACTACCTTGTTTTTGACACGTTTTGACAGTTTTTTGATAAAAACGCGTTTCAAAAGATTTTATTTTATCCTTTAACTACGGGCATCTAACTTTACGGGATAAAATCCGATTATGAAAATATCTTTGAAAATATTTATTTATTAAAATAAAACAATTAATTATTATTAAACAATTAATTGGGCTTTTCAAAGGATTGGGTTCAAAATACAGTTAATTATCATGAATAATTAATTGGGTTTAAAAATAGGACTTCAACACTTTTCGAAATGGTTTTTGAATGGCTTTTGAGACTGCTCTGCCCTTGGGTCGGACCAATTAAGACCACAGTATGTTTCATTATTGGATCCTTAAATAGGGAGACACGATTATATGTCTACAGAAGCCCCCACTTTGACTGAGGTTCAGGAAACCGAAAGTCAAAGTATACGATGTCGGGACGAATAATGCGCTCTGCAGTTTAGAACTGATCTATATACGTCGGTCTCTGTAAAACAAAGTTAGTATGCAGGACAATAACTACAAGCAATCTGATTGCCTGCAGAAGAAGATGTTAGCAGATAAGTCCAAACAACTCATATAAGCAAACTTAGACTCTCTAAGGATGCACAAGACGCTATGCAAGTATTAAGGTTATGCACAACTAAGGGATGGACACGTCATGCAAGATCAGGGTTATGCAAGACCAGAATGTATGAAATGCAATTCATGGTCAGGGTTTTGCAAGGCTAGAAGATCTGGATATGTATAGAGATAGATTGATCAGATATAGATAAAATAATTTTCGAAAATCATTTTTTAATAAATAATTGAGGTCCGTGAACGAGATCCGCAAATTGTAACTCTTCGGGAGTTTGATTTGGAGGAACCACCAGATATATAGGAAGCCCCACACTTTGGGTAAGCTTGCCTAAATTAGGCATCTTGAGCCTTGATTGAAATGTAGTTGACATGTCTTGAAGTTCGGAGTTTTCACTGGGAATTCTTCATTGGGAAGTTGATTAGCCAAAGTCAAATATCGCTAGAAACCAATTAATTATTGGAGAGTCCTTCAGGGAAAGAAGAGCTTGGATTGAAAAATAAAAAGGCTAAATTTTTTACTTAAATAAATGTAGGTGGGAAAAGGCTTTGACGAGGCTAGGTTCAGACTCGAGTCTATGTCGGGATCTAGAAAGAATATGCTCCTAAATTCTAGTAAATCAAATCACTAGACCTTGAATAATTTATTTTATTGAAGCGGTCGGACCTCGAGATGAGGATTCCTACGTATCCTTGAGGAATCAGACCATTCGTAATTCTGGATCTGATTTCTTTTTTTTTTTTTGTGCCCTAACTTTTGCCTAGGCCGCCGTTTCGGGGTTTCAACCTAGTAGGCTTGGACATACCCTGGAGAAAGAGTTAGGATTGATGAAAGGTTGAAAGGCTTGAGGTTTTAATGAAGGTTTAAGGCTTGAGGTTTAAGGTAAGGATCATGGATTTGGATTATATAGTTAGGGTTTTGATGGACCGAAGGATTTGAAACACAAGGGGTAAAACTTGTGTGCAATCCCCCTAGCTTGACTTTTTATTTATTTGCCATTGGCTTTTTCTTTTTTGCATTTTTCTTTTTGTCTTGTGCGTTTTCTTTTGCTTTTGCTTTTTTTTCGCACTTTGATCTTTTTTAGTTTTTTTATTTTTGCCTGGCATTGATTTTTTTTATGTAGTAAGGCTTGCACACAAGTTGGTTTAGGTATTGGAAGGCTTGAAGGATATATGTGGAGCTTTGATTTTTAAAGGTTATAAGGATCATGAAGGATGATGGTTTAAGGGATTTTTTTTTTTATTTTTGGTTTCATGGATGAGGATGGTTTATGGATGATGGAAAGTGATGGTTCATAATCCACAATATCTCCTTTTTTATTATTATATTTTTTTTTCAGATCTCTTTTTATTATTATGCGTCAAGTTCATTAGGTGATTTAAGTGTCATCGTTGAATTAAAAGCATAAATAAAATGACGGAAGGCCAATAAAAATGAAAATGAAAATGCAATTATGTTATTAATTAGAAATAAATAGAACAAGGTTGATTAGAAATAAAATCCTAAACGACATAGACTCGACAGGAAGGGAAATGAAGGAGCTAGGGGAGGGACTCTCCGACTCAACCTAGCAAACTAGCATTAAATGACCATGCCACGACATTATTTAGGCACTGCCCAAGGGGTTGCCGCTATTGCTGACTTTTGATGCAGGCGGAACTGGCAATCTACCGTCTTCAACCATATCTTGTAGAGCATGCTTCAGAGTCCAGCAGTGTGATGTCATATGCCCATTTCCTTAATGGTACTTGCAGTAGGCATAAGAATTCCATTTACTGGATCTTTTCTCAAGAGTAGGGTCTGGAGTAAGGCCAAGAGGCTGAAGTGCTCCTTTTGCATGAAGCCTAGTGAAGGCTTACTCTAGAGTCATGCCCAATGGAGTGAATGTCCTTTAAGGCCCTTGATAACCTTTCTTATCAGTAGTGAGGGCATTGATGTCGTTGCTTTTAGAGGTAGAAGCGTTGTTATTACTCTTCTTGAAGGAGTTGTTGTTATTGGAACCCTTGTTCTTGTTGACTTGTATCTCTTCTTCAATCAGCAAGCCTACCTTATAGAGCTTCGTGAAAGACTCTATGGGTTGGAATTTAATTTGATCCCCATACTTAGGCTGCAGGTTACGGATCACCAGTCGGACTTGATCCTCTTGAGATGGCGTGTTAGTCATTTGTGCAGCTTTTTCCCTCCATATGTTAAGGAAGGTGACGAAATCTTCTTTGGAGTTCTGTTTAGATAACTCCAACTCACGAAGGCCAATGGGAAGCTGAGTATTGTATATGTATTGTTTGTGGAACTCTTCTTTGATATTGTCCCAGTCATTTAGCTTGGCCTTATTCAGTGACTTGAACCACTTGGATGGATGCGCATCCAAGGTCAAGGGAAACACATAAGCAAACAAGTAATTGCTCATGCCCTTGAGAGCCATAGATATGGAGAAAGCTCTCAAATGATCGTCGGGGTCTTCGACCCCTTAAATTTAGGGAGGTCACCCAATGTTACCATTTTAGGGAATTTTTCCCTCCGTTCAGGTTCAATGATATCATGGCCATGAGCCTGACCCTCAAGTGCAGGAATCGACTGGATCAATTGCTCGAGTTTTTCAAACCTCAATTCTATCTCGGTCTTGATATGAGGTGGTGGTGGTGGAGTGTCGCCAGGTTCTTCTTCTTCAGTTAGTTTCTCTCTCAGTGCCTTAATCTCTTTTTCTTTTTTCTAAAGACGAGAGTTCATCAGTGTAAGATGAGCCATAAAGGCACTGACCTGTTCATTAGTGTCCCCTATTTCAGATAATGATTTAGAGGAGTCGGAGGATTTGTCTGAAAAGGTGAGGACGCGTTTGACGAGTCTAGGAGTAGGCTTTGCGGGGGTTCCAAAGTTATAATCTCACGATCTGTCCTGAACAAAATCGAATGGACCTCGTAATTTTTAAGAAATGATGCCTTCGAAATTAGAAGTGGAAATGAAGGATGGAGAAATGGAAATGGAGATGAGAAATGAGGATGAAAGTGAAAGTGAAAGTGGAAATGGAAATGGGAAATGAGTATAAATGGTTATGATTATGGTTATGAATGGTGACATGGGCCTAACTATATGCATATGTAGATATGAACTGGACTGGACTGGATTATGCAAGCAGACTGGACTAGACTTTGCAAACAGACTAGACTAAAAAAGATTGCCTATGTTAGCTTCGCTAGACTTAGGAAGGAATTGGCTTCGCCAGACTCGATTATTTGGGGTTTGATGGACCTAAGATGGACTAGCTTCGCTAGACTCAAAGGTTTTGGGCCATTATGGACTTAGGGTAGACAAGCTTCGCTAGACTCGAGGGTTTGGACTGCTATAGATGTAAGGTAGGAGTAGCATCGCTAAGCTCGAAGGGTGCCTTATTGGTCCTAGGGGTGACTAGCTTCGCTAAATCTAAAGGGTGCCATCATGGTCTAAAAAGGTGACTAGCTTCGCTAGGTCAAAGGGTGTTGTTATGGTCTTAAGGATGACTAGCTTCGCTAGGTCAAAAGGTGCCGTTATGGTCTTAAGGATGACTAGCTTTTCTAGGTCAAAGGGTGTCGTTATGGTCTTAAGGATGACTAGCTTCGCTAGGTCAAAGGGTGCCGTTATGGTCTTAAAGATGACTAGCTTCGCCAGGTCAAAGGGTGTCGTTATGGTCTTAAGGATGACTAGCTTCGCTAGGTCAAAATCCTCCACAGTGAAGTCGCCAAATTGTAGGCATGTTTTTATTTCGCCTACGCGGGATGAGCACGTATTTGTATTTAGCTACCCCACTGTAAAGGTTTTTTGTATTGAAAATGTTTTGAAGTCGCCAACAATTCTATATAGGAAGAATAATAAACCAAATTGAATATGGGAAATCATAGGGACAAATTGTGGGACTTATCCAATGTAGATTTCCCCGTCCTGACTCCATAGATGGTCAACGAGTTCGGGGGTGAGGGTATGAACACAGTCATGAACTATGTTGCCCATTGCTGGCCTCTACTTAATACCGATTCATCTCAATTTTTATGCAATTAAGCAACCACATAATGTTTTAAGCACCCTAAAAATAATTAGTCTAGGTTGGTTCAGGAAACACATTAAAAACTATTTTTTAGTGATATGTTATTATGCAATCAATATTACAGAGAACCTAGCAGGTTGTCCAAATTAATCTGATTAATATTAGAACAGTTCTTTCGGTCTTGATGAACAAAAATAACATGTGGGTGATAAAAGTAATAAAGTAGCACAATCATATAATATGCGTAGAATAATCAGGCAAACATATAATAATATATTAAAATAAATAAAAATAAAGTAAAAGGTTTAGAATATACAGTAGAACGATTCTATATTAAAGATCTACATCAGGAAAGAAAATTGTTAATAACTTCAATATAAAAATAAATAATTTATTCAAGGACCCTCAGGAATATACTGTGGCTTTTCAGGACGAGCAATCGTGAAGCCTGAAAATGTGAATGTATATGTATGTAGAATGAATATGTTTGTGTTTGAAAGGTATGAATTTTGTAGGGAAGTTTGTAGTTCGTAGAGAGGTTGGTAAAGTATTCTTCGAGTTCGAAGTGTGTTAATGCGAAAAATCCGTTCTTAAATATGTGCGGAAATCAGGCCTATTTATAAGGAAAACGACACTGCGCCTCACGCGCCAGCTGCGCCTGCCGCTGGTTGACGTGTCAAGCGCGTGATGCGGCATGCCCAGTAGAAAGTGTACACGTGGTACGCGCTTTGAAAAAAAATAAGGAAGAAAAGCCGCGTGTCACATCTTGTAAGCTACGTTGTACAACCCAATTGGACGGATATGTGCAGGAGCTTCGGGATGGTCTACTTTTGGAAGTAAGACTATATGTGTTTCATTGAGATGATCAGGAAGCCTTTTTCCCTCCAACACTTGGAAAACAGTATCATAGACATTGGACTTGATCAATTCCCAATTTTTTTGATAAAATACAGCTTGAAACCTCTCCGGACCCAGAGCCTTCAGAGAGCCCATGGTCTTGACAACAAGGTCAACCTTAGCTTTAGAAAACGGGAGGCTAAAAGCATTCCATTCACGTATAGGGAGTTCAAGAAAGATATCTGCAGGAATATCATATACTCCATCATCACCTTCTTTTGTAAACTAGAAAAGAAAAATAATTAACCAATCGATTTTTTACACACACTACAAGAAAAAGTCTCATCTACGACGAGATTTATCGTCGTTAATAAGTTGTTTCTCGTCGTAAATGATCTTTTACAACCAGAAAAGCATGTGGTCGTGAGTCGTCGTAAAAGGCTTCGTCATAAAAAGTTTTACAACCAGCTTTCTTTAGTCGTCGTACATATTTGTTCGCGACTAGATTGGATTCTCGTCGTTCCTTGTACAATTGGCAACAAGTATTCTCATCGTAATCCTTATAATAAATGCTACCTATAATTACATTTTCGACCAGAGTCTTAATTCTAATGATCTAAACAAAATGAAATTGAATTGTCACAAGATTTCTTGAAATTTAGCCAACCAACAATAGAAACATGAAAATTTATAGCGATAGATCAACATTTTTATTTAATATTGATATATGTTAATTACATCAATAGAAAATTAACAATGGCAGAAATAAGATTATACAATATCAAGGCTATACAAAATTTAACTTGACCCTTGATTCTATATTTCAAAACTTGAACAGTTGTGCTTCCTTTTGGTATCTTCAATCAATACCTGCAATTGTCGAACAAAAAAAAAGGATTTTTTGTTAGAAGGGACCTTATGAAAGATTTTGGTTGTGAAGACAGACCCAAAAAAAAAAAATATTTGTCAAAAGGCATCTTTTAAAAAAATTGTTGTTATTTGGGACCCGAAAATCACTTTCCGGTGAAAAAGTCAACTTTTAAGCGTTGACCCTACCTTTTTCACTTAAAAAACCCACTCTCTCTCTTAATTGTGACGCGTGAAACCCAAATTCTTCTCCCATTCCACTCTCCTATTTTCTTTCCTCATTTTAAACCCCCCACCTTTTTTTTATTTCTACTGCCATTCTTCTCTCATTCAATTACCTCCATTAAAACCCCATCTGCCAAACTCAAAGTCCCTAAGTTTTTGGTGATCTACTCTCTGAATCTAATTCACTATAACACAAAAAAGTTGGAACCACAGTAGGTCCTCACAATCAAAATTTAAAATCAGGAAGTGTGTGTCACAATCTCTAATTTTTCTCTATTTCTTCAACAAATCTACGGGATTTTTATTCTAGTTTCTGTATTTTTGGTTGTTGTTGTGCAACTAAGATTCTTTTCGTGTTGTTAATGGAAATTTTTGTTTAATTTAGATAGAATGGCTTCCAATTCTACATCGAACAGAAGGTCATTTGGCTTAATTTAAAATGGAAGTATGATTCCCAAAGTATGTTACTGTGGAGAACCTATTGCATACAAAACAGCATGGACTTCATCTAATCCATGAAGAAAATTTGTGGCATGTCCAATTCATGACCCATAGTCTAACTCAAGAGGTTGCAAGTTTTTTAGGTGGCTTGATGAGACTTGATTGAATGGCAAAGGGTGGTGACAAACCAGCTTGTTATGGAGAAGAAAGTTCTATAAAATGAGCTTAGGCACGTGAAGTTAGAGCTTGCAAAAGTAGAAGCTGAGAAAAGGACATTGGTTGTTGCTGCTCTCAAGCAAGAAAAAGGAAGGAAGAGAAAGACTCGCAAGAGGACCTATGTGTTTGACTTTGTTTTATGGATTGTGAATACTGTAGTTTGAATGTTGTTGTGAGTAAACTTGTGTTGTAGGTGATAGTAAGGATGTCTTAGCTCTTAGTTTAGATTCTAGTTTGTAACAAACTTGTGATCATTAGTGATTCTAATTGAAAATGAATCCATAGATGGAAAGGGTACCCACCACAAACACCAATCAGTAGCTTAGACCTCATTTCTTCACTTAAAATTTATATTTTTTTTTGGGAGGGGGGTGGAGCTATATAGATAATACAAGACAATATACAAAGAATAAATTTCTAAAATGGGTAGCAGAATTGTAGAGTGTTTCACTTTTACCTGGTTGTGTTATACATATATATGCAGATTTCTTGTACTAAAACCAACTAATACATCAAAGAAATCCAATCATGAGAAAAACACCAAATTTGAGATAATGAGACATCATATCCTTTGTGAACATCACTGATAACAAGTGATAATATGCTAATGTCAGCAGCTTAAAAATACAACCATATAAATTCAAAAAATAAAACCATTAAAAGCTTATTAATTTCCCGAAGCCAAATAAGTTACTACATTTGTGATGAAGGAGGGGGCTCCAAGTTGGGAACTATTTGACTGATGACTTGGACATTTGACCTCTGCTTCTTCATTGGAGGGGCTTCTTTGGGTTGCTTTGAATTGCTAGGGGACTGCTTTCCCTTTAGTGGTGGTGCCTTTCTCTTCTTTTGTGGATTTTTGGAGGATTGAGCAGGATTTTTTGAAGACTTACCCGATTTTTGTGAAGTCAAGGATACCAATTTTCCCTTTGCCAATTGATCCTTCGGAGGCCTTCCCCTTTTCTTCTTTGGTTAACCATCTGTGACTAGAGCTTTTGGTGCCGGGTTACTGGTGGTTACCTTTTCAGGTTGTGAACACCTTCCTTTGTTGTGTCCATACCCTCCACAATTACTGCATTGATTTGGCTTTCTCTTCCGAACAACAACGGCTTCTTCAATAGGCACTTTCTCTTGTCCCTCACCTTTCTCCTTCCTCCTTTTCTTAAGTGAAGGTCTGCCTGGCATAACCTTGAACTCAGGGGGCTCAGGCTGCACATGTGGGGTTTTCTCCCACTGGTTAATACCAGGCATGGCATGAAATAGGGGTGCATATTTGAATGCATAGACCTCTTTTGTGTATGCTTTGTCAATAAAGTCCTCTGGATCTCCCCTGTTGGAGATGATACACCTCAAAGCATGACAACAAGGTAACCCAGTTAAATCCCACTTATAACATGTACATATTCTATTCTCAAGATTTACCACATATGTCTCACCTCTATGGTCAGCTTCAAACTCTACTTTACTTACTATAAATTCTTTGCAGAAAGCTGCTTCTTCAACTCCTTTCTCCATTTGTTTTGAAGCAGCGGGCATAATCCTTCCTTGAAATGTTTCTAGCCCTTCTCTCTTATTGTTAGCCCACTTCATGACATACCTCCTAATCCTTTCCATCATTGACAATATTGGCTTGTCTCTTGTTGGCTTCAAGACATTGTTGAAACTTTCACAAACATTGTTAAGCAACATAGCAGACTTACATTTATTTGAGAATGCATGTGTAGGCCAATGCTTGCTTGGGATTTGGACCAAATAAGTATGCGCATCTTTTGATAGGAATCTTATGACTGCCATTGCTTTCTCAAACTCCACCTGATATACCAAAGAAAATTGTTATTGTTGCATTTACACAAGTTATAGAATTTCAGCGAAACAAAATAAGACCAACTCATAATCGAACAATACTTTACCATTGTCGAAGCCCTTGCAGTTGTCTAGAAGGCTAACCTAAAGGCTTCTCCAGAAATTTTTTGCTTAAAATTGGCCCAACCTGCAACAGTACCTTATCTCTGCATTAGGTACCACTGATGCAAAAGCAGCCAACAAACCCTATAATATATGCCATGAAAAGTGGAGTTAACTTCAAAATATGTATTTAAATCGTTAAAATTAATAAAGATATGAAGTTATTGTACTTACCTTTTGTATGTCCGACATTATGGTTAACTCTTCGTTTTCATGGAGCCAAGTTATTGACTCTTTAACGGATCCTAAATCCATGGTTAATAATTCAAGAAACCAAGTCCAACTTGTTTTGTCTTCAACCTCTAAAATTGCCCAGGCTACAGGAAAGAGGTTATTGTTGCCATCTTTGCCTACAGTAGTCAAGCAAACTCCAGGGAAAGGTCCCTTTAGATGGCACCCATCAACACCAAGAATATGCCTACACCCTTGAATAAAACCTTCTTTACAAGCTTGCAAGCATATGTACATCCTTTGAAAGATTGGTGGAGGTCTCTCAATTCTACCAAGTTTCAAATAAGCACTTGAACCAGGGGAGTATTTTACAATGGTAGCAATGTAGTCCCACACTCTCGTATATTGCATAGCAGCAGACCCATGTATCATTTTCAGTGCCCTTATCTTGGCATAATAAGCTTTGTAATAGCTTATCTCAACCCCAATATCCCTCATAATCATACTTATTCACAAAAATGTTAGACTTAAGTTGCAATCTGGCCTCCAATCCTCTATGTATTTTTCTGCTAAAAATCTAGAAGTCATTTTCGATTCAGCATCTCTAAATCCACAAGTGTGTTTCAAGGTCATTGATTTCAATTGTATTATCTGCTCAAGCTTCACCTTCCTAGCGTTAATTCTAAATGGACACTTCCTAGGATTATTGCAAACACACTTCACCCTCTTACCATTTTTCCAAGTGCAATCACATATATATCTACAGTAAATGGTAATTCTTCTCTTTTTGTTGTGCAAAATATAGTAGTCATACTTATTTTCCACAGCATGGTTTCTAATGGCCTCTATAAGAACCTCAGCAGATGAAAATTGTAACCCACGCGTAAAAACAATTGGTTTTTTAAAGTCTACAGAGGGATTGAAAGTTCCATAACTTACCTCATCGTCATTATCATATCCATCCAAGCTGCCTTCTTCTTCTTAATCCTCATTTCAAATCATCCTCATGTTCTAAAGCAACATCACTATGCTCATCTTCAACTAACTCATCTTCTGATTCAATATCATTGTCACTCTTTTCATGATTTTTATCACCTGCATTTAGATGAACTTCAGCTGCATACACTGATCCTTGATCTGTTTGAAGAGGTCTCAAGGCCTTACTATATTCCCCTCAATACTAGCTGAAAACATATCTCCTTGCACTATATCTTCATCATCTTTAGCCTCAATAAATATTTCATCAAGCTCATTTGCACATGGCTCACTGAATTCATTTATCTCCACCTCACTGGTGACATATTTAGTGTTTGAGGTTTTGTTGTGAGTGGGGTTTCCTTTTTGCTTTTTAATAGTAGGAAGCTTTTGTGGTCTCCCTGTATTGATTGCTAAGAAGTTGTGGTTATTACTAGTAGGACCACCAGGGGTATTTTGGGAAGCATCATCTCCCACTTGCTCAATATTCAAGGCATCATTATCAATATCATCCCATATGTTATCAAACCAATCCAAACCAACAGCACCACCATCCTTATTCCCTTCATGGTCATCATCATCATCCATGTACTCTTCATCATGCTCCACCCACAAAGTGATGAAATTGTTAATGTCTAGAGTCTTCAACAATTCAGGTAAGTCCTTATCATCTACAAATTGTTTCTTCCCTTTAGCCCAACAAAGACCATTCCTTCTAAACCAAAAGGTCCCCTCTTTTTTGTAATTAAGGCTATGCTTCAATACATGGAAAAAGGTTAAAGTAACATAGTTCATCAAACCTCTCCATCATTAATATTTGACCCCCAATGTACTCTAACTTACCTTTATTGCTCACAAATATCCCCCCATGATATAATTTCAAATTACCATGCAACATTGAAGATTTATATGCTGCTACTTTACAACGCATACCAACCTGAAACAAATTTACCATATTTCAATTGTTTATGCACAATACAACACCAATTGAATTTATAATTGATTTAAGTTATTAGAAGTATGGTGTAATTATTAATTGATTAATCTTTTGCATTTTCTAGGTTAAATTATAGCATTCATTTTTTTGAAATACCCAGCAAAGTAGGATACCACTATTTCAATTAATTAATTAATCAACCATCATAATCAAACCCATAAAGTACCATTATAACATTAATTTATACAAAGAATATAACTTACCCTTTGAGTAGAATAATCCAACTAGCATACAACTCTTTATCTTTCAATTTCCACGTCAACAACATTGCTTACCTCTGCCAGATTCCCATTGCTTTTCCATGTCAGCAGTTGCCAGTCATAGAGAGGAAAGAGAAATGTTGTTGTGATGAAGTCAGCGAGAACCTCTGAAGGTGAGTAAGGATTTTTTTGTTGGTTGGTGAAATTAAATAGAGGCAAATGAGGAAAGAAAAGAGAAGAGTGGAATGGGAGAATAATTTGGGTTTCACGCGTCACAATTAGGAGAGATAGTGGTTTTTTAAGTGAAAAAGGTAGGGTCAATGCCTGAAAGTTGACTTTTTTACCGGAAAGTGATTTTCGGATCTCAAATAACAACCAAAAATATTTAAAAGGTGCCTTTTGACAATTTTTTTTTTCGTCTGTCTTCACAACCAAAATCTTTTATAAGGTCCCTTCTAACAAAAAATCCTAATTAGAAATAAATAGAACAAGGCTGATTAGAAATAAAATCCTAAATGACATAGACTCAACAAGAAGGGAGATGAAGGAGCTAGGGGAGGGACTCTCCGACACAACCTAGCAAACTAGCATTAAATGACCAGGACCCGGCATTATTTAGGTATTACACAAGGGGTTGCCGCTATTGCTGACTTTTGATGCAGTCGGAACTGGCAATCTACCGTCTTCAACCATATCTTGTAGAGCATGCTTTAGAGTCCAACAGTGTGATGTCATATGCCCATTTCCTTGATGGTACTTGCAGTAGGCATTAGGATTCCATTTACCGGATCTTTTCTCATGAGCAGGGTCTGGAGTAAGGCCAAGAGGATGAAGTGCTCCTTTTGCATGAAGCCTAGTGAAGGCTTCTTCTAGAGTCAAGCCCAATGGAGTGAATGTCCTTTAAGGCCCTTGATAACCTGTCTTGTCAGTAGTGAGGGCATTGATGTCGTTGCTTTTAGAGGTTGAAGCGTTGTTATTACTCTTCTTGAAAGAGTTGTTGTTGTTGGCTTGTACCTCTTCTTCAATCAGCAGGCCTACCTTATAGAGCTTCGTGAAAGACTATGGGTTGGAATTTAATATGATCCCCATACTTAGGCTAGAGGTTACGAATCACCAGTCAGACTTGATCGTCTTGAGATGGCCTGTTAGTCATTTGTGCAGCTTTTCCCTCCATATGTTAAGGAAGGTGACGAAATCTTCGTTGGAGTTCTGTTTAGTTAACTCCAACTCACGAAGGCCAATGGGAAGCTGAGTATTGTATATGTATTGTTTGTGGAACTCTTCTTTGATATAATCCCAGTCATTCAGCTTGGTCTTATTCGGTGACTTGAACCACTTGGATGGATGTGCATCTAAGGTCAAGAGAAAGACATAAGCAAACAGGTCCTTATTCATGCCCTTGATAGCCATATATATGGAGAAAGCTCTCAAATGATCATCTGGGTCTTCGACCCCCTTGAATTTGGGGAGGTCACCCAATGTTACCTTTTTAGGGAGTTTTTCCCTCAGTTCAGGATCAATGATGTCATGGCCATGAGTCTGACCCTCGAATGCAGGAATTGACTGGATCAATTGCTCGAGTTTTTCAAACCTCAATTCTATCTCGGTCTTGATAGGAGGTGGTGGTGGTGGAGTATCGCCTTGTTCTTCTTCTTTAGTTAGTTTCTCTCTCAGTGCCTTAATCTCTTTGTCTTGTTTCTCAAGACGAGAATTCATCAGGGTAAGTTGAGCCATAATGGCACTGAGCTATTCATTAGTGTCCCCCATTTCAGATAATGATTCAGAGGAGTCGGAGGATTCATCTGAAAAGGTAAGCTAGGAGTAGGCTTTTCGGGGGTTCCCAAGTTATAATCTCATGATCTGCCCTGAACAAAATCGAATGGACCTCGTAAATTTTAAGAAATGATGCTTTTGAAATGAGAAGTGGAAATGAAGGATGGAGAAATGGAAATGGAGATGAGAAATGAGGATGAAAGTGAAAATGGAAATGGAAATGGGAAATGAGTAGAAATGGCTATGATTATGGTTATGAAAATGGTTATGAAGACATGGGCCTAACTATATGCATATGTAGATATGAACTGGACTGGACTGGACTGTACTATGCAAGCAGACTGGACTAGACTTTTCAAACAGACTAGACTCAAAAGGATTGCCTATGCTAGCATCGCTAGACTTAGGAAGGAATTGGCTTCGCCAGACTTGATGATTTGGGGTTTGATGGACCTAAGATGGACTAGCTTCGCTAGACTCAAAGGTTTTGGGCCATTACGGACTTAGGGTAGACTAGCTTCGCTAGACTCGAGGGTTTGGACTGCTATAGATGTAAGGTAGGAGTAGATTCGCTAAACTCGGAGGGTGCCTTTATGGTCTTAGGGGCTACTAGCTTTGCTAAGTCTAAAGGGTGCCATTATGGTCTAAAAAGGTGATTAGCTTCGCTAGGTCAAATGGTGTCGTTATGGTCTTAAGGACGACTAGCTTCGCTAGGTCAAAGGGTGCCGTTATGGTCTTAAGGATGACTAGCTTCGCTAGTCAAAGGGTGTCGTTATGGTCTTAAGGATGACTAGCTTCGCCAGGTCAAAGGGTGCCGTTATGGTCTTAAGGATGACTAGCTTCGCTGGGTCAAAATCCTCCACAGTGAAGTCCCAAATTGTAGGCGTGTTTTTATTTCGCCTACGCGGGATGAGCGCGTATCTGTATTTGACTACCCCACTGTAAAGGTTTTTTTGTATTGAAACTGTTTTGAAGTCGCCAATAATTCTTTATAGGAAGAATAATAAACCTAATTTAATATGGGAAATCATAGGGACAAATTGTGGGACTTATCCAATGTAGATTTCCCCGTCCTGACTCCATAGATGGTTAAAATGAACCATAGATCGAGTTCGGGGGTGAGGGTACGAACACAATCATGAACTATGTTGCCCATTGCTGGCCTCTACTTAATACCGATTCATGTCAATTTTTATGCAATGGATAACCACATAATGTTTTAAGCACCCTAAAAATAATTAGTCTAGGTTGATTCA
The DNA here is from genome assembly GCA_947646795.1 of Beta lomatogona. Taxonomy (NCBI): domain Eukaryota; kingdom Viridiplantae; phylum Streptophyta; class Magnoliopsida; order Caryophyllales; family Amaranthaceae; genus Beta; species Beta lomatogona. The sequence continues at coordinate 157,508 of CANSNZ010000445.1, forward strand.
GGAAACACATAAAAGACTATTTTTTAGTGATATGTTATTATGCAATCAATATTACAGAGAACCTAGCAGGTTGTCCAAATTAATCTGATTAATATTACTCCCTCCATCCCAGAATGATCTGAACACTTGTTGGGACACGTAGTTTAATGTGATAAGTTGTAGTGTAGTTATCAAATGTTATTTTATTCAAAAAGTTGATGTGATAGGAGTCAGTGGGGTGTTTTTTATTATAGGAGAGAGGAAGTTGGGTAACTCTTTATTGCTAAAAGGAAGAGTGAAGGTCAAAGATGTGTAAAAGAAATAATATATTAATAGTGGGACCATGCCAAAAATGAAAGTGCTCAAACTAATTTGGGACAAACATAAAAGCAAAGTGTTCAGACTATTCTGGGACGGAGGGAGTAGAACAGTTCTTTCGGTCTTGATGAACAAAAATAATATGTGGGTGATAAAAGTAATAAAGTAGGACAATCATATGATATGCGTAGAATAATCAGGCAAGCATATAATAATATATGAAAATAAATAAAAATAAAGAAAAAGGTTTAGAATATACAGTAGAACGATTCTATATTAAAGATCTACATCAGGAAAGAAAACTGTTAGTACCTTCAATATAAAAATAAATAATTTATTCAAGGACACTCAGGAATATACCGTGGCTTTTCCAGGACAAGCAATCGTGAAGCCTGAAAATTTGAATGTATATGTAGATTGAATGTGTTTGTGTTTGAAAGGTATGAATTTTGTACGGAAGTTTTGTAGTTCGTAGAGATGTTCGTAAAGTATTCGTCGAGTTCGAAGTGTGTTAATGCGAAAAATCCATTCTTAAATCTGAGCGGAAATCAGGCCTATTTATAGGGAAAACGACACTGCGCCTCACGCGCCAGCTGCGCCTGGCGCTGGCTGACGTGTCAAGCGCATGACACGACATGCCAAGTAGAAAGCGTACACATGGTACGCGCTTTGAAATAAGACAAGAAAGAAAAGTCGCGTCTCACGTAGGGAGGGGGCTTGACGCAGGACACTATATGACACAGAAGTCTATGTGGCAGTTTTGTGCGCCTGGCGCAGGCCGTGCGCTAGGAGCAGGCTTATGTGGCAGTCTACGTGTCAGGACACGTGCGCTCGGCACAGGCAAGTGTGCTCAGCACACGTTGGTGCGCTCAGCGTACTGCCTGTTTTTGACACGTTTTGACAGTTTTTTGATAAAAACGCATTTTAAAAGATTTTCTTTTATCCTTTAACTACGAACATCTGATTTTACGGGATAAAATCCGATTATGAAAATATATTTGAAAATATTTATTTATTTAAATAAAACAATTAATTATTATTAAACAATTAATTTGGCTTTTCAAAGGATTGGGCTCAAAATATAATTAATTATCATGAATAATTAATTGGGTTTTAAAATAGGACTTCAACACTTTTCAAAATGGTTTTTGAATGGCTTCTCAGACTGCTCCTTGTGTCGGGCCAATTAAGACCACGGTATGTTTCATCATTGGATCCTTAAATGGGGAGACACGATTATGTGTCTACAGGGGGCCCAACTGATGTTCCCTCCTTCTTCCTTGGAGATATCTGTCAATGGCTCACTACAAATCTGGAGTTCGAAGAAGCTTCGCGGGAAGGAATTTGGGACACTAACTTTTGTATCACGACATGGTGCATTTGGAGATGGAGAAATAGTTATGTGTTTGGTCAAAGTGATGATGTACTTGTTGATCCTAGAGCTTTACTCCAAGTGTGTTTTAATGAGACTCGAAGCAGCTTGAGTCATGTTGATATAATACCAACGAATAACAGTGCCTTACGAGTCAAAGATTTGATCTCATGGAAAGCTCCACCACCAGGCGGGTATGTGTTGAACACAGACGGGGCAGCTAAGGGGGCGCCAGGCGCAGCATGAGGGAGCGATTATTCAGGACAGTCAAGGTACGTATCTTTGTGACAGTTTTCATCGTTAATTTTGGACATTGCACAACCTTTAGAGCTGAAGCCATGGCGCTTGTGCGTGGACTGGAGATTGCAAGGGAATTACAAATTGCAAAACTCATGGTGCAACTTGATAACCAAGCTTGCGTGCAAGCTTTGAATGGATAGGAATAGGGGTTTAAATGAGACGAGACAACTCGTGAGCTACTCGAGATCGACTCGATCAAAACTGGGTCAAAGTTCAACTCGAGTAGGCTCGACTCGATGACTAACGAGTCGAGCTTGAGCTACTACCTACTCGACTCGAAAAGCTCGCGAGAAACTCGAAAATCGAAAAATATAATGTATAATACTTGCAATTTCAATAAATAATTCTCAAACTTTTTCAAAGAATTTAATCCATGAAATATAATAAACACTTTCATAGAAAATATTTTCGTAGTGGACTTTAATTATAGTTTTCCTTTAGGTTATGGTTAACAAGTCGAGCACAAGATTTTAAAGATCCTTAGCCTTGGCTCGGCTCAAAATCTCATGAACAAACTGGAAAATTATTAAAAATGATCTTTTATGTAAAATATCAAATGTCCCACCTTGGTTTATAAACAATAGCTTTGTTTTCTCTATAAAATGTTACTACTCTAGCTATACTTATTGCTTAAATTAAAGTTGTCCTACATTGGTTGGGAAACAAAAATTTAAGTTTATGTTCTTTATAAATGGAACAAAAACTTTTTGGATGAAAGTTTATTTCATAAAGTCCCACATTGGTTGGACAATGAAACACCCAACTTTTTTTCCAATTAAGAGGCTACTCCAAGTACCTAACTCAAGGTACATAGATTGACTCAAGTTTGAGTTGAGCCTTGATTTGAGTTTGAGCTTGATTCGAGTTCGAGTTTTGAGTTTCGAGTTCGAGCTTGATTCGAGTTTGATTTGAGTTCGAGCTCGAGCCCGAGTTTAGGATTTCGAGTTCGTGTCGAGTTTGATTTTTTCAAGATCACGAGTTTTCGAGTCGAGTCGAGCTTGATTTCGAGTTTTCGAGTTCGAGTCGAGTTTAGCCAAACTCGAGCTCGACTCGCATCGTTTACACCCCTAGACAGGAAGAAGGGAGTGGTGAATGTGCTCACCTAATTAACTACTGCAGGAAAATGATTCAAGATGATCATTGGGAAGTAATGGTTTGTCATGTATATCGCGAAGGCAACCGTGTTGCCGATTGGCTCACAAACAATGGGGTGGCTCAACCTCTTTGACTCTTTGTCTTGGAGGATATTCCTTTAGCTCTTAATCGTATTTTAGATGAGGATATTAGAGGTGTGGCTTTGCCATGTATTATTCCTCCTTAATTTTGTTGATTTTTGTTAGTTTCTTTTGTTTTTGTGTTTCTTGGAATTCTACCTCTTTCGAAATTAAAAAAAAAAACATGCATCTCCACGTCAGCTTGTTTCCCCAATTATTAGGCCACAAAATCTTCCTTAAACTCCACAAAAAGCCCACCTTGCTGCATTCTTTGCCACACATCATCATCACAAAGGATGATGCTCAACTATCCAATAAACCTTGCTCAACCGAATATCATCCCGCGATCTCCATAAATAATATTAAATATTATATACCTTTAGTTCTTGATCGTGAGAAAGTCCAGTTTTCAAATTGGGTGGAATTATATGTGGAAGCAACATGATTCTGTCATGAAACAGTGGATTTATGGGACGATTTCTTCAGATCTACTACATACAATTCTTTGTCGTGGGGATTCCGTACAACAGATCTGGGACAGATTGAAGGCTATTTTTCAAGATAACAAACACACTCAGGCCATCTATCTTGAAAAGCAATTTAACAATATTTACTTGTCCAATTTTTCCTATGTATCGTCATATTGCAAAATATTGAAGAGTTTAAAGGATTAGCCAATACTCGTAACCAATTTCCGAGCAAAAATTGATATTGCGCCTTGTTTCTGGTCTTGTTAATTAATACTGATTTTGATGTAGTTGCTACTATGATCCAACAAATGGATCCCTTACCTCATTTGAATCTGCTCGCTCATGCCTTTTGCTTGAAGAAACGCGTCGCGCCCAAGATAATAAATCTCCCACCAAATTTCTTGTGCGGTCCTCGTTAGTACCACAACCGGCTCCGTCTGCGCCACTGCAACAACAACCAGCACAAAACTAGTGGTGGTGGTGGCCATGGTCGTGGACGTGGTGGGGGAAGGGGGCATGACAAAGGTCGCAGACATGGGCAACCTTATCACCAACAGCAGCAGCCAACTGGAACCCAGCACCCACCAGGCCAGTGGGCCAGCCCACCCACACCATGGCCTTAATAGCCTCCTTGGGCTTCTCTGTGGGCCGCACCAGTGTAGTCTCAGTCACAGCAGGCCCAACAGTACTATGCTCCACAAAACCGGGCCCTAGCCCATCCTTATGCGTGGCCTAGTCCTACCCAGCGAGCTGTCCAGCCAAGCCCACAAGCATTCCAGACCCGAATTCTGGACTATGGACCACCTATGTCACCTACAGAATTAGTGAATTCTTTTGCCACAATGGCTCTTTCGCAAGATGGTTCTTGGTACATGGATTCAGGTGCCTCTACTTTGACAAACAATTGAGGTATTCTCATGCCCTTATTTAATTTAAGCACAAATAACCATATTTTTGTTGGTAATAGTCATCGCATTCCGGTAAGAATATATTCAACCACGAGATGACATGTATCATCCTTGGACTCTATTTTAGAAAAGTAATGGACGGAAAAAAAAAATACATAATCAATCAAGGAAATTAACATAATAATATTATTATTTTTTAAAAAATATTGTTATTTTGAAAAAAGAGTATAAATAAGGAAAAATTTAGGCGGAAATTTTTTACTGGGAGATGATATATGTCATCCCTAGACTCTATTATAGTCTAAAAGAAATATATTTCAAGATGCTTTCCCACACAAATGAGAAAGAAATCACATAATCAATTAAGTATATCAATGTAAGTAGTATTATTACTTTCTATGTTCTTGAGAGAACGTTGTTTGTTTTAAGAAAAATAGTAATTTTTGGCGAAAATAGTTTAGCTAGGATATGACATGTGTCATCACTGGACTCTACTTTAGTATAAAGTAATAGATGACATTCTTTTATTTGAATACTAGCTCGTAAATATTTTGAAGATCAAAGGTATTGAAAACTTTGATAACTTTACAAAATGCAGGGTGCAATGTAGATTAGATACGTGGACGTTACGTAGAAAAATTCTATCATTTAAAATTTTCATAATTTGTTAATACATATAAATGAATATAGCACCAGTCAAGAGTGGGCATTTTACATTGCGAAAAGAATGTAACTAAATAACTACAAAATTGAAGAGACTAGGTTTATGCCAGTGCGATGCACCCACGGGTATTACTTAATGTGGTAGAGTTAGACTTAATGAGATTAAGATAAAACCACTATTTAAAAAAAAATATATAAACATAAAATCATACACAATCTATATAATCATAAGATTTTAAAAAACAAATAAACAAAAGGATGTGATATATTAATACAAAAGAAAAATTAAAATCGCTGCAAGTAAAGTTTGGGATAGGAGGATGATATAAATAGTTGGAGAGTTAGTAATGATGTTAAAAACTTTTAAAAGATAAATATATATTAATGATAACTAATGTTACTTATACATTGATATGATAAAAAAATTTGATATATGAAATATGATAGATATGCCAATATAGGATTGTTTTAAAATCAAGAGTTACATAACATCTAAAATTTATAATAGTAACTGACAAACAATATTTAGGTCGTTATAGGTCTCTTGAAGTCAAATAAAGCCTAACTAAACAATTAAACTAATTGGAGTGGCAAGCAAAGGTCATTCTATTATAACGACTAAAGATATGGTCTATTTAAGTTAATCAAACAATAAGCTAGACCAAAAAAGAATCGGAAGGCGTCAACTACCAACTAAGAAGTATTATTAAACCAAACTAGCTAATACCAAATATAAAACAAGACGAGGTAAAGGGATTGAACACCAACCTATTCATGATTTGGGCAATAAGACTGAATATAGAGGAAAGAAAATCAAGCAACAAATTGAGGTTATTGACTCTTCACTAGTTCTAAACCCTCTTTCAAAAGTGCATAAAACATGTAAATCCCATAATCAAGCCACTCTAATTAATGGTCTCAAACATGCAACAAATTGTACAAGAAAAAGGTTTATGAGCGACGACTGAATATTGTTTGGTGGACGAAAATATATTTTGTTGCACACTGTGGAAACTTTTATATTAGTTGCCCACAAATAAATAATGGGCGACGAAATGCCGATTTCATTGCGCAATGCATGTGGTGGGGGGTGTTTTTAGGTGGCTGGTCGTCGTCGCCAGCCATGAAGATGTGTTAGGGATGCAGCTACAAGCCTTATACCATGTCAACCAATGTTTTTAGGTTTAATTTGTTTGTCTGCCTTTTTCATTCCCTTTGGTCCGAATATGTATTACATCAATCCTTGACATACAAGGATTCTTCTCAAATAAGGAAATACATACAAAGCATATCAAGCATATTATCTTTGTTGCCTAATATATCTCAATACATGTTCAGGCAACGACTTGAAATTTTCGCGGCACAAAAGTGTAATTGTGCCACAGTAGCTTAAGTATCGAGTGTCGTCTTTTTGTCCAACGTCAATAATGGGCAACAAAACACTGATCTCGTTGCCTAAACTAGTTGGACAAGAGGTGGAAAATTTTGACACCTCTTTTTCTTCCCTCTTTTTTTAAAAAATTCTCTTTCTTCCCTTCTAATTCCCAATTCTACGAGTAATCTTTTTGCCCTTCTTCAGTTAGATCCAAGGTTTCATGTTCCCACTTCTCTGTCTGGCACCTGTGTTAAACTTGGTGTATGAAAGAAACATGTATTAGTGTAATATTATATGTACACCGGATAGAAAGGAATTATATTTGTAAAAGGTATGTATTGTAACCCTATATATATATATATATATATATATATATATATAATGCCAGGGTTAACCTAATCAAGTTAACACAATTATTCTCCACACTTGTACATGGTATCACAGCCTAGGTTAAATTAAATATTTTTTTCCTCTCCTTCATGTTTCCTTCCTTCGGCCTTCCATCCTCCACCATGGACGCCGCCTCCGCCACTCGTCTTCCGCTGCTGCTACCTCATCCACGACGCAGCCCTCCTCGCGCGGCTCTCTTGCTTCGGCAAGTCTTTACTCCTCTTCGGCCATGGTTGCTGGCTTGCACGCCCAGCCCTCGCAATTTTCTTTGGCCTTGGTTGTGGCCTCACACGCCCAACCCACACTGTCCTACTCAGCAGTGGCTGCGGGAATTCCCGCCCAACACTCGTCGGCAGTACACGCCCAGCCCTCGCTTCCTGGCCCATGTCTCTTTTTGGCGTGTCACTAGTGGAAAAAACCCTATATGTCACTTCGTAACAGATGCGGTTTTTACAAAACCGCATCAGAAAATTAATTAAAAAGATAAGAAGGAAAGGTGGGAAGAAAATCTGATGCGGTCCTCTTGTGGACCGCATCAGATTAAAAATCTGATGCGGTTTTTTGAAAATCTGATGCGGTTCTTAGGACCGCATCAGATTTTCTTATTTTTTTTAAAAAAAAAACTGGAAACCACATCCCTTGGCCCATTTACTTTCACCACAATCCCACCCCACCCCACTCAACTCACTCAAACCCTAATCCCCTCTCTCTTCACTCAACTCAACCTTTCCCCTCTCTCCTCACTCCACGGCGCACCTATCTCTCCTCACTCCACCCACACGGCGCCCCCTCTCTCTCCTCACTCAACTCAACCCAAATCCCCTCTTCCCTCCTCTCTCTCCTCTTCCCTCCTCCCTCTCAAACCCACGACACCCACGAATCTTCACGAACGAACGAATCTACACGCGTCTTCACGAACCCACGAACGAACATCTTCACGAACGAACGAATCTGCACGAGTCTTCACGAACCCATGAAAAAACATCTTCACGAACGAACGAATCTGCACAAGTCGAAGACGAAGACGAAACGAATGTCGAAGGCAAAGCACAAAGACTGAGTCGAATCTGGAAAGGTTTTTTTTCGTTTTATATTTTAGACGAAAATCTAGTCGAATTTAGTTGAAACTGTAATTTATATTAGACGAAAATTTCGTTTTATTTTCTGTAATTTCGTTTTATATTAGACGAAAATATCGTTTTATTTCCTTTTATATTAGACGAAAATTTCGTTTATTTTCTGTAATTTATATTTTTAGTTAGATCTAGTTCGTTTTTTTTTTTTTGTAATTTTCGTTTAGTTTATGTAATTTACGTGTTTTAGTGAGATTTAGTTTTTTTTTTTCGTTCATTTCATATGTATTGTTATTTAGTTAGATTTAGTTTATGTAATTTATATAATTTTCGTATTTATTATTATTGTATATGTATATATATATACATTTTGGTTTTATTTTATATATATATATATATATATATATATATATATATATATATATATATATATATATATATATATATATATGTGTGTGTGTGTGTGTACAAAATGGCGTTGTTGCTGCTTTGTTGGATTTGGTCCTGCTTTGTTGCTGCAGACCTGCAGTGCAAAGCAGGTTTTTTTTTTAAAATTTCATGACCCAAAATTTGATGCGGTCATGCCAAAACCGCATCAGTATGTGAGAAACTGATGCGGTTTTGGACTGCATCAGATTGTCGTTCGTAACTGCTGCGAGCCCATCTGATGCGGACCAAAACCGCATCAGTAAGCCCGATTTTGACCGCATCAGATGGGCTTTTTTCCACTAGTGCGTCATCCAGCCGACATCGCAGCCCTACAGCACTCCTATGCGTGGCTCCCCTCGGTTCCTGCCTGGGTTTCATCACCCCTCCTTGCAGTCATCTCCTATGGGCGCTGTCATTTTTCAGTCTCCCACAGTTGTCTGCTCTGAATCTCACTAATTTGGTAACCATTACCCTCTCTTCTCCTGAAGATTATCTTTTATGGAAAACGCAAATTACTTGCTTGCTTCTTTCGCATCAATTGCTTGGTATAGTCGATGGTACGACATCTATTCCTCCCTTTACTGTACTTGATGAACATGGTTATTCGATTCCTAATGTGCACTTCTATGAATATCTTCGTATTGATCAATAAGTTAAATCCTGGATTTTGCCACTCTATCTCGTGATGTTTTTGTTGATGTTCATGATTTGCACACTTCTGTGGATATTTGGAATCGTTTACAATCCCGTTTTATGCATGCAAGTATGGCACGTTCCATGGAATTGAAGGGTAGACTATCTGATATTAAAAAGACAGAATCTCAGTCCATGGATGGTTACTTAAGTGAGAGAAAAGTCATTGTTGATTCTCTTTGCTTCATTATCGTGATACTTGTGGTCTTTGTTGGTTTTCAGGTCATCAAGCGACTTATTGTCCGCAACAATTCAATTCTAGCTTTGTTCCTTCCTCCTTGGATTGTGTCACTCAAGCCTTAGCTGCAATGTCTGTTGGTGGTGAAGCAAATGACTCAGTTTGGTACCCGAATTCGGGAGCTGCATCCCATATGACTCCTCAGGATGGTAAGCTTTCTGCTATTCTTCCTTACACTGGGTCAAGTTCTGTTGTAGTTGGAAATGGTACCTCTCTCCCCATTAAATGTGTTGGAAAATTGACATTGAAAACTTCCAGCCGTCCTTTTACTTTGTCTTCTGTTTGTCATGTGCCTAACCTGAAACATAATTTATTATCAGTTAACAAGTTATGTCAAGAAAATGATTGTGTTGTGTGTTTTTAAAAACTTTGTTTCTGTTAAGGAAAAGACAACAAGGGAGGTTCTGCTTCGGGGATCCAGTAAGCAAGGTGTCTATCCAATTCAACCCAACCTTGTCACAAATGAGTGTTTTGTTCCTGCTTTGCTAACTACTAAGGAGTGTGGAGATGTTTGGCATTCTCATCTTGGTCATACTTCATCTAGAGTTTTAGGATCTTTATGTTCAAATAAGTCTATCTCATGTACTTTAAAATTTCATGACGATTGTGTTGGTTGTAAGTTAGGCAAAATACATCGTTTACCTTTTGAACCCGTTGAACATTGTTCTCCTTATCCATTATATTAAATTCACAGTGATCGTTGGCAATCTCCTATTTTGTCAAATCAATTTTATTGATATTATGTTGTTTTTATTAATGATTTCTCGCGATATTCATGAATTTATCCTTTACGTCGCAAATCAGATGCTCACTCTCAATTTCTTGTGTTTCAAAAGATGGTGGAAAATTTATTTGATTGCAATATTAAAATTTTCCAAAGTGATGGAGGTAGGGAATTTGATAATTCTCCTCTTCTTCAGCATTTTCGTGACAAAGGTATTGTTTTTCAAAAGTCATGTCCCCATACTCAAGCTCAGAATGGTGTTGCGGAACGCAAACATCGTCATATTATTGAAATGGCTCGTATTATGCTTATTCACTCTGATTTTCCTGCTGAATTTTGGGTTGATGCTTTGTACACTACCACTTATATAATCAATAGGTTGCCTAGCTCGGTTCTAGGGGGTGTCTCTCCTTTTGCAAAACTATTTCATCATCCTCCTTCCTATCATTTTTTGAAAACATTTGGTTGTGCGTGTTTTCCTTTGCTCATGGATTCCAAAATCAACAAACTTCAACCTAAATTAAAACAATATGTTTTTATTGGATATGATGTGGATTATAAAGGTTATTTGTGTCTTGATCCCCTTACCAACAAAGCCTATATCAGTCGTCATGTTTTGTTTCATGAACATAAGTTCTCTTATCGCTCTCTTGTTGGTTCTAAGTCTTCAGTGCCTTATACATCTCCCTCGGTCTTACTTGTTGATTGGAGTCCCATAAATGTTGCTATTGTGTCTCATGTGCCTTCTTCTGTGCGTCTTGCCCCTTGTGAGTCGTGTTACTCTCCCCCTCACTTCGTTGGGCATTCCCCACTTGTGCACTCTCCCCCTCCCCATGGAATTCCAGCTCTCGCTGGCCCAAATCCCCCTCCCCTTAGCAAGGCTGATCAGCCCGCTGGGATTTCATCTCCCGCTGGGCCTAATCCTCCTTCCTTCGAGTCCACTGCCCAGCCCGCTCCGCACCCGTGTCTCTTGTTGGGCCCCATAGCTCATCAGTGCCAACTGGTTTCCCCCCTCCCCACACGGGTCTGTTGCCCAACCCATAGGCATGCCTCCCTCCCCGTTTGGGCCTGATGGCCAGCGTATTGGGCCTCCCTCTGCTGGGCCGCTTTCTTCCCACTCTTTAAAGAGTGCTGCTGCCCCTATTTCTCCTATACCTCCTAGTGATTCCCCCTCCACTTCTCTAGTTGTGTATTCTCCTTCTGATATTCCCTGATCTCCTCCCGTTGTCTTAAATAATCATCCAATGGTCACTCGTTTAAAAGATGGTGTCTCTAAACCTCACATTTTAATGAACTTAAAAGCGGATGTTATTAAGTCAGAACCAACTAATTTTAAACAAGCGTTTAAAGACTCACGTTGGCGTCAAGCCATGCTTGACGAATATGTGGCTTTGATTAAAAATGACACATGGGAGTTGGTACCTTGTAACTATGATAAGAATTTACTTGGTTGTAAGTGGGTTTATCCGATTAAATGCAATTCTGATGGTTCTGTGGAGCATTTCAAAGCCAGACTGACATGGATACTAGAAAGTAGAAATCGTAATATGACTACTTATATCAACAAACAAATTAAATTGAAATTAGATGTGAAATTAAAATTATCAATTAATAATTTAAATTAAGATTATCACATTATTAGAAAATAAAAATTCAGAATTACAAATTTTAATTTGCACAAGTAGCACAAATTACAAAAACAAAGACAATATCATAATTACATACCTAAATTCCTACAATCTAAGGGGATATCCCATAATTTATGCTATTTGTGGAGGATTTGGCGGATAATACAAAGAAAAGTGTCCATGAGAATAGAGAAGTAAGTTCGCAGAAGTAAGAGAAAGTATATGCAAAGCAAGTTTGGAAATGATAGAGATATATTAGATAAGAGAATTGCAACTGATGTCAAACCAATGAAGACTAATCCCAAAATTAAAAAATCTTCTTCTGCTTCAAATTTTCTTTCTACTTATCAGATATAGGAACGGAAGAGATATAAACCAAATGTGCAATTGAAATTTGCAAGAGATTTGTGTGAGAACAAATTTGGGAAAGATAGATTAATGAGGTAAGGATTTGGAAGGTCTAAAATTAAGGGATTTGATTGAGACTTGTTTTGGGAAATGATATTCAAAAAATCTGGGAACTAAAATAGGGAAGTTACAATTTGTCATGCGGCGCTGACTGGCTAGACGTTGTAATTTTTTTTAAAATAAAGCTGAATGAAAAAGTTTGATTATGGGCCCTGGGCTGGCTTCACTTGCCTTGGCCCAGGGCCGACACTGGGTGGAGGAGATGAGGCAAAGCTCTGAAAGATATTTAGTTTTTCATTTAGCCAGCTTCCCACGAACTTTATCAACAACGAATTAAACTTGGGCAATCGTGGGTCGTTTGTGAGAAATGGGTAAGATAAGGTATAGGCCCAAGTTTTCACTTTCTCTGACATTTAAGGTCTCTTGGTGAAGGGCACGATGATCAAGGAGGGTTTGTGGAAGAAAGTTAGTTTTCTTTTGGACTCGTTCATTTTGTGACTCGACATCTTACATAAGGTTTGTAAGACTCTCCTAACAATAAAAGCAATTTGCTTATCAACTCTGCCAAAAAGGAGGAGTTCGTCAGCAAAATTTAATAGCGTGCGTAAGGATAAGAAATGGAGTCCTTTTTGGGTAGGAAGGAAGTATATGCCACCTTTTGCGAGACCCACAGGGGGTGAGTCCAAATTCAGGATGAGGGGGCAATGGTCTGAGGTAATGTGGGGGAGGTGTCGTAGACTAACAATTGGAAATAAGGTAAGCCAATCAAGGTTTGCCCAACCCCTATCAAGCCTCTCATAAATTGGGTTTTCTTTTGTGTTTATAAGTCCAGGTAAACTTCGGGTTATGACGATTTATCTAAATTGACAACCACTTAAATACATTCTATGACCCTTTTTGTCCCTCTTCCTCCATAACATTCTTTCCTCTTTTTTGGACATATGTGGTGTTTTAATGATGGTCTATTAGGGTAAATGACTCAAGTAGGGATTAATTAGGGTTTGGCAAAGGAATTAGGGATCATTGACTTAAAAAGCTTACAGTCATTAGTAATATACCCAAAACCATAATTATTAACCCGAAAACCGTTTATAATAACCAAAAACCGTAACTATTAGCCAAAAACAAAAAAAATACTAACCTGAAAATCTTATCTAATTATCCAAATGCCATAACTATTAATCTATAAGCATAATTATTGGCTTGAAAACCATAACTACTCTTTAATTCAACTAAAACAAAAAATCATGCATTTAATTCAAAACCACAATTGTTTCTCAAGATCTTAAATACAATCTTAACTTCAATATGATTAATTTTATCTATGTCAATACGCTTATTGGCGGTTCAATTCACTAAAATTTATGGATTTCGGTGAAAGTTACGATTATTGGGTTAATAGTTAGGGTATTCTGTTAATATTTTTTTATTAACGAGCCCACTAACGAGCGCCCCAGACGTTAGATAAGTAACAAGTATTTTGGCCTGGGCGATGTCCCAGGTCAGTTACAATTATCAAATATATTATTATTCATAAATCTCATACTTGATTTTATTAGTTTTTCTTAATATTTTGTCTAATGAAAAATTAAAAATGGACGTTGTGGCATGATAAATTATTTAAAAAAAAAACTTTAAAGGAATTGGGAATAAAAATAACAATTTCAGTGGAATAGGGTAAGAGAATGTTATTACTTAATAAAAGTGTTAAAGATCAAAAATCTTGTCTATGTCTTTATGATTACATATAATTATAAGACTTTATAATGTTTTACTTTGAAACATTAAGCATTGAAATTGTAGTGGAATAGTGGTTAAGCTCTCACATTTTATTTCAAACGTCAAGTGTTCGAAACCTAGTAAATACATATTGTTAATATTTTTAAATGAGATTATAAACATGTGTATTAGAAGCTTGAGCAGAGTGCCACGTGGCACCGTTTCTTTGATAGGAACGCCTTTTAATATATTTGTATAGATATATATTTGTATTGCTTCTATTATATTTACAACATTCATTAAATGTGGTTTCTTATTATATGAACCATTTTAATACAATAGCATTTAATACTCTCTCCCTAATTAATACTCCCTAATTTAAAAGCATTTTACAAGTTATTCTGATTTGGATGGTAACTAGTTATTAGGCCCGGGCTACGCCACCGGTAAGCAAAATTTACATTTATTAATATTATACTTTAACATGATAACACTAAACATTACTTGGTCTAGCGGTTAAGACTTTAATATATATTCTTGCGGTCGCGGTATCAAACCCTATACTATGCAATTTCTACTTTTTTTATTGTATGTGGATTACATGGATTAAAACGCTCTTAGGGAGAGCGCCACATGGCACCGTTCCTTGTTTAGGAACGCCTTTTAATATATTAGTATAGATAGTAAAGACTTTTTCAATTAAATTTTTTTTTTTTAAAAAGGTTGATCACGTGATCCACCATAATATTAACATCAGTCATTGAACGCACGGGTCATAAACCAGTTTTAAAATATGATTGTAAAAATGTTGAATGACGAGCTAATACTCAACTTTATGATAAACATCTTAATATCTTAAATTTATAAAACCAAAAAAAATCCGTCCATTTTGAAGTGGTCAAAAGGCTAGTTGGTACTATAAAATTATGTTTTAACATTTAATGCTTATTTCACGTTGGGAGGGGTCGTATGGTATAATTTAAAAATATATATATATCATATATGGACTGTAAAATTCTTTGAAAAATCGGACTACACAACTACTTACATTAACACGATGGGTCCACGTTTCAAGTCGTCGTGCCGAATCGTCAAAAACGAAGATAACAACTCATTTAGCGAAAACAATGTACATGGAAAAAAAACTACATTGTTGATTGTACTACCTCAAGCACAAATCCCCAAAGGCATGGCTGCCACTGCTACAAATGATACCACCACCACCGCCGCCTCCGCCACCCATATATTAGTCTTTCCATATCCAGCTCAAGGTCACATGCCTGCCCTCTTAGATCTCACACACCAAATAGCTCTGCAAGGCCTTAAAATTACCATCTTAGTTACCCCCAAAAACCTCCCTGCCCTAACATCACTCTTCTCAACTCACCCAACTTCCATTGAAACCTTAGTCTTGCCCTTCCCTCCACACCCTAAACATCCTTTAGGTGTTGAAAATGTTAAGGATATCGGACATTCGGGTAATGCCCCTGTCACTGCAGCTCTTAGCAGGCTGGAAGGAGAAGTCATCCAGTGGTTCCTGTAGGAACAAAAACTGGTAACGAAATTGACACACTTAACTTACAACCGTGGCGTGAGAAGATCACTGCCCTAAAGTTGAATTTGCCCCGCAACAACACACGGACTCACAGCAATCAACCTCCAGGGATACACGGTTTCTGCCTTTCCGGTGTTGACAGAAAAACAGATTAAAAACGCTCTTGAACACTGCCCAGAATACCGGAGGAAGGAAGAGAGGAGAAGTGAATGTGTTTCTGTGTTTCGAGAATACCAGAACACTGGTATTTATAGAGGCAGCAAACCCAGACGAAATCAGAACGTGGCTGAAATCGTGGAAAAAAACGGTCACATAATGGGAAGAGTCATGGCCGAAAAATAGGAGAGTGATTAAGGGAGAAAACGGCATTAAAAGAGAGATTAAAGGGAAAAACGGTAACTTAAGACTGATTAAAAAACGGTCAAAAAATGCCAACATAATTCTGACCCAAAACTATAGTTAAGTTAAGTTTATTCCCCAAGGCCCAAGGCCCAAGGCCCAAGGCCCAAGGCCCAAGGCCCAAGGCCAAGGCCCGGCCCGGCCCGTGGCTATCCACGGCCTCACCACATACCCACTAAAACCCTCATTGCTACTCAACTCAAAGGGTAGAGGAAGAGTAATAGTTTATAAACCTTACTCTTCCCTCATATTCTTTCAATGTGGGACAATAGGAAAAGATGACTCTTCATATTCTTTTGAAGCAAACTTAAAGTTTATATTAAAAACTCCAACAATCCCCCACATGATTCAAAAGAACAAAACAGAAAGAAACAGGGCTGAAAAAGATGATATGGGCAATAGATACTAGGTTTTGAAGTATCAATGTCTTATGGACTTGAATTGACACTTAGTGCATACAAGTATGTCTTACTGTCATAAAAGGTAGATTTCTCTTTGAACCTTTCATTAAATTAGCAAGCCATAGATGCGCACTCAACCTTTTTCAAATCAAGAAACGTTCTCGCAATTGTAATATTAGTGCCCCACAATTAACCTGGATTCTCATGAATGCTCTAGAGAGTCTAAGCCTTTTGACTCTCATAGGGGATTGGGCGTAACCCCCACATTCACATAGGTAAGTTCATCAAGTTTGTCTTGTCACAAACCACCTTAAGTAAGGCTATGAACTTATTAAGAGCTATAAGCTCAACCTCACACATATAACAGTATAATGAAATAAAATACTACATCACTTTTTATTACTAGGAATGGTAGTAGTATTAACAACTTGAGTTATTTTGTGATTTCGTTTGACCCTTTGAACTTAGGAATTCCTAAGAAGGGTATCCACCACAATTCACTCCACAATAGGCTTTAAACCCATTCCTTGTGCCGACTCCAGCACCATTTTTCTACAAAGGCCTTTGGTAAGAGGATCAAGCAATATTCCTCTCGACTTTACATACTCGAGTGATAACACATTATTTTTAACTAAATTTCTAACTATAGCATGCCTTAAGCGAATATGCCTTCTCTTGCCGTTATAGGCTTGATTATTCGCTACTCCAATTCTTGCTTGCGAGTCACACCGCATAGAAACCGATGGAGCTGGCTTCCCCCACAATGGAATATCGCAAGCAAACTCCTTATCCATTCGGCTTCTTGACCTGCCAATTCTAAAGCAATAAATTCATATTCCATGGTAGATTTGGCAATACATGTTTGCTTTGATGATTTCCATGATATAGCTCCACCCAGAAGAGTAAAAACATAACCGCTAGTAGATTGAATTTCATCATTATCCGACACCCAATTGGCATCACAAAATCCTTCAAGGACACAAGGTGTCCTTTGATAATGTAGACCCCAATTGATAGTGCCTTTTAGATACTTCAACAATCTAATCAAGGCAACCCAATGCTCTCGATTAGGACTGTGAGTATACTGCTCAATCTACTAACAAAGCATAAGCTATATCGGGTCTAGTATAATTCATCAAGAACATTACACTACCAATTATTTTTGCATATTGTTCTTGGGATATACTATCACCTTTATTCTTTTTCAAATGAATACTAGAATCATATGGGGTTTTCACGGGAATGCAATCAAATTGATCAAACTTCTTCAATATTTTCTCAACATAATGAGATTGATTTAAAGATATCCCATATGATGTTCTAGTAATCTTTATTCCAAGAATAACATCGGCCTCTCCTAAATCCTTCATCTCAAAACAAGAATTTAGGAAACTCTTAGTTGCATTTACTACATCTATATTGGTCCCAAAGATTAACATATCATCCACATATAGACATATGAAAACACAACCAAGCTCATCAACTTTGGAATAAACACAAGCATCGAATCATTTACCAAAAAATCATTTGAAGTAATAGTTTGATGAAATTTATCATACCATTGTTTTGGTGCTTGTTTTAATCCATACAAAGATCTAATAAGCTTGCATACCTTGTCCTCTTGACCGGGAACCTCACATCCTTCAAGGTTGCTTCATATAGATCTCCTCATTTAACTCACCATTCAAAAATGCAGTTTTCACATCCATTTGATGCACAATCAAATCATGAATAGATGCAAGTGCAATTAACGCTCTAATGGTGGCTACCTTAGTCACAGGAGAATAAGTATCAAAAAAGTCTAAACCGTGTTTTTGGCGATGCCCTCCAACTACAAGTCTAGCCTTATATTTGTCTAAAGACCCATCAAGGCTTACATTTCTTTGTAAAAATCCATCTACTACTTAGGGCCTTACAACCTCTAGGAAGGTCGACAAAATCCAAGTATTATTACTCATAATAGACTCAATTTCACTTGTTAATAGCCTCTAACCAAAAACTTGGATCTACAGATTTCATGGCCTCAAGCATAGGTTCTTGGGTTCTCTTCCAATACAAGTACATTGACATCTTGCTCATCTAAACACTCTTTTTCAGCTAGAAAGGTAGTAATAAAGTCAGGTCCGAAACTAGACTCAATTCTAGCTCTCTTACTCCTTCTAGGTTCTAAAGTCTCACTAGATGATGCAATATCATGATGCAAAGTAGAAGAAGATACACAGAGCAAGTATGATGATATACTAACTTTCATAGGAAAAACATGCTCAAAGAATTCAACATCCCTTGACTCTCTAATAGGACCAAAACCGAAGCATCCTTAAGAATGAGTCTATATGCAGCATCTGTTAGAAGCATAACCAATAAAGATACCATCTACAGTCTTAGGTCCAATCTTACTCCTTTGAAAGTCAGGAAGACCAATCTTACCCAAACACCCCCACACTTTGAGGTAACCCAAATTAGGCTTGAAGCCTTTCCACAATTCATAGGGAGTCTTATCTAACTTCTTATGGGGAACTCGATTAAGAACATAGCAAGCAGATAAAATAGCCTCACCCCACATGTTATTAGGCATACCTGAACTAATAAGCATTGCATTCATCATATCCTTAAGAGTCCTATTTTTCCGCTCAGCTATTCCATTTTGCTCGAGGTGTATAGGGAGCTGTAACCTCATGAATAATCCCATTAGACTCACAAAATTTCTTAAGGGAAACTCCATCATACTCCCCACCCCTATCCGATCTCACCCTCTTAATCTTAAGGTCCAATTGGTTCTCAACTTCGGCTTTATAAATTAGGAATTTCTCTTGACCTCATCCTTAGAACTCAATAAATAAACCTTAGTATAACGTGAAAAGTCATCAACAAATGTAATATAATACTTCTTTCCTCCCCTACTCATGGAACTCTTAAAGTCACCTAAGTCACTATGGACTAACTCTAATAAAGTAGAGGAACGGGATACATTTTTATTGAATGCTTTCTTAGGGTGCTTAGCTTCTACACATACTTCACATTTCTCAAACGATGTATTGCTAAAGTCGGGAATAAGACTAAGTTGTTTAAGTCTTTTAACGGATGCAACATTCACATGACCTAGTCTAGAATGCCATAAAGAAACAGACTCAAGCAATATAAACGGAAGCATGAGAGTTCTTATTATCAATTACAACATCCAAAACAAAAAGTCCAGGATTACAAAAGCCTTTACCCACAAAAACACCATTTTCGGTTAATACAAGTTTATCGATTCAAAAGCTAACTTAATTCCAGCTTTGTTTAAAAGAGAACCGGAAATGAGGTTTTGCGGATGTCGGGAACATGCAAAACATTCTCGCAAAGCAATGGTTTTCCGGAAGTTAATTTCGGGAAAACCTTTCCTTTGCCTAGAACACTCACAAGGCTTGGAGTTGCCCATGAAGACGCATTCTCCTTTCGAAACATTGTTGTAGTCCTGGAACATCTCCTTGTTGGCGCAAATGTGACGGGTTCCACCAGTATCAACGATCCATTCAAGAACATTACTTACCAGATTGACCTCGGACACCACCAAGAGCAATAATGTCGTCTTCAAAGCAAGGTTGGCTTGAGCTTTGTTGTCTTTTGCTTTGTTTGGAGCTTCCTTTCTTAGACGGCAATCCTTGGCAAGCATGCCCATACTTACCACACACGAAGCAATTTCCCTTAAACCGACCTTTTCCCTTAAAGTTGTTATAATTCTCGCCTTGTACCATGAAACGGATTAGGACCCTTACCTTTTGTTGCTTATTTTCCACAAGTTAGGAAAGAGGAGATGATCACATTTACCTTTAATTTGGATACGGTTCTGCTCCTCAATCTTAATGTGGGAAACTAATTCCTGAAAGAATATGAGGGCATTAAAAGAGAGATTAAAGGGAAAAACGGTAACTTAAGACTGATTAAAAAACGGTCAAAAAATGCCAACATAATTCTGACCCAAAACTATAGTTAAGTTAAGTTTATTCCCCAAAGCCCAAAGCCCGGGCGGGCGGCGGCGCGCGTGTGGTATCCACACCTCACCACATACCCACTAAAAGCCTCATTGCTACTCAACTCAAAGGGTAGAGGAAGAGTAATAGTTTATAAACCTTACTCTTCCCTCATATTCTTTCAATGTGGGACAATAGGAAAAGATGACTCTTCATATTCTTTTGAAGCAAACTTAAAGTTTATATTAAAAACTCCAACAGTTCCATTCCCACCCTTCTCCTCCCAAAGTTATCCTTTCTGATTTCTTCCTTGGGTGCACCCAACGTTGGGCAACACAGCTCAACATACCTAGAATCACATTCTTTTCTGTTTCGGCGTTTTTAACCTGTATTCTTACCCATCTGTGGCTGCATTTGGATAAACTTCCTACTTCAAATACTGTTGAATTTTCAGATCTTCCCAGGTCCCCTTCCTTTATTCAGAATCATCTTCCTTCTATATTTAGGAAATTCAGGAAGGGTGATCCTGACGGGGAGATTGTTAAGGAGGGTATGCTTGCAAATTCCAAGAGTTGGGGTTATGTATACAATTCTTTCCATGCTCTGGAAGGGGAGTATTTGGATCATCTGCAGAAGGTATTGGGTCATGGGCGTGTATACAACATCGGACCGTTAAGCTTGATCAACGAATCCAAGAGGGTCAATACGGGTTCAGATACCAAATATGATGTGCTCAACTGGCTTGATACATGCCCTGATAGTAGTGTGCTGTATGTCTGTTTTGGAAGTCAAAAACTGTTGACGGAACCTCAAATTAGGGCTCTGGCTTTAGGCTTGGAACGAAGCAATACCCAGTTCATATGGGTGATCAAGTCAGATTCCAGTCAACAGGTCCCAGATGGTTTTGACGAGCGGGTCTCTGATCGGGGTGTTGTATTAAGAGGCTTGGCCCCACAAGTGGAGATACTGAACCACAGAGCAGTAGGTGGGTTTGTGAGTCACTGTGGGTGGAACTCTTTGCTTGAGAGTGTAATGGCTGGAGTAATGCTTTTGACTTGGCCAATGGAGGCTGATCAGTTTGTCAATGCTAAGCTTTTAGTGGAGTACACAGGGTTGGCAGTGAAGCTGTGTGAGGGAGAAAACACGGTGCCTGACTCAGATGAATTGGCGCGGATCATGTCCGAGTCACTTGGTCAAGATATACCACAGAAGGCAATGGCTAAGGCGATGAGAGAGAGGGTATTACAGGAAGTAAAAGCTGGTGGTAGCTCATCGACAAACCTTGATGAGTTGGTCAAAGAACTGAGCCAAATAAGAGTACCAAAAACATAGAAAAGGGACAAATGTTCTCTAGAAATAATTAAGCGGTCATCAAGTTGAAGCAATTCAAAAGTCGAGTGTACCAACTTGAAAGGCCGTAGCCTTTCCGCGGAAGTTTGTGTTTGATTATTGCGTTTAGAAAGATAATTACTTGAAGGTACTCAGCTATAAGAAAGGGAAACTTAAAAAGACATAGAAGAAAATATTACCTATAGATATTTCTTACAAGACAATTTGGGGAACTTAAAGACACTCTTTCTTGCGTATTACTCTCTTTATCTCTAAATCTCATCTCTGTAAACTGAAGTAAGTGTAGGGTTTTTATAATACAGAAAAGAATCTACTTTTCTAAAGTAGATCATTATTATTTTAAAAGTAACGGCTAGAAATGAAAAGAATAAAGCTAAAGGTTTGGTGGTGACTCATCACTAATCTTTTTACAAGATAAGAACTTCTTTTCTAAAAGTAAATTACTAAAGTAACGGATAGTAGTAAAAGCAGGTGATGAATCATCACTTACTTTCTTATATGTTGACTGTTTCTAGTCGTAGGGGTCCCGCCCTTGTAAATCAATGTTGGCGTCTCCGTCTTCGCTGCTGATTAGTTCTGCAACATCTTCATTTAACAATGGAGTTCCATATGGAGCGATGTTAAGTTTTACATCCATAGGACCCATATCTTGAAATATCGTCCTTCTTTTAAAAGATTGCAATTTAACCAAGTGGTTACCCTTGGTATATCTTGCTTCATTAGCCATTTACACAGTGATGTATTGTTGACGTACTGATATTTTTTGGCTAGTGAAGGACCAATATAATATATAAAGGATTAATGAAAAATTGTTGATATGCTGGTTCTTCATTAAGCCCTTCTGTCTTTGGAATATTGCTAATAATCTGGATTACATTAGTGCCTGGTTTAAGACTCTGCTGAACACAATAGCTCAGGCTTTCACTAATGCCTTCTGGAAACTGTTCTTTTGTTTTGTAAAAGAGACTGTCTATCATACCATGATCCATGAACTCAAGGATCTCTTCTGCTTAAATTTGTCTCATAGAGCCTGATATTGGCCTTAAAAAGACCTGTGTAAATAATGTTAGTTTGATCAATATCCATATCCAGATTGAATTGGTTTGGATATCTTGCACTACCTCGACTCTTGTTATGTACCTGCCTTCAACTGGTTCTTTAAAACTAATTTCCACTAGTTTTCTTTGTAGTCTAATCAAGTTTTGTAAAAAGCTTTCTCTACATTTTTCTGCTATATACTCAATGACATGATCACCACCTTGTTTTTAGCTAGTTCTAGCTGGTAAATTATGGAAAGGTCTGTTTTGTAATGGTTCTTCGTTTTTGTATCGGAATGAAGTTTGGTAGGAGGCTAACTGTGTTTTTAGTTCTAGATTCTGATCTATGGTTTTGGTTAATTCTTTCTTTAGGCTGTGGTTTTCTGATAAGAGGTCTTTTTCCAACAATGTCTATGGTATGCTCGTGGTAAGCACACCTATTCCTCATATCCGCTATCTCCTTCTGCATATTAAAAAATTGTTCGTTCATAGCCTGGTTAGGACTAGAACTGGTTAGTGTCTGTAAAAAGTTGGAGGCTGAAAATCTCCGCTGCTGGATGGGTTTAAAGTTGAAACTTTGAGCTGTTTGTGGAGGGGATTGAATTCCTCCACTATATTAATCTGTTGGAGAGCTGTAGGTGATATTACATCTCCTTCAGTATGTACATAGAAATTTGGACCCAAACTGGATCTAGCGAAGTCCATTGCTTCACCAAAGTTATGGAATCCTCTGTAAATAGGTGCCCTAAAGCCTTTAATGACTTCAAGGACCTGATTCCATGATCGATAAACTCCAGGTTTTCGACCATGAATGACTGTGTAAAAACTGAAATTCTTTGATAGTGGCTTTTCTAAAATTTTATTAAAATAATAAGTTAAACAATTTATTGTCAAAATCTTGTGATGAGGGGTGGACATAGTCCATAGGTTATCACAGGTAACCTGCTGAGTCTGATCTAGTGCCATTCCCTTCAGAGGTCTAAAACCCTTATCAGGACTGACACTATATAACTTGTCCTTAATGAAAGTAAATTCTTTAACTGAATTTACTTGGTTGTTTGTAGAGCTGCTGGATTTAGGCTTAGCTTTTTTATCCATTCTTTTTGCAGTATTTGTCAATTACACGGGATAAGCAATCAGCTAAATTATTGTTCTCACCCTTGATATGTTCGAAGTTTATCTGATATCCCTTTCCTGCGATTAAGTCTTGGAAGTTAATCCATAACTTCTTATTATTTACCTTCTTGTTGTTTTCACTTTTTATGAAGTTTACTATGGCTTCGCAGTCTGTTCTAACTGTGATTTCTCTATCTAGATGTATTTTAAATTTTTCTAAGGAATTTATAATAGCCTGTATTTCATAGTCTATGGATGACCAGTTTGTGCTAGTTCTAAAATTTCCACTAGCGTATCCTGCTAGTTTTTCTTCTTTTTTAGAGTCGTATTTTGTGGGTATAGGAATTAAAACTGCTCTCCATCCTTCTTTACTACCATCTGTTTCTATTATTATATAATCTGTACTTAGAGGGAGTTCTAAAGGCTTTAATTTTGTAACTTGCTCTTTAATTCTTTGTACTAAAGCTATATCCTCTTGATTAAAATATTTTTGACCATTCTCTGATATTTTACCATATAATGGTACTAATTTTGACAGATTAGGAATAAATTTCCTAGCATTATTTAATAATCCTAGGAAGGCTTGTAGCTATTTCTTCTCTTCCATTTTATCTGGGAATTCTAGGATCATTTTGGCTATATGGTCTTGAAGCTGTATTTTCCCATTACCAATTTCTAATCCTAAAAAATGAATATTCTTTTTAAATAATCCCATTTTAGAATCTGCTACTACTATTCCTTCTTTTTCTATAACTTTGAAGACTTCTTCTAAGTGTCTGATGTGTTCCTGCAAAGATCTAGAAGCAACTAAAATGTCATCAATATAAACTAAATAATAATCAAATTTTCCAAATAAGCTATCCATAAACCTCTGGAAAACTGTTGGTGCATTCTTTAAACCAAAAGACAATACTTTCCATTGAAAGTGTCCTTCACTGCATATAAAAGTTGTCCATGGCTTAAATTCCTCTGTTAATTTAAGTTGATTATATCCTGATTTTATATCAAATTTGCTAAAGATATTCTTGTTTTGAATAAGTTTTATAAGAGTATCCTTATTTGGTATGCAATGTCCATCATCTATTATGTTATCATTCATCCTTTTGTAATTATAGACTATTCTAGCTTTTCCTCTTTTTAATTCACTATGATTTTGTACTATGAAAGCTGCGCTTCTATGTGGACTGTTGGATTTTTCTATTAATCCTGCTTCTAATAATTCTCCTATTTGTTTTTAAATTCTTATTTCTCCTTTGGAAAGTAGTCTATATTAGTTGTTGTGATAGTAATGTCTGGATTTTTAATTTTTTTGATCTATTATAACCTTAACTTTACATTTACTAATGTTGTTCGCTATTAACCCTTTAGTTCTTAATCTCTGAACTATTGGATAAAGTGGTAGCTTATTATGAGCTATTCCTTTTTCTAATTCCCTAAATTTTTCATTTTGAAAGAGACTCAGGGCTTCTGTTTCTGGTTGATTTTGTGTTTCTTCTCCTAGAAAATCTAATTCCTTATTTTCTAATCCACCACGCTTCCGTAGTAACTCTGATTTCTGTTGGTAATATCTAGTTGGAATATGTTAAATATTCTTACTGATGGTTATACTATTTTGAGTTATAGTAATACTACCTTGCTGGGAAATTATAAAGTTTGACCCTAGTAAGAACTGAACTCTTTCGTTATAGGTTGGAGATATATTAACCTCTGGAATACGTATTTCTGACTATATCCTCCTGCAAAATTCTTAAATTGTATTGCTATGGGTTTTGTGTAGTAGTCTATTTTCGTAGTCTTTCCATCTGCTAATGTAGTAGTGATTATATCTTTGTGTTTTGTTTTAAACTAATCTGGTACTAGTTTATGTGTTATTTGACTCTTTGTACAACCTGTATCTACTATGGCATATAATTCTATATTGGTTTGTTGGTCAAACCATAGTTTACATGCTACCTGTAAACCTTGGCTACTGTAAACCGGTGTTTTTGTTAGAAACACTTCTTCTGTATTCTGTAGAGTATGTCCGACTATTACTTCTTCAGCTGGTCTTATTAATTCTTTTTCTTCTAGCCTTTTGATTCGTTTGATTGTTTCTATTACCTGTTCTTCTAGTAATTCTATCCTATTTATTGGTTCGAGCTACTAGCTTCTGGTACTTCTATTATGTTTTTGGATGAATCTTCCTCTATTGGTTTCTGGAGGCAAAATCTACATGCTTCTATGAAACATGTTTTACACTGAAATCTATGTTGTATAGCTGGATACCATTTACACAGATAACACTATGTATCCTCCATTCCCTTTCTGTGTACCCATTCATGTTCACATTCTGTGTTCATCATTATGTATTCTATCTCATTTTCATCTTCCTCTATTAGACTATAGACTGATTCATCATCTGATTCTGCATCTTGTAGATTATTAATTCCTAGTTTTTCAGCTTCTTCAACTAAATAAGCTTTTTCTGTGTTTCTATTCTTCTTTGAACATTTATTAGCATAATGCCCTTCTTCTCCGCATATGAAGCATGCACAATTTCTATTTCTGGGTCTACTAAAATGGTGTCCTTTTTGTTGCTTTTGCCCTTTTCTATACCATTTTGATTTTCTAAAATTTCTCTTATATCTAGGTTTATATCTGTAAGTCTGTGGTGTAAATATTTCTAGGTCTACTAAAATGGTGTCCTTTTTGTGGCTTTTGCCCTTTTCTATACCATTTTGATTTTCTAAAATTTCTATATCTAGGTTTATATCCGTAATTATGTGGTGTAAATATGGCTCTTCGACAAAAAGCATAGGATTGCCTTTTAACTTCTTAATTGGCCATCTCTTCAGTGAATCTTTCTTGTAAATATTTAAAAGTGAATGTTACTTTAGGTCCTATTCCTAAAATTGTATATTGCCCATATTGTAAATTCCATGCATCATGGATTTGTTTTCTAAGTGTTCCTGGTAATTTCTGGAAATATTTATTTGCTAACGAGTCATCTAAGGCTCTGTTTGTTAATGCTATATTTCTCATAAATTCTCTAGAATATTCATTTATATAATCGAATTTTGAGATAGTAAGCTGCTTAAGATTTCTAATGGCTTGTTCTTGCTAAAAAGTAGTATCTGTTTCTGGAACTGTTCCTATTATTATTAATTTTATGAGGCTAGTAAAATTATTGGGATTTCCTCCTAAGGCTTTTATCTCGTTAAGTCTCTGTGGGTTCTTAGTTTTATAGGCCATATATAAGCCATAGGCTGTTTCTCCTAAAAAGGTTTCTAAGTAAGCAAACATGTATGTTTCCTCTTTATTTGCTAATTTTGCCCATTCCTGTATCACTAGTTGTTCCCAATTTTGCAGTAAATTACCATATTGTTGTGGAGTTACATATTCTAGGTTTAAGAGTCTGGGATTATAGGGTATGTTTTGATAGGGTTTACCATAGGTCTTAGCTCCTTCAAATGCTGAGTTGTATTCCCTAGGGGTTTTCCATAATAATCTGTCCGTTGGTCCTGTTGGATATTCTCCTGATGGAGTCCATACTTCTCCCATATCATTGTCTGCCATAAACGCTGTTTCATTCTATAGTTTCCTGTGGATACTATCTACTCCTAATTTTCCTTCTTGTATTAGGTCTATTTTTTCTATACAATACTTCTTCTTTTTTCTTCTTCTGCTTCATGGTATGACATTCCTAAGTCATTCATGAGTTCTATAGTTATATCATCTAAGACTTCTCTAATCTCTATTATATATGGGAACTCCTCATCTTTTGGTGTCCACCCTTTTTTACCCAAAATACCCCTAATAACTAAACAAAACTACTAATTGCTTTCTCTCATTTTTTTTAAAAACAAAAAAAAATCCCTACAATTGCAAAGCAGTTACATCTTACATCTGCACAAGTAAAAACAAAAATAGAACAATATTACTTGAATGACGATTAAATTAAAACTTTCACAAAATCACTTACACACAATGTCACGCACGCATCGCGTGCAACAGATACTAGTATTACATAGTTGGAAGTCTTTACTAAAGATTTCTTCTTTTGACTTAGTTTGTATTTGACAAATTAGGCCCTAATCTTTTGGACTTATTTTCAGCAAAAATAAGTAAAACTAAGTTCAGTTCAGCAAAAATAAGTTCGGTTCCGCAAAAATAAGTAAAAATAAGTCCAAGTCAGCAAAAATAAGTAAAAATAAGTTCAGTTCAGCAAAAATAAGTTCAGTATTACTATTAATGTTGTAATTATTATTTTTGTTTTCAATATTACTATTAATATTGTTATTATTATTAATATTATAATTATAATAACGATGAATATGTAATTTTTTATTTTATATATTTTTTTTATTTTATTTTTTATTTTTTTGTTTTTTTATTTTTTTATTTTTTTATTTTTTTGTTTTTTTATTTTTTTTATTTTTTTATTTTTTTTATTTTAATATTTTTATTATTTATTATTTAGTAATTATTTATTATTATTATTATTATTATTATTATTATTATTATTTATTATTTATTACTATTTATTATTATTTATTTATTATAATTATAATTATAATTATTTATTATTGATTATTTATTATTTATTATTATTTATTATTTATTATATATTATTTAATATTTATTATTTATTTATTATTTTAATTATTATTATTTAGTATTTATTATTTATTATTATTATTATTTACAATTATTTAGTATTATGTATTATTTATTATTTATTATTATTTATTATTTATTTTAATTATTATTATTTATTATTTAATATTTAATATTTATTATTATTATTATTATTATTATTAATATTATTATTATTACATTATTATTATTTATTATTATTTATTATTTATTATTTATTATTTATTATTTATTATTATTATAATTTATTATTATTATTATTATTTATTATTTATTATAAATTATTATTATTATTTATTATTAATTATTAATTATTAATTATTAATTATTATTTATTATTATTTATTATTATTATTATTATTATTATTATTATTATTATTATTATTATTATTATTATTATTATTATTATTATTATTATTATTATTATTATTTACTCCCTCCGTCCCAAAATATTCTTGACACTTATGAAGGCATATAGTTTTAGATGATAAGTTGTTGTTTGGTTATCAATTGTTATTTTATGGAAAAGTAGATGGGATAGGAGTTAGTAGTTAGTAAAAGTAGTATTATTTTATTTTAAGGAGAGAGAATGTGGGCCATGGTTAGAGTTGGTATGTAATAGGAGTAGTATTATTTTATTTGAAGGAGAGAGTGTGTGGGCCAATGTTTAAAAGGTAAAGGATTAAAATAATAGTGGGTCATATCCAAAAATTGAAGTGTAAAGAGTATTATGGAACAGATGAAAAAGGAAAGTGTAAAAAAGTATTCTGGGATGGAGGGAGTATTATTTATTATTTATTATTTATTATTTATTATTTATTATTTATTATTTATTATTTATTATTTATTATTTATTATTTATTATTTATTATTTATTATTTATTATTTATTATTTATTATTTATTATTTATTATTTATTATTTATTATTTATTATTTATTATTTATTATTTATTATTTATTATTTATTATTTATTATTTATTATTTATTATTTATTATTTATTATTTATTATTTATTATTTATTATTTATTATTTATTATTTATTATTTATTATTTATTATTTATTATTTATTATTAATTATTAATTATTTATTATTAATTATTTATTATTTATTATTTATTATTTATTATTTATTATTTATTATTTATTATTTATTATTTATTATTTACTATTTACTATTTACTATTTACTATTTATTATTTATTATTTATTATTTATTATTTATTATTTATTATTTATTATTTATTATTTATTATTTATTATTTATTATTTATTATTTATTATTTATTATTTATTATTTATTATTTATTATTTATTATTATTATTATTATTATTTATTATTATTATTTAGCAAAAATAAGTTCAATTCAGCAAAGATAAAATAAGTTCAGTTCAGTTTAGCCAAATAAGTTCAAAAGAACAGGGCCTTAAGCTTCTTAGTTTGTTGTTGAACTTGTAATTAGTTCTGAATAATCAATCAATCATTAAATGAAAAGCTAAACTTTCCTATATCCCTCTTCTCTCTCTATTCTCTATGAGAATCTTCTGTCTTCTCTCTTATCTTCTCTTCTGTTATGTCTATTCTGTTCTTCTTATCTCTCTAAATCTGCCATTTTAGAAGGTGAGTGTGAGCTCCCTTAACAAATGCATTAATTCTCATTGAGGCTTTACGCATAAATATACAAGCTGTAGAGTAAGTTACAACTATAAGATACATCTTAGGAAGAAGATAACAACAGCTAGAATGATAAAGCTACGTAATACAATAAAGTAGGAAAAGATAATAACAAAGAGAATAATAAAATACAACAACAATACAACAACTAAGTATTAGCAGAGTCCGGATTCTCTAGAGTTTTAATAAAACTCTACAAGGTAGAGTTGTATCTAAAGCATACATTCTAAGATCAAGGGTTCATATTGGTGGAAGGAGAATATTAGGGGGTGGATTTTGATGAGAAAAAATAGGGGGATTTTGGAAAGATAATATATGAGCCATTTATTTTTTATTGAATGGTTACTATTGCTCAAACTCTACCTTGTAGAGTTATTTTAGAAATCTAGAGGATCCAAATACGTATTAGCAAGGATGGGATAGGATATGACTTGGTCAATCCTTATCAGTTTTGTCAACATAGAAAACTTTACTCTCTAGAGAAAGTAAATTAACCAATTCATCACTCATGCTTGATGGAAAATCCTAAGCATTTGGGTCACCCATATAACATGAGAATAAAATTTCTAATTTATGATGATTAATCATAATAATTTCATTATTCATATAGAAGTTGCAAAAATTCTGAAGAAATTCATGTATTTACTGGAATCAGATTGAGAAGTATGAATCCATTCAGCTCCAAATCATGGGTTGGGTTACAGCCATCCAGGACTTAGGCCCTGTTCTTTTGGACTTATTTTCAGCAAAAATAAGTAAAAATAAGTTCGGTTCGGCAAAAATAAGTTCGGTTCGGCAAAAATAAGTTCGGTCAAAAAAATAAGTAAAAATAAGGTTCAAAGAAAAATAAGTAAAAAGAAGTTCGGCCTCAAAGCAAAAATAAGTTCAGTCTTGTCTAATGTTATAATTATTATTTTTGTTTTCAATATTACTATTAATATTGTTATTATTATTAATATTATAATTATAATAACGATGAATTTCTATTTTTTATTTTTTTTATTTTATTTATTTATTTATTTATTTATTATTATTATTATTATTATTTATTATTATTATTAATATTATTATTATTATTATCTATTATTTTTTATTTTTTATTTTTTATTTATTATTTATTACTCCATCCGTTTCTTTTTAATATACACACTGTTGTTTTTTCTATTTTTGGTAGCATGTCACATCTACTTTATCATCTTTTTCCACCTATATCATCCACACATTTTGATATTTTAACCCACCTTTTAGCTTATCTCTCACTTTTTAATTTCTCTCTCCACCTTTTCAGTTTCTCTCTCATACTTTTGCACTTTCTCCTTGGTTTTCCCCCAAAGTGAAGTGAGTAAATTAAAATGAAACGGAGGGAGTATTATTATTATATTTAGTATTGTTTATTTTTTATTTATTATTATTATTATTATTATTATTATTTATTATTTATTATTTATTATTTATTTATTTATTATTGTTATTATTATTATTATTATTTATTTATTATTTATTATTTATTATTTTTTATTATTTTTTCTTTATTCATTATTATTATTATTATTATTTATTATTTATTATTATTATTATTTATTATTATTTATTATTTATTATTAATTATTATTATTATTTATTAATTATTATTTATTATTATAAAATAATAAAATAATAATAATAAGTATTGATAATATTATGTTAATATTTATTGACTATTATAATAATAAGTATTGATAATATTATGTTAATACAGTTTAGTTCAGCAAAAATAAGTTCAGTTCAGCAAAAATAAGTTCAATTCAGCCAAAATAAGTTCAGTTCAGCAAAAATAAAATAAGTTCAGTTCAGTTCAGCCAAAATAAGTTCAAAAGAACAGGGACTTAATACTTCCTCCTTTTCTCTAACATCTTCATTTATTCTAGAAATATATCCTATGTCTAATATTTCTTCTTCTTCCTCATCGTTACTTTCATCATATACTGGGGGTTCATCTTCATTGAAGTGTGTTAATTCATTTCTCTTTTCCTCTAGCTGTTGTTCTAAGTTTTCTATTTCCCTTTGTTTTTTTACTTTCTTTG
This sequence comes from Beta lomatogona, assembly GCA_947646795.1. NCBI lineage: Eukaryota > Viridiplantae > Streptophyta > Magnoliopsida > Caryophyllales > Amaranthaceae > Beta > Beta lomatogona. The sequence goes on from CANSNZ010000445.1 coordinate 189,594, forward strand.
ACAAACAAGGTCCTAATGCTATCTTTATGGCATCCTGCAAGGATTATATACTTTAATCTTTGACTTATATCTTCTTTCTCTATTTTTGCATGCTCTATTTGTCTTCTTATTTTCTTCAATTCTGTTTCTAAGTTTGATAGACTGAAATCGTTTTCTTCTTCAGTTTCTTTATTTTCTTGGAGGTCTGGTTTATCTTCAAATTCTCCAAATCTAACTGAAACTCTTCCTTGCTGATTTTTATACATATAACTATTTTGTGGTACTAGTGTGCTTATCTTATTTTGGAATAGTTTTGATAACTTCCACTCTTCTCCAGCTAATATTTCTTTATCTATTATTTTTGGTTCTATCATCTTTATTCCTTTTGACATAATTGCTTTTATTACTTTTTCTGTTTGAAGCTTGTACTTAGTTGCTGTTGTTTTGCTAAGTTTTGCTATAGCTCCTATTGTTATAGCCAATTTTGTCTTTATTAGGATACTTAAATTCTTTGTGTCTTTTACTGATTTTAAGAGATCTGGTGTGCAGTAAAATAATCCTCTATTGAATGATAAGTCTACTTCCATTCCAGATATAATTGCTTTTTCAGGATCATTAGTCCAGCTGTTATCTACTAATAACAATAGTGCTTTAGTTCCTGTTTTTAGGCGAATTAATCCTTTAACACCTATGATTACTAATCCTAGATGTAAGTAATTATGTCTCTCTACTAGACCTTTAATAGTCTGTGATGAGATTAAATCTATCTTTTCTGATCCTTTTATTACACTAATAACATCTTCTCTATAAGTTCTAAATACCTTTGTTGAGGTATCAAACATTCCCTGTTTATATAATATTTTGGGGTTTAATAACCGTGTTCTATTGTTCCTAAAGTTTTCTAAACTTTGTTCTATATCTACTAATTCTTCTAATTGCACAATTGGTGCTTTTCTGGCCCACCATCTAGATAATGCGTTTAGCTTCTTATTTGTATCTACTTCTTCAGTAATGCGTGACATACTTAAAGTTCTACTTACTCCTGGAAATCTACTCATTGTTGTGGTCTAACTAATTTTGGTACAAAATAATTATATTCTGTTACTGACTTGTTTTTCTTAAAATATTGTCTGGTGAAACACTAAGATTTTTAAAAGCTTTAATTAAACTATCTTCGTCTGCTGAAGACGTCTGTCCTAGTATGAGTTCTACTAGTACGTTGAAATAAGAGACCTGAACTTGGTTTGTCCTGGCTTGTGGCCAGTAAGTAACGTAATCAGATGGTATATCTATCAACTTTTTAGCTCTTTTAACTGCTTCTGAATAATCTTGTCTATTATTTCTATCTGTCATTAACTTAGATGTATTTTCTTTACTTCGTGAAGCAAGGATTCTACTTGTTCTATTTTTTCTGACATATGTTGTAATAGCTTTTTAGTTTTTACTTCTATGACTTTAGGCTTGTTATGTTATAGGTTTAGACTAAGATTATTTATATCCTTTTTGGTAGGGATTTTTTCTTTAAAGGATCTAAGGTCTTTACTAATTGTACTAAGCTGTGATTTTAGAAAGTCTTCATTAGAGTTTATCTCTTTGATTAGTCTCCTATTTCAACGAGAGCTTTTGCTAATTTTTCTATAGTATCGTGGTAATTTTGTTTTTCTAAGTTTTCTGCTAAACTAATTAATAAGTCTGTTATACCGTTTAAGTGAGGTTGTTCACTATGTAATTTATGCTTAAAAGTGTTTTCAAAACGACAAATAAATTTATAATGATCAAGCGAAATAATTTTTCTAATCTTTGAAGTTATAAGCAAGATCTAAATAAGCAATATTCTTAAAACTTTCTTCAATAATTTTTACACCTTATAGCTTTTCGCTTTGTTCGTTATCTTCTTATTTTAACAATCAAACTGGAATTAAATTCAGATATTCAAATATTATACCTGTTGATGAGCCTAATGCATGGAACTATCTTAACATGACATACTATTCCCTTCCGTCTTCAACAGATAGAACTCAGAGGCCTCGTACTCACCTAAGATAAGTCTTTGAAACCGTGCTCTGATACCAACTTGAAAGGCCGTAGCCTAGTTCCGATGCCTGGAAACGAACCCAAGTCTCCTGGGTGAAAGCCAGATATCCTAAACGCTGGACGACAAGAATTGCAAGTCTACAAAAATAGCTGCCTTGGAAACTGCTCGAGAAGGTGTGATGTAATCACTCAAGATGATGAATGTGATACTTTTATTACAATAAATAAATTAGACGACGTATTCGAAAATACATATAGAAGTATGACTAATTTAATTGTCTTCATAATTACATGCAGGTCAGCAGATATCTTAGATCTAGTAGTATATACTACACATAGTCACACATTCAATACGAAGCTACCTACTATCTTCTATAGTCTAAATTCCTATAAGCCTTGTTCTGCTCACAGTAAGTCAGTGACATCTCAAAAATGCACTTGCAAGTGGAGCTGAATCTATTAGTAATGTAAGCTCTGAATTCCACGCAGCTCTCTGATTCCTGGGCATATCCCAAATATACAGTATTACACTGATATACAGTATTACACTGATATATATATATCTTTCATTCCTGAGGGAAACGATAATATAAATTTTCATTAGCAAACTCGCATATTCACTTTGTTCCGCATGAACATGCAGCGCAATCAGGATAAATTTATCTAAGAATAATCAATCTGTAACAGTCAGAAGTCTTTTCACTAGTCAAATATACAGAACTCCCTAGTTGTAGCTTTAATCAGAACACTTAGCAACAAATTTATATTTGACTAAAGCTGAATCATTAAAGGAATGTAATATCTAATTTTTGCATAAAACAGCACCTCCTAAGTGCTTTTGTTGAGATCTTATGCTGAGGAAGTACTAATTACATAGCATGGAGCACTCAGGTGTGCAATTTAATACTAGCTAGTATAACATATCCTACCCAGCAAGCCCACGTTATCGATATTTGATCAGGTGATTTACTGCATTTTTAGAAGTCACATACTCAACATGAAAGTGAGACACAGAGGCTTCCCATGCCTTTTCTATATAATCAAACATCATTTCATCAAACAAAATAAATCTCAGTTAATTAACAAGAAGGAAAATTTTCATAAAACTACCTATTATAATCAATTGTTTTCAAAAAATTACCTTTTAAAAATTTTCTTTCAAAAAACTACCTTATATAACAAATTTCTTTCAATATACTACCATCTATACAAATATACTAAAAGTGTTTTTAAGAACGTATATGTGCCACGTGTCACCATCCCTCATTCAATAACATTCTAGCCACGTCTTTCTCATATAGTAAATAAAAAAAAGCATTGTTAACGTGAAGATTCGAACCCACAACCTCAAGTATGAAACAAAGAGATCCAACCATCACTCCACCATACTATTATTGCTTATTTAATCAAAATTAAAGATGATATATGAATGGAAAACTGTTGAAATCCATATAATGAATGAGATGACTTTTTTAAATGAGTATGAGATGACTTATTTAACTACTACTAAATTGTAGCACACAGATACCCCGTGCATTGCCCGGGCCTATATACTAGTTTTACAGTAAATGGGGTTTAATCACTAATAATTGAGTCACCATAAATTGTTTTTCTTTCTTCCCCTCTCGTTTCTCTCTTCTTTTCTCGCTACCCCACCGGTAGCAAACCAACAACGATTCTCATTTATTAATTAGTATTAAATATAAACGTAAAATGGTAGTATATTGAAAGGAATTTGTTATATAAGGTAGTTTTTTGAAAGAAAACTTTTTAAAAAGTAGTTTTTTTTAAAAAAGTTGGTTATAAAAGCAGTTTTTTTAAATTTTTTCTAACAAGAATATAGGTCTAATTTTGTTTAGAAATACTGTACACACTAAGAAAAATATTAGTCTCTTCCCCACAATGTGGAACTTTTATCTTCACCCTTTTTAGTAGATGGATCATGGATGGAACCAAAAGAACTTGCATTCAGAAACAATCCCCTCTCCCGATCACCTCTGCGCCAAACGGTTCATGCATGATACTTTGGTGTAAATCAACTCCTTTGACTAACAAGGCAATGCAAAAGCAGTTAAGCAACTCAACCTTATGTCCCTTTGTGAACATTTGTCCTGTTAAATGGACGGAAAATATCTGGCACCATCTATGAGGCATCATCCTCCATCATGGCTGCAATACTTAAGTTAAAGGTTAGATTTCTACTGAAGAAATAGTGGGCATATCAGACCCTTTCAGCATATAATTGTCATGGTTGGATACTCAAAGCATTACTCAGTTTTAAATCAAATAATTTGATAAACTGACTAAAAAACAGAAGCAGTAGCATTCTGTATCTTTGAACATATTCTCTCCGTAACCAGATAAATCAACTCCTCCAAGACTCTGACCAATCAGAAAAGGCGGTAACATTATGGCTCCGTTTGGTAGGCTGTAAAATATTTTCAGTGTAAAATGATTTTCATGGAAAACACAATTCCAAAATTAGTTTTCCGTTCTTTGGTTCCATGCAATAAAAATGATGAAACAAAAGGAAAATGAAAGGGAAAGTAAGGAGGTAGTGAGAGGAGTGTACAAGAGAGATAAGGAAAAGGAAGGAAAAAAGTTTTCCCTTCATTTTGAAGGGAAAATGATTTTCCATCATTGGGAGAGCAATTTTACTCCTAGGGAAAATGGTTTCACTCCTTTGCAAACCAAACAATGTAAAATTGAAAATAGAGGAAAAAAGTTTTCCAAGAAAATGTTTTACGCCCTACCAAACGGAGCCTATATCTCTTTGCATATTTTCTCTCTCCCTAACCAGAAATGCACACAAAAAACCGCACATGAATAATGTCCATCGTATCATTCTCTGCTATTAGCTTTACTTTTAATGAAGAGACATAAGTTGAATGTTTAAAGAGTAAAGGATGTTGGACGCTGCGCATCGCCAACCCTTGAAATAGTGGCCGATAAAACACCAATAAGGAAGGTAGTTCCGGCTTGGAGATTGTGAAGGAGGGTTTCCACAAAATTCGAAGGATTAAGGGTATGTTTCCAACCCCGATTGGACTTTGGAAGGGAAGCATTTGGATCATATGAAAAAGTAACCGTGCCACAGGACCACAGGAAGGTGTAGAGCACAAGCCTTGCCCCCATTAAAGTCAGTTGAAAGATTTGTCATTTGTGAGCATGAGAAGGATCAGCACGGATTAGAAACTCAAAAGCCATCTGTGGTGCGTTCAGATGGTTTAGCGCCTAATCACATGGAAGTTTTGTCTATGAATGTTTTGGGAGTCAGAAACTGGTGAAGAAACCTGCAATTGGGTCTAAAGTGCAGAATAAGGATAGTGCTAGACACTCAGATTTAAGCACAAGGTAGATAGAGAACTAAGGATATGAATGTATTAATCACAGATAATTCAATACAAGCTAATCTCACATTCGAGAGGTGAGGCTTTCCAATACTACTTTACTGTATCTTTCTGAATGCCTTCTTATTACAACTTCCTCTGCTATTTATACTACTGAGCTACTGCTCTACGTCCTCTCCTTACAAGCCATCTGTCATTCTCTGTTCTGCTAATTCTAGGAATAACAGAATATTCTTTCCCCAATCATTTCTTAGTAATTTCCTCCTGCTCCTCACGGTCGGTACACCCGGGTACACCTGGTGAGTGGGTTAGCCCAGCTGTCCATCTTCTAGATGAGTGAGTATATTACCCTTTTTGCCCTTCCTAGCATAGGTGATCAGTTTCTCCCCAGGGTAGTATCTTGCATTACTCCCCCCCGAAAGAGCCACCTTGTCCTCAAGGTGAAAGGAGGGAAATCTGTGAGTGATGGCATCAAAGTCCCCATGTGGCTTCAAAGTTGGGAAAGTTCTTCCATTTGATTAAGACCTCAGTTGGGTTGCCTGTGCCTGAGTGGGGAGCTCTGATATTGAGGACTTCTTCTGGTTCAGTTTCCATTACCAGGACAGCAGATATTTGGGGTGGTATGGTTGGATTTGCTGGCTGAGGACCCACTGACTTTTTCAGTTGAGAAACATGAAACACAGGGTGGATTCTAGATTCATTGGGGAGTTTGAGCTTGTAGGCTACTGCTCCAATCTTCTCTAACACTTCAAAAGGCCCATAAAATCTTGCTGACAGCTTCTCATTCTTCTTCTTGGACAGTGACTTTTGTCTATAGGGTTGCAACTTCAGGTACACCAAATCCCCTACTTCAAAACTGAGCTCTCTCCTTTTCCCATCTTCATAGTATCTCATCCTTTGTTGTGCTTTGATTAGCTGAGCCTTTACGTCATCCAGAATTGCATCCCGTTCAATCAATTGTTCTTCCAGAGAGGAGACTCTAGTGCTGCCACCAGTGTACTTGGTGAGGCGAGGGGGGTCCCTCCCATATAAAGCCTTGAATGGTGTGCACTTGGTGGAAGAATAAAGGCTGGTGTTGTACCAAAACTCAGCCCAATGCAACCATTTGACCCAGGTGGAAGGTCTCCCATTGATGAAGCACCTTAGATAGGATTCGAGGCTTTTGTTAACCACCTCAGTTTGGCCATTTGACTGAGGGTGGTAAGCAGTGCTGTAATTGAGTGAAGTTCCTTGCAATCTGAAAATTTCCTTCCAAAAATTACTCAAGAATATATTGTCCCTATCTTATACAATTGAGATGGGCGTGCCATGGAGCCTAATAATTTCTCGTGTGAACAATTCAGCCACCATGGGTGCTGTGTAGGGGTGTTTGAGACTCAAGAAATGGGCATACTTAGTAAGCCTGTCAACCACTACCAGTACAGAGTCCTTACCTTGGATAAGGGTAACCCTTCCACAAAATCAATACTGACCTCTTCCCAAACCTGGGTGGGGATAGGTAGGGGTTGCAGCAGTCCACCGGGGCTCAGTGTGGAGTGTTTGTTCTGCTGGCAAGTATGACAAGCTTGCACATAGTGCTGAATATCCTTCCTCATGCCCGGCCAAAACCACTCTGCAGCTGTTCTTTTGTAGGTCTTTAGGTCTCCTGAGTGCCCCCCAGCTGGGCTATCATGATATTCCTTCATAATGTGTGAGATCAAGGAAGAAGACCTTGGGAGCACAAGTCTTCCTTTGTAGAGCAGATTACCCTGGTGCATATAGTACCCTTTAGGATGGTTATGACCAGCCAAGATGTCTTCGGTGAGCTGCTTGACTAAAGGATCTTGCTGGATATGGGGTAGCCATTTTTCCCAGGAGAAACGACAGGTGGTTTGCATAGTGTTCACTTCCCCTTGCTGTCTGGAGAGTGCATCAGCTACCACATTGGTGACCCGTGATCTGTAACTGATCAAAAGTGAATCCCAGCAGCTTACTTACCCATCTTTGGTACTCAGGACCAATCTCTCGTTGCTCCATGAGGAACTTCAAACTTTGTTGATCAGTTTTGATGGTGAACCTCCTTCCTAGCAAATAGTGTCTCCATTTCAGAACTAAGAGCACTATGGCCATAAGTTCCTTTTCATAGATGGATTTAAGCCTTGCTCTTGGTCCTAAGGTTTGGCTAAAAAAGGCTATGGGGTGATTTTCTTGTGTGAGGACAACACCTAAACCATAGTTAACTATGAATAACTTGGTGAAATCGGGTAGAGCAAGGGTGGGTACACTGGTCATGGCTTTTTTGAGGGTCTCAAAAGCCACTGTGGCATCTGGACCCCAGACAAAAGAGTCTTTCTTCAGCAGGTTGGTTAGGGGGTGGGCTATTGCTGCATACCCCGCCACAAATCTCCTGTAGTAGCCGGTCCAAAAAACCTATCAATCCCTTAAAATTTTGGGGTTGAGGCCAATCCATCATGGCCTTTATCTTCTCCTGATCTACGGACACTCCAGTTTGTGAGATGATGTGTCCTAGGTAGGCTACCTCTTGTCTTCCAAAGCTACATTTTTTTGGGTTTGCAAAAAGCTGATGTTGGGCTAGTTTTTGTAGAGTGAGGTTGAGATGTTCTTTGTGGGCTTCAAAGGTGGAGCTGTAAACAAGTATATCATCAAAAAAGACTAAGACAAACTTGCGTAGGTAGGGTTTGAACACTTCGTTCATTAAAGATTGGAAGGTGGCAGGGGCATTGGTGAGGCCAAAAGGCATCACCATGAATTCGTAATGCCCTAGGTGGGTTCTAAAGGCAGTTTTAGCTTCATCTCCCTCCTTCATTCGTATCTGGTGGTAACCAGACCTGAGATCTAGCTTGGTAAATACAGCAGCCCCCTTAAGTTCATCAATTAATTCACCAATCATGGGGATAGGAAATTTATCGGGTACTGTTGCTTTATTCAACGCTCTATAATCCACACAAAATCGCCAACTTCCATCCCTCTATTTCACTAGTAACATAGGCGTGAAAAAGGGTTAGATGAGGGGCGTATTAGTCCTGCTTGTAGCATATCCTCTATCAACCTCTCTATCTCGTATTTTTGAATCTGGGCATATCGGTAGGGCCTGACACTTATAGGGTCACTGTTATTTTTTAGCAGAATGGAGTGCTCGTGGCCTCTGACAAGGGGAAGACCGGTTGGAGGTGAGAACACCTTCCAGTGTTGGGCTATGAGGGGTGTTAAAAAGTTGGGTATCTCCTGTTCTCCAATCACTTCTGGACTCCTTGTCATGCTATTAAGCTTAACCAAATACCCCCCTCCTTCCTTAAAGATAGTCCTCAACATGGCTTTTAAAGATATTAAGGTTCGGCCAAGGGATGGGTCTCCTTTAAGGGTGATGGTGTTGGAGCTAATTTGGAATTTAAGAGTTTGAGTTTTCCAATTGGCAGACATGGTGCCCAATTTCTCCAACCATTGAATTCCTAATATGAGGTCTGAATTACTCAACTCTAGAGGTAAGAAATTTTCAATTATATCTACCCCTTGCAATTTTAACAGTATTGACTGGCACTCACCTTGTCCTTGAACTGCTTCTCCAGTGCCAAGAGTGACTCCAAACTCACTGGTGGGTGTCATCGGAATCCCCAGCTTACTTACTGTATTCAAGGATATGAAATTATGTGTGGCCTCAGGATCAATCATTACTACCACCCCTTCTCCTTGAATGGTCCCCCTCATTTTCAGTGTTTTTGGGGTTGTGATGCCCAGCACGGAGTTAAGAGATATCTCAAGGGGGGCTTCGACGGTGGTCTCTAGCGAAGAGTTTTTTAGGGCCTGTTCGCCAATTTCACCCTCTTCTCCCACCTCTATTTCTTCGGAATTCACCAGAACACTTAGTTCCATCCAGCGACAACGGTGCCCTGCACTTCACTTGTCATCACATCTAAAGTAGAGCCCTTTCTCTCTCCGAAACTGCATCTCCTGGTCCGATAATCGTCGGACGTCTCCAGTAGCTCGGGTGGTGGAGTTTCGGTTGGTTGGGGTGGTGTTTGGTGGGGGGGTAGGAGTTTCGAGATACTGGGTTGTAGGAACCAGTTTGGGAGTAGGTGGAATTAGGCTTGGAATTTTGTGGGTTATTTTGGGAGTAAGATTGGGTGGGTCGGGTTTGGGAAAAGGTGTTTTGTGGGTTTGTGTTGTGATTTTGGGTTCGTGGGTAGGTGTTTTGGGTAGTAACCTTCCCAGCAGTGGCCCATTGTAACTTGGCCTCAGCCTTTAATGCTAAATCCATCGCCATATCCAAATTAGCGGGCCCAAGTAAACGGACGTCAGCTTTTATGTTCTCTTGGAGCCCATTTAAAAATTGTCCTCTTGCTACTTCTTCAGAAATACCCGTTAGAGGAGAGAGAAGTTCAATGAACTTCTTTCGATACTCCGCTACTCCCCATTGTTTGTGCCCTAGCCACTGTCCTGGAGGCTCCCGGTGTTAACAGGTCGGAACTGCCTTAGCAGAACACCCTTAAGTTCCTCCCACCTCTGTATTTCTCTTCTACCATTCTCCCACTAGAACCAAAAAGGGCGTCCCCCTCCAAGGCGACAACAGCAGCTTCCACCTTCTCTTCTTCAGTGAGACGATAGAATTTAAATAAATTTTTCGGCCCTCAAAATCCTACCATCTGGTTTGTCCCCATCAAAAAGAGGAAGGTCTAACTTTTTGAACCTCCAGTTCCCTATGGTTGCTGCTGGTGTGTTTGGAATAAAAGGATGGTCTTCACCATTTTCATGGACATGGAGAGGGTTGTACAGGGGGTTAAAAGGGGGTTGGTTTTGTGGTAGTTGGAGAGGTAGGGGTTGATTTTGTGGTGGTTGGAAGGGTGGGGGTTGGTTTTGTGGTGGTTGAAAAGGTGGGGGTTGGTTTTGTGGTGGTTGGAAGGGTGGGGGTCGATTTTATGGTGGTTGGAAGGGTAGGGGTCTGGTGGATACTAAATGTGGCTGAAGTGTCCTCTTGGTTTCTAGGGCTTATCAATAGGGACCTCATTTCAGCCATAAACTTTTTCTGCTCCCCCCTCAACAGGTTTATCGCACCCTCCTGGTTTTCCCGGTCCCGGTTCAGCCGGCCTTCCAAGCGCTGAACCATTTGGTCCATCTCGCCTGAGAGCTTCTCTCCCATAGTTTGCTAATTCATCATGACTTCGTTTAGGGTTGTGTGCAGCCCTGCGAAGTCTTGCTCTAGCTGCTCAACTCTCTGCAACTGCGTAGGGGCCATGGTATAGAACCTTGCTCTAATACCAGGTTTGCTAGACACTCAGATTTAAGCACAAGGTAGATAGAGAACTAAGGATATGAATGTATTAATCCCAGATAATTCAATACAAGCTAATCTCACATTAGAGAAGTGAGGCTCTCCAATACTACTTTACTGAATATCTTTCTCAATGCCTTCTTATTACAACTTCCTCTGCTATTTATACTACTGAGCTAAGCTAATTCTAGGAATAACAGTATTCTTTCCCTAATCATTTCCTAGTAATTTCCTCCTCCTGTCAGTACACCTGGTGAGTGGGTTAGCCAGCTGTCCATCTTCTAGATGAGTGAGTATATTACCCTTTTTGCCCTTCCTAGCATAGGTGATCAGTTTCTCCCCAGGGTAGTATCTTGCAGATAGTTAACCAAGTTGGCATTTTCATGTATATCATATTTGTGTGTATCATTAGCTATTATTAATAATAGTTGGTTGATAGGATATTGTTTGTTATTAAGTTGTGATATAGTTAGGCATAGTTTTCTTTTTACGTAAAGTTCTTTTATTTGGCTCTCTGTCAAATACTCTTGTAAAGCCTTTCTAAGAAGTTGTAAATCAATGATGATATTTGAGTTACTAAAACATTCATATGGTATTTGAGCTTGTTGATCCCTTCCTTTACTCTCTTTCTCTACTTCTTTTATCCCCCCCCAAAAAATGCCTAGCAATGAAGATCAATCTCTGGTACAAAGTTGTCCTAACTTCAATCCATTGTTTCCACACTGTTAAATTAAGTTGTCATAACCTCTCATTCTCATTCTCTATCATCAAATCTATTAGGTCTAGTTTTCCATTATAAATTCCAAGTTTGTTAATTATCGTTGTAATTCTTGTCAGCGCTATAAGAGTCATAACCCCTGTCAATAATCTAGTCTAACTTCTAATGCTCTCAACATTGTTTTTCTTTGCATTTCTTGACATCTCCTATTCTACCCTTTGATAATTATAAATACTATGTTTTGTGGGTCATTATACCAAATGCACCTGGTTTTATCCAACTAGTATGGGAGGCTAGCTCAGCAGCCACCTGAAAACATTGCGGATGTATTTGAGGAGTGCTCCTCAGACCAAAGCTTATTTTTTAGTAATGGGTTCCACAAGCAGAGACATTGAGGCACAAAATCATGGGTGGGTTGTGTCACTAAGGGTGGAAGTCATTACTAGAGAGCATACGGCTGGTAGGATGGTCTAAGCTTGGCCTATGGAGGCTGATAAATTTACCAATGCAAGGTTTTTGGAGAGCATACATTGATACAGGTTTAGCAATTCAGTGAGAGGACACAAGGTTGACAATACTTTACTTGGATGGACTAGCTCAGACCATCAGCTAGTAGTGGGTGGAAATATAGCACAGAGAGTATCTAAAGTGGAGACAGCTGGTGGCAGCTCATCTATGGACACGGATGAGTTTGTGAAAGAGCTGAGCCAAGTTGAAGCACCAAAAGCATAAAAACATGGTTATAAAATAACATTGTATGAGATTAACAAACCAATACGCCAACTCTTGCATATTATCATTAAATCCAAACCACCATATTGATATATACTTATTTGTTGATTTTCTTGACATGTATATTCCTTATATCAGATTTTATTGTTGAGGGAGTATTCCCCAAGGGCCCTAATTCACCTGCAAAAAGTAGAACAACAAAGTGAAGTTGAAACTATAGTTGCAACCAGGGGGGATTTATTTGGTGAGATGTGGGGTCAAATGACCCCACTTTTTTTTTTTTTTTTTTTTTAAAAATACAATCATCTTAATTTGAGAAAAAAATTAATGAAGCATGAAACTGACTGGTGAGTTGCAGCACGTCTCCAATTGCAATTCCTTGATTATTGTAGTCTAGTTGGAAAAGGTAATTCAATACTCCTAAAGAAAAAGGTAAAATAAAATAAAAAAAGTAACACCACTTTTCTTGGTGCAGCTTTTACCCTCTTCTTTAGTGGAAAAAAAACAATTCCTCTCTCCTTACCCTAGTTGGAAAAGGAAAAACAAGTAAACAAATACTCCAAGTCTACAGAGTTCCTCTTCTCACGAAAAATAATTTTTTAATTCTCTCTAATCTGTCACATCATATTAACCATCACAACTTACATGACTCACATCAGCCATCTCAATTGAATATAGCAAATTACAATTTACGATTTTACAGTTGTTTGGGGTTTTTGAAATTTTTTTACCGAGGAAGCCGAGTTTCGAAGACAACAATTATTCCAATTCCCAACAATTCCAACATTCGACGGACTCGACAGGATAAAAGGTAAAAAAAATACTGTTTATTTTTTTTTCTTCTATAGATCTAAATCAATAATGAAACCTCGTCGAGGACAATTGTCAAAAAAGCAAATGAGTTGATATTTAAATTTTTGTTAGGTTGTTTTAATTGTTAATAAATTGATTATTGTCTTGTTATATATATATTTATTTATTTTTCCACTCTATAACTTTGACTTTTGACTTTAACTTTTGACTTAAACCCACTTGATGCTGATTCTAGATCCGCCACTGGTTGCAACAGAACTTTCACGATACACCAACACCCTATAGTTAGAAACAATTTTTTGCTGATTTCACTCACAAAATATTAGAGAGGCAACATAAACGAAACTTTGTTTACAAGTGTTCAAAAACAGGAAGGAGCCTACAGGGATTGGTATCATAGTACATACCATAATTACCAATCAACAAGCATACATAGTTGGTCTAGTAAGCAACAGAACCCTCTGGGTAAAAATAACCATGTTGAAATCAATTACAGTAGATAATTAGAATAGGACATACATTTCATGGTAACAATTAAAAACTTGAGTATTTTGTTTGCGGGCCTGTGCATACATTTTTTTTACTGAGCAAATTAATGTCATTTTGACAACATAATGCTTTTGGAGATATGATGATGCCAGAAGTTGTATTTGTTCAACACATTTGTCCCCAAAGAAACATAAATCATATACTATACTATAAGGACATTTATAACTGTTACCTGTGGCTGTGACTTCATTCAGGTCTCAGAAGATCAGATGACAATTGTTCTCATGGGGCTGCTTGTTCCAAGGAGAGATTACCAACCACTTCCATGAAATCTGAAAGTTAAAGGGTTACACATCAGAAAAACATACTCTTTAAATGCGATTATTCTCATTCATAACTAGTATATAAGTTGATATAAAGAGGCATATATCAAGGCTATAGGCTACATTCTTTTCACCTTTAAAAACATACATCCAAGGAAAAAAAATCCTAGACAAGTTCTAGTCAATTCGAATAAATTCAGATTAATTCAGTTCCTTTAAGAACTACCCAGTTAATTTATAAGTTATAATAAATTGTGATTTAATTCAGATAAGTTTAATAAGCTCTAATTAGTTAAAATAAATGTAAATACGTTTCATCAACTGTGGACATGTTCATATAATGGACTTTTAAGAAAAGAACACTCACCACCTTGACCAACAACATAAAACCCTTGGGAAATATACATAAAAAATAGGGAAAATGGAGATTAGCAATTTCCTATGATTACTATCCAAGAAACAAGCATAAGGTGGTAATCAACCAGCAGTAGTTTGAATAAAATGATGATCTCAACTAATGTCGCATCTTGTGTCCCACTCCATACGTCTCAACACATTACTAACTAAAATATCTAAAATAAGATGCTTAGAATGCTATCGGCGAATACAGATCAGGTGGCTTAATCTTACACAATGGGACAAGGGATGACAAGTCCCACCCTTCTGCACCTCAACTTATATCGTTCTGTGGTGGACTCACTCGCCTCCTTGCCCAACCACTCAACATACCCATAATCTATCCTTCTGAACTCTGTTAGTTACCAACTAGGATAAAACATGTATAGCAGTATAGGGTTAAAAAAAAGACTTGGCCACATCTTCCCAAAGCACCTTCCTTCATTAAGGGGTGTCTTCCTTCATTAAGGGGTGTCTTCCTTCTATGTTTTGGACATGGTACTAAAGAACACCTATTGCTGTGTGGTGAACTCCGTTCACCTGAATCGAGTCAAACCACCCAAACAACTAACCCAACACAATGTGATAAACAAGGAAGATGAATGAGGGAAGGAAGAAAGAACAACAGAAAACAGATAGAGGAAGGTGGTGTAATTTTAGTATTGCAAGGAAATGAGAAATACAAAATAGTATGAGCTTTCGAAGGCTCACTCTCTCCCAGCCAAGTTCCCACAATTTTCCAATACCACTGAGATTCTTTTTAAACAACTCTGACACACCCACTATCCACTAACTGTTTTGTGGTCCATTCCCCAAATTCCCCTTCTTGTGGCGCCTCATGTAAGTTATCAGCTGAGGTGTGTGATTCATCACATTACCATCCCCCCAAAGATTCACCTTGTCCTCGAGGTGGAACCAAGGAAAACGGTGATTGAGTCCAGCCACATCCTCCCAAGTAGCTTCAAAGGTAGGCAGACCTTTCCACTTAATCAAAGCCATCAGACGAGTACTGATGCCTTGGTTAATTCGTTTTACCTCCAAAAAAATTCTCCGGTTCAACCAGGAGCTCCAAGTCAGAGGAGAGTTGTTCAGGTATGGTAGGTAAGACCGGTAACTGACCCACAGCTTTCTTGAGTTGAGAAACATGAAATACGGGATGGATCTTGCTAGTGGCTGGTAATTGTAGCTTATATGCCACTGGACCAATTCGCTGCGACACTGAAAAGGGACCATAGAAGCGAGTAGCAACTTTCTTGTACGGGCGTTTGGCCAAAGATTTCTGGCGATATGGCTGTAACTTCAGAAACACCTTATCTCCCACATTAAAGTTAACCTCCCTTCTCTTCTCATCAGCAGCCAATTTCATTTTTTGTTATGCACGCATCAGGTTAACGTGAAGATCATCCAGAACTGCATCTCGCTCTTGCAATAAGGCATCTAGACTATCAACTTGAGTGTGACCTTTTGCAACGCGTAGTAAATGGGGGGGATCCCTGCCATAAAGGACCTTAAAAGGGGTCATCTTGGTAGACAAATGAGGAGAATTGTTGTAGGAGAATTCCGCCCAAGCCAACCATTTTGCCCACGATTTCGGCTGCCCAACAACAAAACAACACAAATACGTCTCCAAACTCTGGTTGACAATTTCAGATTGTCCATCCGTTTGTGGATGATATGCGGTACTCTTCTTAAGTTCTGTACCATGAATGCGGAAGAGTTCCTTCCAGAATATGCTCATGAAAATGCGATCTCTATCTGAGACAATAGAGGAAGGAAACCCATGGAGACGAACAATCTCCTTCATGAAAAGTTCAGCAACTGTTAAGGCATAGAATGGATGCCGCAAAACCAGGAAATGAGCATACTTAGATAACCTATCTACCACCACCAAAATTGTATCCACTCCCTTCGACACCGGTAACCCTTCAATAAAATCCATGGACAAGTCATCCCAAACATGAGATGGAATGGGTAAAGGTTGCAAGAGACCTCCTGGTTGCTGGTTACTCACTTTTTGTTGCTGGCAGATTGTGCAATGCTGCACATAGTGGGCTATATCGCGGCGCATGCCTTGTCAATATCATTCCGCTGCTATTCTCAAGTAAGTTTTTAGATCTCCCGCATGTCCTCCCATGGGTGAATCATGATACTCTCGTAAAAGAATGGGAATGAAAGGCGAAGAAGTGGGAATGACATACCGCCCCTTGAACAAGAGTGCATTATCCACTATAGTAAAGTGCTAGTGGGACTTGGCCCCCCTGTTAGAATGTCATTCTTGATCTGGACCAACCAAGAATCTTGTTCTATTGCTCTCTCCAAATCCCTCCAGTCCACGCCATGAATAGAAATCATAGCCCCAAGCTCCACTGCTCCCACAGTTTTACGTGACAACGCATCAGCTACGCGGTTGGCACCTATTTCACGTTGTTGGGTGATATAACGTAAGCTTTGTTGATCTATACGGATCACAAAAAGCCGACCCAACAAATAATGTTTCCATTTTTGCACAGCAAGGCAAATGGCTATAAGCTCCTTCTCGTATACCGACTTCAACTGGACACAACAACTTGCTGTAAAAAGCGATGGGTTGGCTTTCTTGCATTAACATTGCTCCCACTCCATACCCCGATGCATTGGTCTCAACAACAAACACATTCTGAAAATCCGGTATTGCTAATACCGGCGCCGTGACCATTGCCTGTTTAAGGCTTTCAAAAGCTAAGGTGGCATCCTTGGACCACCCAAAACTATCCTTCTTTAACTGGTCAGTCAAAGGACGAGCAATCTGGGCATAGTGAGAGACGAACTTGCGGTAGTACCCCGTGAGACCCAAAAATCCTCGAAGTTCGCGGAGGTTCTTTGGTGGTTCCCATTCCAACATTTTCTCAGCATCTACTGCCACCCCTTTGCTGGAAATTATATGGCCTAAGTAGGCAACTTCACACTTCCCAAAATCACACTTCTTCATATTAATAAAGAGCTGGTGATATGCCAAGGTATCCAGCACCACTCTCAAATGCTCAACATGTTCTCTCTCAGTTCTACTGTAGACGAGTATGTCGTCGAAGAAAACAAGCACAAAACGCCGTAAAAAAGGTCTAAATACCTCATTCATTAGTGACTGAAATGTCGCCGGGGCATTAGTGAGGCCGAAAGGCATTACCAAGAAATCGTAATGCCCTTCGTGAGTACGGATTGCTGTCTTATGCATATCTTCAGGCTTCACCAAAATCTGATGATATCCCGCCTTCAAGTCCAGTTTAGAAAATATTGAGGCCCCCTGCAGCTCATCGAGCAACTCATCTACAACTGGTATAGGATACTTGTCCGGAATCGTCTCCTTATTCAAAGCCCGATAGTCTACGCAAAATCGCCAAGAGCCATCCTTCTTTTTCACCAAGATGACGGGACTGGAAAATGGGCTTGTGGAGGGCTTAATTATCCCTGCTGCCAACATCTCTTTGATGAGTCTTTCGATCTCATCTTTTTGAAATTGTGGGTATCTATACGGTCGAACTCCCACTGGGTTGCTCCCTTCTTTGAGCACTATAGCATGTTCATGTCCTCGCTGTGGAGGTAACCCCACTGGTACTGCAAAAACCCCTGATGGTGCTCAATTACATTGTGTAAAAATGGTGGTACTGTTTGTTGCACTTGCTGACCCAGTGCTACTGATGACAATTCATAGCTCTCAATCTGGTTACATTCCAACCATAACCCACCACCCTCCTTGCGCAAAGTACGTAACATGGCCTTAAGTGAAATTTTGGACCGAGCTAAGGATGGATCACCCTTTAACTTGAATGGAATTCCATCGACCACAAAACTCATCTCCTGAGTTTTCCAATTACTCACCACTGCACCCAACGTTTCTAACGATTGGACCCCTAAAATGACATCTGAATTTCCCAGCCCCAAAGGTAGAAAATCAGTCTCCACCTCAACTCCTCCATCTAACTGCAGAATTACACCCTTACACACTCCGGTCCCTCGAACTGCTTGACCATCTCCCAAGGACACCGCAAAGCCCGCGAATGATGTTATTGGAATCGACAATTTGTCAATGGTGGTGAGAAAAAGAAAATTGTGTGTAGCCCCCGGATCAATAAGCACTACCACCTCTTGCCCTTCGATCCTCCCCAATATTTTCATAGTTTTAGGGTTTGTCCAGCCAATAACGGAATTAAGAAATACCTCTGTTGGAATGTCTTCTGTTGGGGACGTAGGTGGCTCGCTGGTAGCTAAATCTCCCTCGGGCTCATCATCTTCCAGATCATCCATGAGCAGCACGCTCAATTCCTTTCTCCGGCACCGGTGACCGAGGCCCCACTTTTCATCGCACTTGAAACACAATCCTTTAGACCGCTTCTCTTGCAACTCTCGTTCTGTCAGTCGTCGCATCTCCCAAAAGCTTCTGATAGCATTCAACGTTGATTTAGGTGAATTCACATAAGCCTGAGATTCACTTGGGCTAGAACTCCAACTCTTTCCCCCTACTAGGCCAAATAACTATAAGAATGAGAAGAGTTTGCTGGGCCACGGTTATAAAGGGAATAAGTGTTGGATTTATAAGAGCTAGGCCCGCTAGGTTTAAGCCCAATGACCCGATTTTTCTCCTCAATTTTCAGGGCCAAATCCATGGCCTGCTCCAAAGTCAATGGGTTCAAAACTCTCATCTCTGTTTGGATATTCTCTTTGAGCCTGTGAATAAACTTGCCCAGATTTCTTCAGGAATCTTCTTCAAGGGTGCGGCCATCTCTATGAAGCAACGACGATATTCAAGGACGGTGGTCATTTGGGTTGTGGCCAACCATTGTTCGTGCAGAAATATGCAATTCGTCGGCCGGAATTGTTGCAGTCCAAATTCCTTCAATCCTTCCCAAGAGTCAATTGGATTTTTCTTATTCTCCCAATGATACCACCTTAGTGCTTCTCCCTCCATAGCCACCACGGCCGCCTCCAATTTCTCCTTTTTCGACAACCTGTAAAATGAGAAAAACTTCTCAGCTCGCAGGAACCATCCGTCTGGATCCGCGCCTTCAAATCCGGGCATATGTAATTTTCGGTGCCTTCAAGTTCCTCCACCACCGTACCCCACCTCTGTCCCACTCATATCCTGATCTGCCTCCAGATCCACCCTCTCCAAACACTTCATTCTCACCCAAAATTCCTCCAACCCCAAACCGACTACGAGTTCCGCGTTCTTCCGATGGTTTTTTTCGAAGATTCATCTCATCCCCTCGAATCTCACTAATCTCGTGTTCTGAGTTGCCGGCCTGATTTGATTGGAGAGTTGAGATCATCGTTCTCATCTCTGATTGAAACTTCTCTTACTTCGAGCGAATTACTGTTAAGGATCCTTCGATATTCTCTCTTGTTCGATCAATCCTCCCTTCTAACCGGAAGTTCGCCAAATCCAAGTCCTATTTACTTTTTCTCATCGCTTCCTCCATTCTCCTGGTGATCTGGTCAGCGATGGTTTGCTTGGCTGCATCCATGGCCAAGCTCACTGAACTCGTGATATGTTCAAGAATGGAGTCCCGCAGACACCGCCATCCGAGCTTCCAACGCATCCGGCCTTTGAGATGATGTCGGTGGTGCCATTTTTTGTTTTTTTATTTTTTTTCTAAACCATAAACGAGCTGCTCTAATACCAAGTGTGGTGAACTCCGTTCACCAGAATCAAGTCAAACCACCCAAACACCTAACCCAACACAATGTGATAAACAAGGAAGATGAATAGGGGAAGGAAGAAAGAGAATTACAGAACAAGCAACAGAAAACAGATAGAGGAAGGTGGTGTAATTTTAGTATTGCAAGCAAATGAGAAATACAAAATAGTATGAGCTTTCGAGAGGCTCACTCTCCCGGCCCAAGTTCCCACAATTTTCCAATACCTCTCTCATTTCCCTCTTCCCTTATTTATAGACAAACCACCGAGATTCTTTTTAACCAACTCCGACACAACCACTACCCACTAAACCTGTTTGTGGTCCATTCCCCAAATTCCCTTCTTGTGGCGCCTCTTGTAAGTTATCACCGAGGTGTGTGATTCATCACATGCTGACTCAAAGATTTCCAAGAATTGTAAAGCACAAGAGTTGAAGGTGTATCTTTTCATCCTTAACATGACTTACAGGGGTAATTCCAAGGATTGTTCCCACATGTTAAGCAGAATTACCTCCTGAGCTAGGCGCTTTAAGATGCACTAAAATACTCCCTCCGTCCCATAATACTCTTGACACTTATCAAGGCACGTAGTTTTAGATGATAAGTTATTGTTTGGTTATCAATTGTTATTTTATTGAAAAAGTAGATGTAATAGGAGTAGTAGGTAGTAGGAGTAGTATTATTTTAATTAGAGGAGAGAGAGTGTGGACCCAAAATTCTCATTATTTATTGACAGGCCAAATCATACCTTACTTTCTAATGTCAGCAGTTTTATTTCCACAAAGGGGAATAACTTTCTACACTTTCCACCATTTCTTTGCCCCCAAAAAGTTTGATAATGAAAAGTGAAAACATGTGTGAAAAATAAACAAGCCGGGAAAATTTCCCTCCAAAAGTAGTGTACATTTATTTCCCACCAAAAAATTTAACAAAAAATTTGAGCTACACTTTGCATCCAAATACGTGAAAAAATTTCCCTCCTAAATACAATACACTTTAAGATTGAATCTAAAATGAAGACCAATTATTTCCCTCTAAGCTCTTAGAGATAAATCGCCAGCTCCCCATAAATGTCTTCAATGGTCCTTTTCTGTGACTTTTACTAGAGAATAGCAGAGATAAAGAGAGAGATAAACAATAGTTAACTAATGGGAGGGGTGGGGGTTTAAGGGTAGTTAGGAAAACACCAAAACCAATTGTAAATGTTTTTTTTAACCCCTCATAACATCATCATTATTGGGGTTTGTGGAAGACCCTTAATTGAGCCTCATTAAATTAAAAGAGTGACTTTTCAGCCTCTTTAATTTTAATTTAGTGGCATTTAAAAAGAGGTTTCCATGTGTCAACAACATAGTATAATTAGGCCAAGTAAGGAACTTGCCACTAAAGAAAGGCAAATCATCATTGAGTGGCTACTCAAACAACAAAACAATAACGTTATGCGTAGAGGTGCTATAACAGAAGCTTCGAGAATTTTCAAAGTCAGCAGGTAAACAATTCACGCCATCTGGAACATAGCCCACCAGCAGCAAAGTAATGGAGATGCAGTGAATGTTGAACCCAAAAAGAAAGGAAGATGTGGACAAAAACGCAAACAAATTGATGTTGGGAGAGTTGCTGATATTCCACTACAAAAAAGACAAACATGTAGATCGTTGGCGGCAGCATTGGGGGAATCAAAATCAAGTGTCCATAGACTGATCAAACAGGGGCTGATAAAAGCTCACTCAAATGCAATTAAACCACAGCTGACTGATGCAAACATGGTTGCAAGGCTGTCATTTTGTCTGAATACCATGAATGAGGATTCATTCTACTCAGACTCAGTTTTTTATGACATGTTTAACACTATTCACATAGATGAAAAGTGATTTTACATGACAAAAGGCAACCAGAAGCATTATATACTCCCATCCGAACTGAGGCCATATCGATCATGTAAGAGCAAAAAATTTATTCAGAAAGTTATGTTCCTCACAGCTGTTGCAAGACCACAGTTCAACTCAAGTGGTGAATGTACATTTGATGGAAAATTGGGTATCTTCCCATTTGTGAGGTGGGTGCCAGCAAAGAGAAACTCAAGAAACAGAAGATCAGGTACACTAGAACTCAAACCTATCACGTCAGTCACAAAAGAAGCATATAGGAAAATGCTTATAGAAAGACTCCTTCCAGCAATAGTCCAAAAGTGGCCTAGTGATGATCGAAAAGCCATATATATTCAGCAAGATAACGCAAGACCACACATCCAAACTGATGATTTTGCTTGGTTGCAAGCAGTTCAAGCATCTAATAGAGATATTAGGTTAGTTTGCCAACCTCCTAATAATCCTGATTTAAATGTTCTTGACTTGGGGTTTTTTCGAGCAATTCAAGCATTAAAAGATCAAACTTCACCAAGAAACTATCAAGAACTTGTTAAGAATGTCAAAGATGCTTACAATGACTTTTGTCCAAAAAAAGGAAACAGAGTTTTTTTGAGTCTTCAACTCGTCATGATAGAAATCATGAAAGTGAAAGGAAGCAACAGGTATGAACAACGGCATGTTGGCAAGGCATCATTAGAGAGGCATAGAATACTGCCACTAGTGTTCTCTCCTTCCCTGAACTAATACAAGAATGTGTTCTTTATCTGGAAGCACTAGAAGTTGTTGGGACCGAGTGAAAACGAAGCCACTTCTGATCAAGAATGACAAGTGAAGGTAGATTGTCAGTTTTTGTACTCCTAATTTTTGAAAACCAGTAGCGAGCCCTCAATTGTGAATTCCCACCGGTTAACATTTTGTAAAGGGAATATTTGAAATGTATGTATGTTTTGATCATTGTAAGCTGGAGAGAAGGGAGTAAAAGATGGGGTAAAATTTTCATGTAGAGTTTAAAAGTGTAATTTTTTATGTTATGACAAATTATAGAAACATGATCGTGTCAAACGCAGGGACATTTCAACCATGCATACTTCTAAAACAAGGATATTTTATCTCAACAAACACAATTATTATGCAACAACAATCAGAACCATATTTTACTCCATATAAAACATCTTAAATTTACATCTAAGACATCAAAAAAAAAAAAATTGGGAATTTTTTTCCTTATGGAGATAGGAAGCATTTGCTTACCAATTTCCAAATTATCAGAATTGATAAGATCCGACGCGAAGAAATTCATATTCAAACAAAACGCAAAAAGATTTTGAGTTCAACCACGAAAGTACGACATCAAACCGATTTTTGCTGAACCCAAAACAAAGGGAAAAAATCAAGAAAACACCAAAACCATTTTTTTGCTGTTGTTGGTGGTGAGGTGAAAACAGGGGATACTCTTATGTACTCCTCCAATGAAAAAATCAGTGTTACATAATTCGCCCCTACCACCACGAACTACGATTCAGTTCGTGCGTTCCAAATCGCGGTTCGTTTGCGTGCCAATTCGGTGGGGTACGCGAACCAAATCGTCCAAGTACCAAACATGTAGGCGGTAGAATCTGTTTGTAGATTTCAGGATAAATTAGAAGAAGGAAACTCAAATCAAAGGTAATTTCAGATCAAGGGTTTGAGAAAGAAACCCTAGTTCTCTTAATTTAAGGAGAAATATACCAGATTTCATATTTTAATGTTGGGGCTTTTGTTCAGGACGTCGAGTCGAGTAGAATAATGTGGGTTTCTTCGTGATAAGTCTGGTCGGCCATGAGTTCTTTGTCTTCTCCGGCGACGGCGAGGTGGCCATCGTTGCTTAGATGTAAATATATGTATTTTTTCTTAAAAGTTGGAGCTTGATAAAGTCACGTGTATCAATAAAAAAATGGTAATCAGTACAGTACTTCTTTATCTACACCCTTTGACTTTTCTTTTACAGTGTTATACTTTTGAAAAAAAAATTATTAGTACTAACTGACAACTGTACGTCTGGCTCTTAAAGCTGCCTTGGTACATTAAATGTTTTACTTTATTGGGGGATACAAATATTTTAAAGCTGCAGCCTGCATTGATACATTAAAAACTGCATTGGGTAAAAATGTGTTTTCTCCAAGTTTTTGTCCACAACCTATGTAATTTAAAGTTTTTAAGCGTTAACTTAAAATTTTCAATATATTTTAAAAACTTAAAATTTACTATACAAATTTTCAAGTTCCAACGCCTTTTTTAGAAGTCTGCCAACTAGTAATTATTATGATTAGTGAACCAAATAATGTCCTCAAGCGAACCATGACCCCAAAAATCGAACCAAAAAAATACCCCCATCGATCCAAAATTCGGCCAACAAGCGAATTGTGTTCCCGTACCCGTTCCGCGATCCGACACCGTAGCGATTTGTCCTGCAATCCTGCTGATGTAGTGATGTTATGTGTCATGGACGAATTTGTACACTCACCTATACATAGCAACATGCTTAATTGCTTATCATAATTTAGTTTTTTTTGTTCATCTTTTTGGTTTTATGGGAATTTTAGGAGAGATAAAGTGAGGAAAGTTTAAATTTGGTGTTCATGGGTAAAACTTTTGGATTAACATTGCAGTAGAAATCAAAAGGTGATTTGGGAATTGAAACTTAGTGTTGAAGATGAAGGGTGAAAATGGCAAGAGTAATGAGTGTTGAAGATGAAGACCAGAGGGGAAAAACAATGGAAGAGTGTGGAGAGAGAGAAAGGCACGTATGATATTAGGTGGGTGCCTGATACTTTCTTTTTTTTTCCTGACAGGGGGTGGCTAATACTTTAATGTTTCACTGCTTTCATACACACAAACCGAGGGAAGGGGTATTAAAATAATATAGTGGTGGGCCAATGTTGACAAGGTATAACTATTAAAATAATGGTGAGTCATGATAAAAAATAGAAGTGTAAAGAGTATTCTGGACAGATGAAAAAGGAAAGTGTAAAGAGTATTCTGGGACGGAGGGAGTAGATAAAGTTTTGCACACAATTAAAAAAGAGACAATATTTCATCAACGAAATCTAGATTGCAGCACTAGAACTGACACATGAGAACTAATTTAGGTTTCAGAAGAAACATCAAGCTAAATAGAGGTTTGCAATTTGGCAACTATATAGTTTTACAAAAGTTGATTGTTGTACTAAAGGAAAGATGAGCACAAACAAATTGAATGGTCATAAAGGGTAAAGTAGCCGGGAAAAAAAGAATACAAATACCAAATCAGTTCAGTTCCCTAATTGTTGACAAACATCTTAGACTTAAAAAGAGTGAGGTGCTCCAAGGCAAAGGTCTGGACATCACGGAAATTTCCCCACCAAAACTCTGACGAGCTATTTCTAGGTGTGACTTCGTCAGAGTAACGAGTGCACCTGTGTAATGAGGGAAAGGTGATGAATTTAGACGCTTAAGCTTCGTGCCTTTTCCGTGTGTTCTATTGTAGAATAACCTGTCATAAGAATGAAAGTGGACCCTTGGATGCTAGAATTGAGTTTTCTGTGTGTATCGTTGTAGATTCACATGTACTTTTTCAATAAAATAGCAATTGATAACCAAACAATGACTTATCGTCTAAAAGGACGTGCATGTCTAAGTAAAAAGAGTAATGTGAATGGAGGGAGTAATGTGGGACAAAGGGCGTAAAAAAAATTGGTAGAACCATGCCAAAAAGAAAGTGTCCAAACAGTGAATGGAAAAGGAAAAATTATTCTTAGATGGACAGAAAAAGGAAGTGTTCAAACTATTTTGGGACGAAGGAATTAATTTGCTATAACATATAAAGCTCATTTATGACCTCGGCACAATTAGAAAATGTGTCGAGATCGAACATGAAACCCCTAAATTGCTTTGATACTCAGTTGAACGATTAGGCTCAAGCTCATGTTATACTAAGTTTGATGAGTTCAAAAAGATCATGGTAGTAGACAGTTTCGGCTTTACTCATTTACATCCCTACTCGTGTTCTACTAAGTTTGATAAGCTTTAACAGTTAACATAATCATGGGCCTGTTTGGCAAAACTAGCAGTTGTAATAGGTGTCAGTTGTTGAAGTAGTTGTTAGTTGTTGGCTAGTTAGCCGGTTGGCGTCTGAAGTAGCTGTTTATAATATAAGATTGTGGCAAAAATAGCCATTAGCACGGTAAAAGACAATAAAGGACATATTTGGTAATGCAATGAACTACAACAATTTGATTAATTAGTTTCACAGTTGAATTCAATGTTTATTAATGAATGAAAGTTACACATAAAAAGGCGTACGTGACTGATAATCATACAATTTTTCTTAAAACAAACTGTCTATATATAGTAAAAAATCATGCATGAAAGCTGCTAGTGATTAATTCCACTCATTCCATATGGGTTTGATGGAAGGTAAGGATTTTAATGCCTATCTTTTAGAGAGGCAAGAAAATTAAAAGGAATGTCTTACGCGTGAAAGGTGGAACTATGAGAAGCATATATTAGGGGGGAATTTACAGATTTGCACTTGCATTTCTAGTGAAATGTGCAAAATGTTAATGTTTATAGCGGTTTTGACTTTGTCCAACCTGTACCCACTACCTAAGACACTATTGTTGCTCATGACCAATATTGTTAAGGTTGGCTTTTAAATTCCTTGGAGCAGTACAGTATTTAGAATAGTTATTGTAAGAAAATTTAAATAGCAAAGTCGCCCCCACCTTAAATATTGCACGTCATAAAAAATTCTGATTAGCCCAAACAGTTGCATGTTGTCAGCTTTCTCTGAAGACAATTTATTAGATGAGAGTTAGATCTAAGAAACAGCCAATGATGCTAAAGGTCTATCTCTGTGTGACTGCAGAAGGAAAAACTAGAGTGTTGCGGAATGTCAGTGATACATCCAAGAGCAAGTATAATTATCAACACGTCAGGCAGCAATTATGCTTTTCTTTCATGCTTTAAAATCGAAGCACAACCATTCATGCAAGAGAAGACACAATTACGAGAGACGCTGACATGCAAGGCAACTCTTTCTAAATCATTAAAACAGAGTGCAGTTCAATGAGCTCAATTGCAGAGGAAACATGAGGTCCAGAATTCAGGTGGCCTTGTTTGTTCCACAACTCATACACTCAGCTCCAACGATATACATTGATGGGGATTGGAAACACAGAAAGCAGTTTCAGAAGTTGAACTTGCATATTTGATATTGAATAGGATAGAATTATGAGTTAGAATATTTGCCATAGTGAATTCTTTCAACTCATCAAGTGTATCCTACATTCTGAAGAGAAACAAAGGACTTAATCTTATGTTTGAATTCTTATAAAGGCAATAGTGCGCCTTAACAAGTCCCGTATAGTTGACATCAGTCTACCTTTAAAAGCCATCATATCATCTTATTTTAGGTGTTCAGAACAGCTGCAACTATCACTGCTTGAAGATCAAGTGTCATCAAGCAGCCAGGTTATGGAGATCCTAGAAAGATAATATTACAACATGACTAACTAAGCCAAATGGTTGTAATGATAAGGTAGATAAACATCCAAAATACTTACCTGTTTTGCCTTTCTGAAGGATCTGGTCCTGGAAACAACCAGAAGCTTACTCTTAACTAGAAGTCAAGAACACCGTTTACTGTTTCGCAGCTCTCATAGCACCCTTTTTCGTTCCAATCTTGATTACTATCAGTCTTGCAGAAACAAGTTCTGTTCCTGCACAGTGATCAAGCAAGGAAATTAAACTGACTCTCAAATCTCAAAGTTCACAAGCTCATAAGGTTATCTTCGATGATATTAAATGGTGATGATTCTTATATCTTATTAGGACATTTTCCATTTAATCTGGAAAGGCCACATTTTCTCCAACATTTCTTAAATGGAAGAAAGAAAATTTGAAGGGCAGAAGGGAGTATATACAAACTATAAATACCTTGACGAAAAGCTATTTTTTCTTTAGCAATTACATGGCCTTGGGAAAATGTAGGGATGAAGAAAATTTGCGAAATATAAGGACAAGAAAGTTCAGGTAAAAGAAGTTGTTCGACGAGAAAGTTCAAAGGTATATAAGAATATATACGACAAACTAGACTTGAGGGACCGTGATTAAAATATAAATAAGTAACCAGAAGTAAACAAGTGCTCCTACACGGTGAAGTTTGTGAAAAATATTACAAGGAGAAAAAAATAATGAGTTGTTTAATGGAAGTTAAAGTGGGTGTTCTCTGCTTATTGAGGATTGGTATATAACAATTGGATTTCCAAATACAGAAGCTAGTATACGTAACAATTGGACTTCCACATACAGAATCTGGTATAAGCTAAGAAATGACTATGAAGATATACGAAAAAATGGTTTATGGCGTTGAAGTTTGTATAAATAAACATATTACGACAGATGTTTCCAGGAAACTATTACTTCTGAAGGGTAAATTTACAACAGGGCTAGCCAAACACCATTAAAAAACAAAATTAAAACTCAATTTATACATGCCAGCCTATAGAGGCTTCTGGTTTAGAAAAACAGTTGAGTAGTTAAAAGTGTTATTCCTTGCCACCAATGGATACAAAAAACGCTTCCAGGAAACTATTACTTTTCAAGAGTAAAATTCTCAAGAGTAAATAACAGGGCTAGCCAAACACCTTATAAAAAAATTAAAACTCAACTTATAAAGGTCAGGCTATACAGGCTTTTTGTTTAGAAAAAACAGTTGAGTAGTTAAAAGTGCGTTTCCTTGCCACCAATGGAACCGACATTTCTATCAAATTATCCAACCAAAGACAGATGTGGTCCGTATATCAGAATTCAACCCCATAATTCAATAGAAGATTTTTTGGGCAAAGTAACATCTTCGCAAAGTCTTCCCACGTTAGATAAGGAACCCCACATGTCGAAGATAGCACACAACCATCTACTCTCAAGGACAGGAAAGTGAATAGGACAGAGGCATGCTGCCAACAACTATTGCATTAAACAATTGTCAATCACGCATATCAAAATAGAAATAGAAACCCGAAAAATAAAGTATAAGTTCTAAATGTATACCTGATAAGATCTCATTGCGAACATTATCTCAGTGATCTCGGAGAAAGGAGAAAACAAAACATTGCTTCTCATAGAGCATATTAAAGAAAGGCCTCAACCAGCACTTCATGAAGTTTCTTATCAGGTAAGATGCCTTTTGACAACATTACACAGAAAAATAGTTTTGCTTCAGTGCGAAAACCCCTCTTGCACAATCTATTTATGAAAGCGCTAAAATCTTTGATGGAAACTTGATAACCCTTCTGCAGCATGCAATGATAAAGTAAAACAGCTGTAGATGTATCTCCCTTGACACAATGTGCTTTTATCAACGTAGTGTAAGCAACTTTTGTCAGACCAATCTGCTGATTTTGAAGAAAATACATTAGTCTATCCGCAGCCTTTAAATCACCATTTAAGCATAGGCCATTCAGGAGAATATTATAAGTGGCAGAAGTAGGTTGAAGATTTTCCTTTAGCATCTCATTATGTAGCCCAAATGCTCCTTCCAAGCTCTCATCTTTGCAGAGACACTGAATAATGGTATTGTAAGTTATTTGATCAGGTTTAACACCCAAAATATACATTTTGGCAAGCACTTGTAGAGATTCTTGCCACTTCCTCTGGTTGCAGAGACCTTTGATTAAGACAGTATATGTGACATGTGTTGGATTCAAATTTTCAGTCATCATCTCCTGAAGCAACTCAAGCATGGCAGCTGTATTTCCAAATTTACAGTACCCATCCATAAGAGTGGTATAAGTTACAGCATTTGGTAAAAGTCCATGCACCCTAATCGTCTCAAACCACCTTCTAGCCACGACCAGGTTTCTGCTTCTACAAAACCCATGTATCAATGAATTAAATGTTACTACGCTTGGCTTAATCCCCTTCTCTAACAACTGCATGTATAGCTGTACAGCATCTCGATTATTACCATACTTCACATATCCATCAATCATTATATTATACAGAACAACATCGAAAGATAAATCACATTTTGCCAAGGCATCAAAGTACATTCTCGCCTCTGGCATCATCCCCTTATCACATAGGCCAGAAAGAATTGTTCCATAAGAGACTAAACTGGGGAAGATTCTTCTTGCATACATTTCACTGCAAAGCTGTATAGCTTTATTCACTTCCCCTATCTTGCAAAGGCTATGTATAAAGATAGAATAAACAACCAAGTCTGGTTTTAGTCCTAGGCTTTCCATCTCATCAAGCAATTTGATTGCCTTTTCAAGTTGCCCCATCTTACACAGATTATCAAGCACGATACTGTAGGGAATAGTGCTTGGTGGAACACCCTGAGGAATCATCTTTTGTAGCAGCCTAAATGCTTCGTCCAAGTTTCCACCCCGGGAGTATCCACAAAGTAATACCTTATAGGTAGAAGAATCAGGTTTTAGACCCTTGCTCGTCATTCTCCAAATGATCTGCTCAATTCCACCTACCAAACCAAGTAGATTAAAGCCTTTGAGAAGAGTGTTGTAAGTTACAATATCAGGTTCAATACCATTCTTCTCCATGTTTTCTGTAAACATCAAAGCTTCATCTACACCTCCAGCCATACATAATCCGTCAATAAGGATATTGTAGCTGTATACATCAGGGAGAATCCCATACTTTAGCATCATACAAAAGAAAGACTTTGCAACATGAACAAGGCCCATTCTGCAAAAACCAGACATAAGGGTGTTGAATGAAACAATGGACACCCCACTATCCTTTCCTTCAGTCTCCTGCCAAAATCTTACTGCTTCATGGAGCATTGACTGCCTGCATAGGCCATCTATAAAAATAGGATTGGTATATCTGCTCTGTGGGATATCTCTGGCTTTAATTTCATCATACACATCCCATATAATATCAGTGTCTCTCAACTTTTGCAACAAACTATTATAGGTGTAAATTGATGGTTGCAAATTTAGAGTCTTCATCTTTGCCAAAACAACAAGGGCATCCTGCAGCATCTCACATCTTGAATAACAAAATGCCACCATATCCCAGACCAGACAAGTTGAGTTCCAGTCCCTGAAGCTGTTATCCAGAATATCACAAAGAAAAGGCGCAGAACCTGATCCTAATTACACCACAAATGACCCATAAGCATTAAAGTTAGACTCATATTGCCCTATTCTAAGCAAATAATTACAACACAAAGAAACATCATAAGCAGATAGATTATTTGAAACTAGAACAATGACAACATACTACAAATGTACATTTACATGCTACAACATATTAGGAGCTGTGGCTGGATACTGATGCAGTTGATGGCTTAGTTGATGTAGTAGGACCAGTAGCTTGATGTGCAGGTAACAACACTGACATGTTCAAATGTCTCTTCAAAATATAATCTAATTACAATAGTCGGCCATAGGGTCATCGTAATAAGCTATACATGCTGCTTCTGAAACTCCTGCCGATGCAGTGGAATGAGGGATCACTTTGACAAAAGTTATCTATTGTGACTGCCCAGAGGACATTTTGTTAATAAATAGAAAGGATAAACCAAAACTGAAGTACTGGGAAGGTACAAGAGACATCTTACATTGTCACTTTAACATGGGTTAACTGAAATCCTTTAAGCTCTACCAAAAGTACACAGAAATTGTCTTCATTTCATTACCTTTGACATTTGGCTTTTTTATCTGAATACCATAAGATGTCCACCTAAAGTTTGAAATTCAGGATACTTTGACACAATTACATGTATCAGTCACATCCCATGCATGACTGCCCGTGTCAGACTCAACCATTTTAATGAAAAAAAATTCTCCTATATAAAGTCTCAAATGTCCAAACCCATGTAAGAGTGTCTCAGATCCACAATTATGGTTAAATGAAGACTAGAGACACCGAGTAATACAGCTTGCACCCCCTACACTAAACAAACTTTATGGGTGTATTGACTGAGCTGAAATACACTCATTATCCTTGATCAAACCTATATTGAACTTATTAGCCTTAAACTCAAACTAAATAATTATCCCACAAGTTAAGTGAATTTAGTTGTATGTTGTTTATGACTTAAGAGTTTGTTTTTTGCATGAAATTGACTCATCTGAAATTAGTGGAAGCTTGGAGCTTACCTTAACTTATCTATGCTTATTCCAACTTAAGTAGTTGTATATTGAAGAAGACTAAACTTATTGGAATTCTTCTGAACTTACTAAAAGTAATTTTAACTTAGTTTCCTGAGATAAGCATCCTTTGAGGTGAAAAGAACAGAGCCTTGTTAGCTTTCAATTGAACAGAAATATACTTAATTTATCACCTCGAGGCTTGAACTGAACTAAACTTAATAAATTATTCGTAAACTGGATTGAATATAAAGAAAGCAAAACTTGTTAAGGTGAAAAGACTGCAACTGCACAACGTATGTTATGCTACATTTTAGTCAAAAACCGATAATAGATAATGCAATGAAAATCTACCCCATATCGGCTAACTAAATGTAATGGATTAGTTTTTATATATATATATAATTATATATCAACTCAATATAATTGTATTTCTGAACTTAGAAGGAGCCACTGAGAGGTAAACATTGAAAATGATTAGAAATAAACTTAGATATATTTAACTAAGAGCAAATTATCTTAATGATCCTGAATTTAATATTTCTAAATTTTCTAAGGTAAACTTTTCGTAACAAAAACGTCTTCAAGATAATCTTCAAGCAACGGCTGACTAAAAGCTTTAATTTGAGTCCTCAATTATTAACTTTTCAATAATCTCTCACTTTCCAAAGGTCGATAAAACCTTTTTCTCCACCCCCTCTCTCTCCTTCACAAAATAAGTACTATTATCATCAAAAACATAATTGTCAACACAATTCAAACTTTAACTCAGGAAGCATAGATCAAGATCAATCATTTGTGACCCAATTAGAACTCTGCTTCAAGAAAATGAATTGATCACCCAATTCAAGATCAGCATTTTATAACAGCTTTGTTTTCAGCTAATAACTACTTGTATTGTTCAAAAACTGTATATTGCAAATAGCATCTTTGATATAAATGAACCAACCACAGTTTAATTGCTATGCAAAAACAACATCACATTCTCATTTACTTCTCCAACATAATATCCTTGCAAAAATATCAAATAACCCAAACCAACCAAACACTACAATTAATTATTAAACACTCACCTTCTTCAACTATGATTTCCTTCATAAGCTCCTGCAACTGCTTAACCCGCCACAACCCTGCCAAAATATGAGCCACAACAAACCCACATTTCCTCGAATGCCGAAACCCATAATCACTCTTCAAAAACCAATAAAAATTCACAGCAGATTCCGGTTTGTCGACCCTCAATCTGTCAATAACTTGATCAACAGTATCAGCATCCAACCCCGAACTGATTATCACCTGAAAATAATCGCCAGAAAGAAATCGATGTATCCCTAAATTCCTTAAACCGTGAATAATTTCAGAAACTGCATCGTTGTGGATTGTGATTAGGGTTTCGGGGGTGGCGGAGATAGGTTCATCGGAAATTAGGGCAGCGGAAGTGGAAGTGAAAGAATTAGAGAGAAGAGGAGGAAGGCGGCGAAATCTCCATCGGAGATGACGACAAAGCATGGAAATTGAAAATCTGTGAGTTTTTTATGGCTCAGAGAAGAAATTAGTGGTTTTAAGGGGAGGCAATATTGGTGAAATAGTCCAAAAATGGAAGTTCCGGTGGTTGCGGAGGAGAGAGAAAGAGGGGAGGGCATTGAGGGGTTTGGGTTTAGGGTTTAAGGGAGCCGTTACCTTCCCGGCAATTTCAAAGCTTCCATCACGGGATCCATGATCCATCATATAATGTGGGTATTAAGCAACCTAGAAGGTGTACGGGTTGGATTGCATATTAGCACCCACGCACACGCACATACATATAAAGAGATTGCTCTGCACGGATCAAAACAAGGGTAAAAGAAAATGAAACGTACACTTTAGTACGGGAAAACAAAATAACAAAAAGTTTAAATAAAAAGAATTTTGTAATACCAATTATATGGTCCAACTCATCTCTCTACTTAAGAACTAACTCTCCTAAGTTGAGATGCGCCGCACTTTATGCATCTTTATAGTAGGCAACTTTGTGTATCCTGTTAGAGATTGATTTAGTTATAAGTAAGTACTACTATGTCAATTCCTTTAGGAGCGTGTGCACTGTCGTTCAAGAAGCATCATTGATATGATAGTTTTATTAGAGGAAAAAGTTCCATATGCTATTACAGGAGAAAGCCATTATTAATGCTCTAGAAGGGAAAAACCAGCACAATTTTGTCATACGTGATACATGTAATAGCCTAGTTTTTAAGTATCTTTTATTAAATATTATTATATTTTATTATCGTAATTACCTTATAAAATTATGACGTAGGGAGGCTAGTTGCACAGTTCGATGAAGAAGCTCATCGTTGAAGGCTGAAATGATTTATACTAATCAAGCCTCCGGTGTCATAATGCTTAATAACACTAGTGGAAAAAACGTTATCGGATCCGGTTAAAACAAGGGTTACTGATCCGTTTTAGGCCAGATCTGCTGGGCTCGCAGAAGTTGACGGTCCATAACTGATCTGGTTGAAAATCGGATCAGATAATACTTAATTGATCTGGTTTAGAGTGATAACCGGATCTATTAAGTATAAAAACTGATCCGTTTTCACACTGAACCGGATCAGTTAGCCCTATGTTAATTTTTTTTTAAATGTCACCCCATATATTGCCACACTGGCAGTTACGTTCTATCAAGCACGCGAAACGAGATAAAGAATTACTTGCCACTGCCAGTTTCGTTCATCAATTCAAGCCAGTGAAACGCAATAAAGAATTACATTGTTGAACCCTTAAGGCCTTAACAGATAGAAAACAAGGAGGGAGAGAAGGAGATAATCCAAATTTATTCAACCGGCAAAAATAAAATAAAAGAATTACATTAATTCTTAATAATATAAAGATAGTAGATAAATTGAACTAAAATAAACCAGTGGAATTACCAAAAAATTACATTAACTCAAAATTACAAAAATAAGATACTGGATCCACAAATTAACTCGAAACAACTTTACATTAAAGCGAAATTAAAATTACAAAAACGAAAAGAAATCTAAATCAAAAGTTCGTGAAACCCTAACATCAAATTTATTCCAAAAATTATAATGAAGTAAACCTAAACTACTTAAAAACAAATAAACCTTAAAATATCACAAGTAAAAATATATAACGAAAAAATTTAAATCTTAAGCCTACCCTAGATCTGGACTAACGAGAGGAGATGCGGTGTCATTGGACGACGAGACTCCGCAAATGGTGGTGAGGAGGTGGCGACGAGACGAAATTTAGTGGAGAGGAGAAGAAATTCGATGGCGACAAGACGAAAATTGGTTGTGAGGGCGTGTGACTGGGCGAAGGACGAGAGAGGAGACGAAATCTTTCAATACCCTGGAAGATCTGAGATGATTGTGGCGGCCGAGAAGATTGTTGTTGGTGTTGAAGATCCGAGACTCACAAAAACGCGAAAGGGAGATGATGGTGTTGGTGTTTTAGGGTTTGTGCATTGAGAGAGGAGGAGAGAAGAGAGGAAAGAGAGGAGTGACGGCTGAGGAAGGACAAAGGCGGTAGGTAGATAAGAATGGGGGATTAGGATCACTAGTGGAAAAAACCTTATCTGTCACTTAGTAACAGATTCGGTTTTTACAAAACCGCATCCGAAAATTATTAAAAAAATGGGAGGGAAAGCTGGGCAGAAAATCTGATCCGGTCCTTTAGTGAACCGGATCAGATTTAAAAAACCGCTCCGGTTATAGAATTTGATCCGGTTCAGTAGACCGGATCAGATTGTCAGTAATATTTCTAAAAGAAAAACCCGCGTTTTCCCTTAGAACGGCCCAAGTCCACATCTCTCGCGGCCCAATATGATAAACCCTAACTTCTATTCCCTTCACTCCCCTGATCCCCCCATCCTCTACTGATCCCTCATCAAACGCTTCTCCTGTCCTCGCGAACCACCCACCCTCCAGCTCTTACATCCGCCTAAACCAACCACCACCACCAATATCTTCATCCTCCTCCTCATCTCACACCAGCACCACTCTCAAAAACCTCCGCCTCAGCAACAAGTTGATCTTCTGTCAAAATTCGAAGCTTTTGAGTGAAAATCTTAAAAATTCGGCAGATTTTTCCGCGAAAAAAAAAAAATCCCCGAGTAACGCATAGGAGAGAGAAAACTTGGAGAAACTAAACAATGGCGGAAGAGCACGAGGAAGAGGAGAGAGAAAAGTAATGGCGTAGATTGAGAAAGCAACCAATTCAACTGAATCAGAGGTTGATCCTCGACTTCTCAAAGCCATTAAAATGGTCATCAAATACTCCGATTTTGAGCTCAAACTCGCCGTTCAAACCCTAATGCATCTCATGAAGCGACAACACTCTCCGGTATCATTATATTGCATTTTAATTTCATCTATGATTATTGTAATTTGTATCAAATTTGTTGATTTTGGAATAAGTATGTGCGATTGATTATTGAAGTTAGGGTTTTTTTTTGGGGGAATTGCAGATTAGGTATCTTACGTTGTTGATAATTGATGAGTTGTTTATGCGATCTAAGCTTTTTAGAACCCTAATTACTAAAAATTTGGATCAATTATTGAGTTTATCGGTTGGATTTCGAAAGAATCGACCACTTCCTGCTCCTTCTAAGGCTGCGTCGGTTTTAAGGTCTAAGGCGATTGAGTTCTTAGAAAAATGGAATGCTTCATTTGTGCTTTATTTGCCTAATTTCTGTTTTTTCATCTTCGCCTATAGAAAACGATTTTGATCTTCCCCTACAAATCTGCTTTGGTTGTTGATTTTTTTGTTGTAATTTGTGAATAGTGTCAAAAGTGAAAGGTAACTATTATTTAGGAAGGAAGTATATTACAAGTATAAATTGAGAGGCGAGAGCCACATTTTTTGCCTTGTTCCTTCCAATATCTACTCCATTCTGCAGTGACAATAGTAAGAAAAAATGGTAAAAGAAGGATTAACAAGAAAAGAAATGAGGATGGGATATTCCAGATTCCCTACTTTGTTCCTTAGTTTGCTGCAAAGTTGACATGGATTTGGAGTATATGTCCATTACTTGTCTGAACGTTAAGTCAACATTAATTATTCTTTTTATTGCTAATCACTTGCACTGTCACATACTTCACAAACTGGATTTGGATGTCTCTAATGTTGCAAAGATATTAGGAACCCAATCCCATTCCAGTCAAAAAATCAAATCTAAGTGTGCTCTTTACATTAATACATTTCATTGTGAAGCTTGACATTACTAAGCATGCTGCCTCTTCTTTACTATGTAGTCCATGCTTGTGTTCTTCACCCCAATCAAGTTTGGCATCGCTTTCACCCTTGGGAATTTGCTTGCTATTGGAGGTATGCGTTTATCTCTTTTTTTTTAATTCTATTTTTATAAAAGAAATTATATTCGTGTTATGTTCTTATGTCTTGTTCCATCTCCCTTGCTTATGAAATTGAGGTTTCTGGTTGTTTGTTTTCTCCTTTTGAGTTTGGGATGATGGATCTGTCAGCTGGCTTGTTTTTATGACTAAATGTATTTCGTCTATAGCTGAAGTTAGAGTTTAGGAACACTAAATTTCTCACCAGAGTTTATGTTTGATGTCCTATGTTGGATATTGTGTGGCAGCACAGCTTTCCTTATCGGCCCCAAAAGGCAAGTGGCAATGATGCTTGATCCTGTACGTATATATGCAACTGCCTTGTATCTCGCGAGTATGATTATCGCACTGTTCTGCTCGCTCTATCTAAGCTTTCATATGACTTTTGTGTTCATGTGATCCTTGTATTTGCTTTCATATATATTGCTTTTCTTTCTGTAACTCTATTTTGTTCAATCAATTTGGACAGGTTCATAACAAGCTGTTGACTCTCTTGGCAATCATTTTGGAGTTTGGTGCTCTAACTTGGTATGTCCAAAAACTCAAAGGGAAACCCCCCCCCCCCCAAACAAACGCCCCCCAAGAAAAAATGCAGCCTAGGAAAATTACTTTCTGGCTCTTTTACTCCATATTTAAGGCTAGGGTGTTTGATCATAAAATAGATCCTCGAGAATCATGTACTAAGAGCATGCTTATTATTCATGATATGTTTTCTGTTCACTATTTTTTCAATGGCAATCTTATTTGAGTCATTCCCTTCTTTCTCTTCACTTGACACGGAATTTTTTGGTGATTGGGTTAGATGGTATGATCATAAACCAATCTCATGTGATGCTCGAACCAAAAGTAATCCTAGTCAAAATATATAATCAGCAAAATAGGATGTGCACTTATTTACCTCCACCTTTCCCCCGATACAAAATGATCAATGATTAGAATGTTACAATATCATGTTTTTATTCTCTATTGATTATGGTGTCTTGTGACTGTATTTGCAGGTATAGTTTGAATTACATTCCATTTGCCAGGGCCATGGTCAGCCGAGTTATGGTCTCTTGTGTTGACACTGAATTTTAGCTTGATATACTTGCAAACCTGATGAAGCGTGTATCCTTCTTTAGAAGGGTGCAACAGCCCGCACTTCCGAGCTGCTAGCTAATCACACTTAAGATTCACTAATCACAATCAACACTTAATAAACCTCGAATTATATATTTACTCGCAGCGGAAACATAATTCATAAACGATCCTGGACCTGTGGGTTATGGGCGTACAACACAATTTCAAAACCAAATATCAGATTACATAATACTTTACTCGATTCCCAAAACAATAAAATACTTGATCCTTTAATAAGCACTTGAGTACTAACAACTTATACTCTAAATACAACTTCTGATAATTAATCTAATTACAAATTCATCACCACTCTAGCTTTGCTCCACTCAGAGCCTCCTATAAACCTACAAATTACAGAGGGAAACACAAAACAACAAAACTAAAATGAGCGAAAAACTCAGTAACTTTACTTCAGCCCGTCAAAATGGTTTTAGTTCGCAAACATTTTTCATATAATAATCCAACTTGGTAATTGTTCGGAAAAGAATTCAATTTTTAAAATATATCGCTGGCGTAGCTCAATCACTTAACACAAATCGCTGGCAAGTACATGTTTTGGCATAACATAACGTAACATAACATAACATAACATAATATTTGACCTTATCTGGTCTTAACTGAACTTATATCTGGATCACTTTGCTCCACCTGTAACTTGCCCACTTTTCATCTCAGTTCATAAGCTAAGCCAGCTAAAACAAATACAAAATCCATTTTAACATATCTCATACCATATACGTAAACATAAACATTTCCGAACAATTCCAATGACAGAACAAAAACATTCTTTCATACTTGTTGTAGCCTAACATCTACGGTTCCTTTGAAGACACCTTGGCTCATCGGAGCCGTACACGTGTCCTCTCCTAGTTAATAGAGAAGGAAGATTTGATCTTTGGGTTATGCTCAGTTATGCTCAGTTGGGTTAAAAGGCTACGTTTCTGGCCCAAAAGGTAGTCAGATCCCAGCCCGGTGAGGTGGCTGCAGGAGAGTGGTTGATAAACCCTCCCAAATCATGGCATGCCACGTGTCATGATCTGATTTCTCAGCCAATCAGAGGCCACTATTCTAGGGAAGATTTTAAGGATAGCTGTCATCTTGCTATCACTATAAATACCCCAGAAATCAGGAGACAGTTCATTCAATGCAAACAGTGCAAAGTTACTCTGAAAAAATACTCTTTCACTTTCTCTCTCTATCTCTACTTTCTCTTACAACTCCTAAATATCTGACTTAAGCTTCGGAGGGGGAACCACCACCCTAACCTCCAGGGTAGGTCCCTTTTTGCAGGTTCGGGAACGAAGCCCAGGCTAGGGACTAAGCTGATTCAGGCATTGTTGCACAAGTCTCCAACTGAAGAACATCTAAGGGATACTCGTTTACTTGCTAGACAAGAAAGCTCAGCCTATAGCTTACTTGTTGGACAAGTAGAGGAAGTAACATTTGGCGCCGTCTGTGGGGAGACGCAACGACGACTGATTGTCAATTGTCCAACATTGCCAGAAACCGAAGTCTTCAGGTTAATGTCGAAGACACAGTTGAGCACGAGAGACCGCCTCGAGGAAGGGATAGACCTCCAACCATCGTCCATGTCCCTAAACCAAGCCAACAGCCAGTCATTCAGGAAAATCTTGAACGTCCAGTGACGGCTGCCCATCTAGACAACGTCCTAAATGACTTTCAGTCTAAAATGGCCGCAGTCGTCCAGGAACAGATTAGGAGCAACATGCTGTTCTTCCATCATAACCCGGAGCCAGCCGTCAACAATCAAGCTCCTCCTAGGGGACGTTCCCAAGAAAATCGTCCAGGTCCTAGTCGACCTGTTCGTCAGGAATCCTCCAAGAGGGCGGCAAGAGGAAAGCAGCCAGAGGACAGTGATCAGCGAAGGAAGATGGACTGGAATCTGGTGGTGAGGACTCAAGATCAAGCTCGTCCGAATGGACATCGAATGGAAACAGACACCAGGGATTACTTAGATGCAAAGAGGGCTGCAGCTTTGCAACGGTCGGCTACTGGCTCTACCCCGTATTTGAGAGACCCTCCTTTAAGGATACCATCCAGAACAAAGGGAAGAAGTCTGGGTCCTTCGATTGTTCGTCCGAGACAAGAGAGGACGGTGGTTCAACCAATGGTCTATAAGCGACCAGTACCCGCAAACACTTCATCTAACCCAGTATTAAAGGAATATCGCAAGGAGTTCATACCCATAGAGGGACAGTTGGGAGCCCTCCGGATCAATTGGCCTACTCCATTCTCGGCCAGAATCATGGAGGCGCCCCACTTCCCAAAGGTAAAACTCCCAACCATAGAGCCTTTTGATGGAACAACTGATCCTGATGATCACCTGTCTGCTTACAAGCATCAGATGTACGTCCAACGAGTAGACGATGCTACTTGGTGTAAGAATTTCCCGGCTACCTTGAAGGGTGTAGCTCAGAAGTGGTTCAATAATCTACCCCCCAATTCGGTCAACAATTTCACCGAACTCAGTGTCTTATTTACTAGTCATTTCGTTGCAAATCGTCAAGAACAAAAGACAAGCATGCACTTGGGCAAGGTTGTCCAAGGACCAAAAGAAGCTCTTAGGAGTTTTGTTAAGAGATTAAATCTGGAAGCCCTTCAAATTCAAGATCTCAATGTCGGAGTGGCTTTTGACGCCTTTATAAGGGGTCTAAGGCCATGAAGTTTTAAGTTTGACCTTGTGAAGAAGAAGATCAATACTCTTGCCGAGGCTTTAAAGGAAGCTGAAGCCTTTATACATGCCACTGAAGTATGTGCGGAGGCAAAGCATCCCGAGTCCAAGAAGCCTGAAGAGGTTGCTCAGCTAAAGAAGAGCAACCCCAAAAAGGCCGAGACTTGGGCCATAACCTCTACCACTACTTCGTCCAGAGGAAGAAATAAGAGGAAAGAATCTGAGCCTTTTTCATCCAACCCCATCGAATTCAGCAAGGACCAATACTCCATTCTCATGGAGATAAAGGACCGATATGAGTTGAAGGCTCCAGCTGAGATGAAGCCTCCTTATAGGAATAGGGACAAGAGAAAGTATTGTCATTTTCACAAGGATTGCGGTCATGAAACCAATGAATGTAAGCACCTTAAGAGAGCTTTAGAGGATCTAGCCCGAAAAGGTAAGATGAGTTCATACTTACCCCAAGAGGGAAAGAAGTTTCAAAGGAGAGATGACCGTCAAAGCAAGAAGAAGGAGAGTGAAAGCACTAATGAAGATGTAGTCCTCGTTATTTCCGGAGGATTTGCTGCCGGAGGACCAACCAATAGAGGTCACAAAAACTACCTTAGGGAACTCGGCCAAGTCTTGCTAGCTGATCAGACAAAGGCCTAGCCCTTCCCAAAAGTCGTCGTTAGTGAGCAAGATCGGGGCAAGCTGAGGACCCCCCACGACGATCCTTTGGTGGTAGAGACGAAGATAGCAAACCTGAGAGTAAGGAGAATTCTGATTGATACCGAAAGCTCTACGGACATCATTAGTGCTGATTGCTTGTCCAGACTAAAGTTTGATGAAAAGAACTTGGTTCCCGTCCACCACCCCATCATAGGGTTTGGGGGAGGAGTCATCCATCCCATGGGAACAATCACGTTGCCCGTCCGATTTGGTGAGAAGGATGCCTCAAGGACTTTGTTCATCAAGTTCTTGGTTGTCCGAGATTTGACAGCATATAATGTCATACTCGGACGACCAACTTTGAATCATGTTAAAGTTGTAATAGTAACTCACTTGATGCTTATGAAATATGAGTGTGATGATGGCAAGATTAGCTCCTTGTATGGAGACCAGTAGGCGGCTAGGGAATGTTATCTAACCACTCTCAAGCCGTCATCATGGAAAGCATGTAATGAAGACCAGACGAAGACCGAAGGCGGCAGGAAAACGTCTGAAATTGAGAAAGATAAGACGAAGGTGGCTGGAGAAAGGAAGGCGTCCGAAAATGTAAAGGAGCCTAGGATGACCATTGAGAGTCCTCAGACGCCAATTTCCCCCTCAAGGAAAACGTCTGAACATCTTCCCAGCAAGAAAATAAAGTATGAGCCCATAAAGGAAGAGCCTCCCTCGTCTGAAGAAGTGATGGCCATCATGGGACTGGCATTAGAACGTCTAGAGCCTGTGGAAGCTCCTGAAGAGGTAGTGTTGGATGAAGCTTGTCCAGAAAGAACCCTCAAGATTGGGTCTTCACTCAGTCCGGGTTTGAGAGGTCTTCTAATCAGCTTGCTGAAAGAATTTCAAGACGTGTTCGCTTATTGTGTTGAAGAAATGCCTGGAATTGATCCAGAGATAGCCGTCCACCGGCTGAATGTTGATCCCAATTTAAAACCGGTTCGTCAGAAGAAAAGACATTTAGGACCGGCCAGAAATCAGGCTGTTGACCAAGAAGTTCAGAAGTTGTTGGAATCAAAGTTCATCAGAGAAATTTATTATCCAGAATGGATAGCAAATGTGGTCATGGTGCCAAAGCCTAATGGCACTTGGAGGATGTGTGTGAACTATACTGCTCTCAACAAGGCTTGTCCTAAGGACAGTTTCCCTTTGCCTAAGTTGGATCGTCTGGTAGACTCCACGGTCGGCCATGCTTTGCTAAGCTTCATGGACGCCTATTCAGGTTTTCATTAAAT
Source organism: Beta lomatogona (assembly GCA_947646795.1). Lineage (NCBI taxonomy): Eukaryota > Viridiplantae > Streptophyta > Magnoliopsida > Caryophyllales > Amaranthaceae > Beta > Beta lomatogona. The sequence goes on from CANSNZ010000445.1 coordinate 232,473, forward strand.
CCCCATGTGGTCAGAGGATCAGGATAAAACGTCCTTCATTATTGAGAAGGGACTGTATGGCTGGTTGAGGATGTCATTCGGCCTACGCAATGCTCCGGTCACCTTTCAAAGATTGATCAATAACGTCTTTCAGCCACAGTTGGGAAGAAACATGGAGGCCTATATTGATGATATGATAGTCAAGAGTCAGCAAGAGGAAGGTCATGTTGGTGATTTGAGAGAGACTTTCGAGACTCTCAGGAAATACAAGTTAAAATTGAACCCCCGACAATTGTGTATTTGGAGTCTTGTCTGGGAAGTTCTTAGGCTTCTCGGTAGATCAGAGGGGAATAGAAGCCAACCCAGAGAAGATCCAAGCTATTTTAGACATGAAATCCCCGTCAAAGATAAAGGAAGTCCATCGACTGACGGGTTGCTTGGCTGCCCTTGGACGTTTCTTGTCCAAGTCAGGTGACAGGTGCCATCACTTCTTCGCCACGATCAAGAAAAAGGCCAAGTTTGAATGGTGCTCAATTACGTTGTGTAAAAATGTCCTCGCTGTGGAGGTAACCCCACTGGTACTGCAAAAACCCCTGATGGTGCTCAATTACGTTGTGTAAAAATGGTGGTACTGTTTGTTGCACTTGCTGACCCAGTGCTACTGATGACAATTCATAGCTCTCAATCTGGTTACATTCCAACCATAACCCACCACCCTCCTTGCGCAAAGTACGTAACATGGCCTTAAGTGAACTTTTGGACCGAGCTAAGGATGGATCACCCTTTAACTTGAATGGAATTCCATCGACCACAAAACTCATCTCCTGAGTTTTCCAATTACTCACCACTGCACCCAACGTTTCTAACGATTGGACCCCTAAAATGACATCTGAATTTCCCAGCCCCAAAGGTAGAAAATCAGTCTCCACCTCAACTCCTCCATCTAACTGCAGAATTACACCCTTACACACTCCGGTCCCTCAAACTGCTTGACCATCTCCCAAGGACACCGCAAAGCCCGCGAATGCTGTTATTTGAATCGACAATTTGTCAATGGTGGTGAGAAAAAGAAAATTGTGTGTAGCCCCCGGATCAATAAGCACTACCACCTCTTGCCCTTCGATCCTCCCCAATATTTTCATAGTTTTAGGGTTTGTCCAGCCAATAACGGAATTAAGAAATACCTCTGTTGGAATGTCTTCTGTTGGGGACGTAGGTGGCTCGCTGGTAGCTAAATCTCCCTCGGGCTCATCATCTTCCAGATCATCCATGAGCAGCACGCTCAATTCCTTTCTCCGGCACCGGTGACCGAGGCCCCACTTTTCATCGCACTTGAAACACAATCCTTTAGACCGCTTCTCTTGCAACTCTCGTTCTGTCAGTCGTCGCATCTCCCAAAAGCTTCTGGTAGCATTCAACGTTGATTTAGGTGAATTCACATAAGCCTGAGATTCACTTAAGCTAGAACTCCAACTCTTTTCCCCCTACTAGGCCAGATAACTATAAGAATGAGAAGAGTTTACTGGGCCACGGTTATAAAGGGAATAAGTGTTGGATTTATAAGAGCTAGGCCCGCTAGGTTTAAGCCCAATGACCCGATTTTTCTCCTCAATTTTCAGGGCCAAATCCATGGCCTGCTCCAAAGTCAATGGGTTCAAAACTCTCATCTCTGTTTGGATATTCTCTTTGAGCCTGTGAATAAACTTGCCCAGATTTCTTCAGGAATCTTCTCCAAGGGTGCGGCCATCTCTATGAAGCAACGACGATATTCAAGGACGGTGGTCGTTTGGGTTGTGGCCAACCATTGTTCGTGCAGAAATATGCAATTCGTCGGCCGGAATTGTTGCAGTCCAAATTCCTTCAATCCTTCCCAAGAGTCAATTGGATTTCTCTTATTCTCCCAATGATACCACCTTAGTGCTTCTCCCTCCATAGCCACCACGGCCGCCTCCAATTTCTCCTTTTTCGACAACCTGTAAAATGAGAAAAACTTCTCAGCTCGCAGGAACCATCCGTCTGGATCCGCGCCTTCAAATCCGGGCATATGTAATTTTCGGTGCCTTCAAGTTCCTCCACCACCGTACCCCACCTCTGTCCCACTCATATCCTGATCTGCCTCCAGATCCACCCTCTCCAAACACTTCATTCTCACCCAAAATTCCTCCAACCCCAAACCGACTACGAGTTCCGCGTTCTTCCGATGGTTTTTTTCGAAGATTCATCTCATCCCCTCGAATCTCACTAATCTCGTGTTCTGAGTTGCCGGCCTGATTTGATTAGAGAGTTGAGATCATCGTTCTCATCTCTGATTAAAACTTCTCTTACTTCGAGCGAATTACTGTTAAGGATCCTTCGATATTCTCTCTTGTTCGATCAATCCTCCCTTCTAACCGGAAGTTCGCCAAATCCAAGTCCTATTTACTTTTTCTCATCGCTTCCTCCATTCTCCTGGTGATCTGGTCAGCGATGGTTTGCTTGGCTGCATCCATGGCCAAGCTCACTGAACTCGTGATATGTTCAGCAATGGAGTCCTGCAGACCTGCCATCTGAGCTTCCAACAGATCCAGCCTTTGAGATGATGTCGGTGGTGCCATTTTTTATTTTTTTATTTTTTTTCTAAGCCATAAACGAGCTGCTCTAATACCAAGTGTGGTGAACTCCGTTCACCAGAATCAAGTCAAACCACCCAAACAGCTAACCCAACACAATGTGATAAACAAGGAAGATGAATAGGGGAAGGAAGAAAGAAAATTACAGAACAAGCAACAGAAAACAGATAGAGGAAGGTGGTGTAATTTTAGTATTGCAAGCAAATGAGAAATACAAAATAGTATGAGCTTTCGAGAGGCTCACTCTCTCCCAGCCAAGTTCCCACAATTTTCCAATACCTCTCTCATTTCCCTCTTCCCTTATTTATAGACAAACCACTGAGATTCTTTTTAACCAACTCTGACACAACCACTACCCACTAAACTGTTTGTGGTCCATTCCCCAAATTCCCCTTCTTGTGGCGCCTCTTGTAAGTTATCAGCTGAGGTGTGTGATTCATCACATGCTGACTCAAAGATTTCCAAGAATTGTAAAGCACAAGAGCTGAAGGTGTATCTTTTCATCCTTAACATGACTTACAGGGGTAATTCCAAGGATTGTTCCCACATGTTAAGCAGAATTACCTCCTGAGCTAGGCGCTTTAAGATGCACTAAAATACTCCCTCCGTCTCATAATACTCTTGACACTTATCAAGGCACGTAGTTTTAGATGATAAGTTATTGTTTGGTTATCAATTGTTATTTTATTGAAAAAGTAGATGTAATAGGAGTAGTAGGTAGTAGGAGTAGTATTATTTTAATTAGAGGAGAGAGAGTGTGGACCCAAAATTCCCATTATTTATTGACAGGCCAAATCATACCTTACTTTCTAATGTCAGCAGTTTTATTTCCACAAAGGGGAATAACTTTCTACACTTTCCACCATTTCTTTGCCCCCAAAAAGTTTGATAATGAAAAGTGAAAACATGTGTGAAAAATAAACAAGCCGGGAAAATTTCCCTCCAAAAGTAGTGTACATTTATTTCCCACCAAAAAATTTAACAAAAAATTTGAGCTACACTTTGCATCTAAATACGTGAAAAAATTTCCCTCCTAAATACAATACACTTTAAGATTGAATCTAAAATGAAGACCAATTATTTCCCTCTAAGCTCTTAGAGATAAATCGCCAGCTCTCCATAAATGTCTTCAATGGTCCTTTTCTGTGACTTTTACTAGAGAATAGCAGAGATAAAGAGAGAGATAAACAATAGTTAACTAATGGGAGGGGTGGGGGTTTAAGGGTAGTTAGGAAAACACCAAAACCAATTGTAAATGTTTTTTTTAACCCCTCATAACATCATCATTATTGGGGTTTGTGGAAGACCCTTAATTGAGCCTCATTAAATTAAAAGAGTGACTTTTCAGCCTCTTTAATTTTAATTTAGTGGCATTTAAAAAGAGGTTTCCATGTGTCAACAACATAGTATAATTAGGCCAAGTAAGGAACTTGCCACTAAAGAAAGGCAAATCATCATTGAGTGGCTACTCAAACAACACAACAATAACGTTATGCGTAGAGGTGCTATAACAGAAGCTTCGAGAATTTTCAAAGTCAGCAGGTAAACAATTCACGCCATCTGGAACATAGCCCACCAGCAGCAAAGTAATGGAGATGCAGTGAATGTTGAACCCAAAAAGAAAGGAAGATGTGGACAAAAACGCAAACAAATTGATGTTGGGAGAGTTGCTGATATTCCACTACAAAAAAGACAAACATGTAGATCGCTGTGGAGGTAACCCCACTGGTACTGCAAAAACCCCTGATGGTGCTCAAAAACCCAGAGGCAGAGCAAGCCCTTCAGCAAGTCAAAGATCACCTTCGGCAACTGCCTAGGTTGGTCAGTCCAGCTGAGGGGGAGCAACTGTTTGTATACTTGGTTGTGTCCACTCAGGCTGTGAGTGCCGTCCTGCTGGCTGAAAGAGAGTCCGTCCAAGTCCCCATATACTTTGTGAGTCATGTGCTCAAGGATGCGGAAAATAGGTATACTCCAGTTGAGAAGTTCGGATTGGCCCTCGTCATGGCCAGCCGAAAGTTAAGGCCCTATTTCTTGGCGCACAGCGTACTCGCCTATACTGACCAACCTCTGAAGCAAGTTCTGTAAAAGATGGAAGCTTCCGGACGAATGCTAAAATGGGCTGTTGAGCTTAACATGTTCGATATATCATTTGAGCCAAGGAAAGCCATTAAGGGGCAAGCCTTGGCAGATTTTATAGTTGAACTTACTCGGCCAACCATAGAGCCAATATCTGATCCAGCTGAAGGAAGGAAGCATTGGACGCTCATGGTTGATGGGTCGTTCACAGTCAATGGATGTGGGGCAGGAATCTTTTGCTAATCTCCAGAAGGAGACAAGTTTGAATATGCGCTAAGGTTCCAATTCCAAGCGTCCAATAACGAAGCTGAATATGAAGCACTTCTAGCTGGAATCAAAATGTGTAAAGCGGCAGGAGCTCTGGAAATTGAAGCCAAATCAGACTCGCTCATGGTCATCAGTCAAGTCAACGAGGATTTTGAATGTAAAGAAGCATCGATGAGCAAATATATGCGTCTGATCAAGATGAGATTGAGTCTTTGAAACGATTTGTTCTCGACCAAGTGCCAAGGTCAGAAAATCATCAAGCAGATGCTCCCTCTAAATTGGCCAGCTCGGCAGAAGGTGATGTGCCAAGAACAGTGTTTTGGGAAGTCAAACCCAAAAAGAGCATTGACCAAGAACAGATTATGTTTCTTAGCCGAGGGGCAGTCTGGATGGAGCCTATCATAGAATACAAGAAGACGGGACGGTTGCCTCCGGACCCTGTAGAGGCTAAGTATGTGAAGGCTAGAGACAGGTGGTTTGAATTATGGGATGAGACTCTTTACAAGAGGTCATTCAATCCTCCTCTCCTCAAGTGCATCACCAGGGAAGAAGGTTTAAAGGTTCTGAAGGAACTCCATGAAGGAGCTTGTGCATCTCACATTGGGGGAAGATCATTGGGAGAAAATGCTTTAAGGACGGGATATTACTGGCCTACCCTAAAGGAAGATGCCCTCGTTTATGCAAAAAAGTGCGACAGTTGTCAGAAGCACGGAACTTTGCATCAGAAGCCGTCCAACTACCTAACTCCTATCTTGTTCCCTCTGCCTTTTGCTAAATGGGGCATGGATATTCTAGGACCTTTCCCTGTGGCCGCTGGGCAAAAGAAGTTTGTGATAGTGGCTGTGAACTACTTCACTAAATGGATAGAGGTTGAAGCCATGCGATGTATAACAACAAATGACGTCAAGGGCTTTATTTGGAAAAACATTATAACTCGTTTTGGCATGCCACAATCCATCGTCTTTGATAATGGCCCGCAGTTTGAAACACCTAAACTGAAAGATTGGTTGGCAGAACGAGAAATCAAGGCTCACTTCGCTGCCGTCGCCCACCCACAGGCCATTGGGCAAGTGGAGTCCTTCAACAAGATTCTATCTAATGGAATCAAAATGAAGTTGGATAATGCCAAGGGACAATGGGTTGAAGAACTGCAGCTAGTGTTATGGTCCATCAGAACAACTGCCAAAAAATCTACAGGGGAGACACCCTTCATGTTAGTTTATGGCACTGAAGCCGTCTTGCCCATAGAAATTGAAGAACCCACCCTGCGAGTCATGTTGTACACAGAAGATGCCAACCGGGCTGCATTGCGCACGGCTTTGGATCAAGTACCAGAAGTCAGGGGCAATGCCTTGCTAAGAATGCAATTGTACAAGCTGCGAATGGCTCGGAACTTTAACAAGAGAGTCGCTAGACGACCACTCAAGGTGGGGGATTTGGTTCTAAGAAAGATAGAGGCGGTTGGACGAGCTAAAGAGATGGGGAAGCTAACACCAAATTAGGAAGGACCTTATCTAATTATCCAAGAGGTGCGCAGTGGAACCTTTCGTCTCCAAAATCTGGATGGACGAGTTATACAGCGCACTTGGAACTCAGATAACCTGAAGAAGTACCACGTCTAACTCAATTCACCGTCAGGAATCTAGCTGGTAGTTTGTAGTAAGTCCAAAGTGCCACGACACATACTAGAAAAAAGAATTGTATACATGTATCTTGGCATTTAGCCAAGCAAAATTCATATAATACAATTCCTAGTTTCTTATCGCCTTTGTTTATTCCCACCAAGTTAGTTCTCTTTGGGGGCATTAAATCAGTTACTAGTCTAAAAGAAACAATAACTTGGAACAAAAACACAAAAATAATAGAGCGTCAAAAATACTCACTTCAATGTCGAACATCACTCCCTCGAAGAGACAGGCCAAAAGTATAACAACCTAAAGGTTGACAATTAATGAATGGCAATCAAATTGACAAAATCTCTAGTAAGGGAAACGTCAAGGTCTCTAAGAGAAGGTTGACCAGAAATAAGCCCTTAGTAAAGGATACTTACTTTCACCTACATGGACAGCTAAGTAATAAAGACCCTAGTAAGGGATCACTACTTCCGGACGAGTGTTGTTCCCTCAAGGAAGGCGGCTAAGACATGGTCAGACCATGTATCTAAAGCTCGTCCTTAGCAATTTCAGCAGGCTTGGCCAATGTTGGCCGCTCTCCTTCTTGGACTATGGCTTGTCCACTATATATGGTTGAGCCTAGCCCAAGAAGGGGGGGGATAAGACAAGCCTATAGGATGAGCTAAAAGAAGGAAGGTCGTCTAAAAAACCAGGATGAACCAAGCAATAAACACTGCAAGACGAGAGTTACCAACTCGAGGAAAACGACTAAACCGTGGCTAGTCCACAAAGCCATATGAGTAGGCCGCTTTCCCCCTTGAGGCAAGACTCGTCTGAATGTGAAGACCATCTAAAGTTCCAAGACAAATGTCACAAAGTACTTAGATACTTTTTTGAAAGATTCACAATCGTCCAAGGACAAGGATGGCAATTTTTAACTATATTTATTTTGCAAACCATCCAAAGTTTCAAGACGAATGTCACTAAGTACTTAGATACTTTTTCGAAAGATTCACAATCGTCCAAGGACAAGGATGGCAATTTCTCCAGGATGTGTTTTGCAAATCGTCCATGGACCCTCTATCATCCAAGGGCAAAGATCAGGGTTGACAGGATTACTCTATGTAAACCGTCCAGTATTCAGGACGAGTCTCTTCTTGTACTTGGATGCATTTTGAATAGACTTATGATCGTCTAAAGGCAAGGACGTTATTCAGGTACAGGTCGTCTAAAGGCCAACATCTGTACGGGTCGTCCAGAATTCAGGACGAGGCTCATTTGATACTTGGTCAAAAAAAAAAAAAAAGGAAAGCCAAGCAATTGGCAAAAAGTCTTTCATATATATAATTGGCAAAAGATTTACAACTTAAGACAGAAGAGTTAAGGCTACAACGGCAGACAAGCCAAGAAACATAGAACAATAAACCTAAAACTTGGCATCAACTTCAGCACGAGTTTCTTGGTTATCTTCGGGGTTCTCCTCCTCAACTGCAGCTTCGTCGTCGGAGTCCAAAAACTCCGGAGATTCCTCGGCACATACCATAGCACGATGGACACTCTGTTGATAATCCAGGCGACGAACGAAGCTGGGGACCTCAGCAGCCTCAGCCAGCATCTCAAAGGCCTTGACGGCCCAGTCCTTAGACGTTTCGATGACTTGAGCCAATCCTTCCTTGGCATCGTCAAAGGCCTTGGCCGCCACCCTTTCCAGATGAGCAGTCTTCGTTCTTAGGAGAATATTCTCCCTCCTCAGTTGAACGGCGGCAAGAAGAGCAACATCTCTCTCACCCTTCAGATCAGTAGAGACAACATTAATAATCATCTTCAGACGGTCTAGCTCCTTGTACAGATCGTTGATGGTAACAAGATAATTCTTGTTTTCTGATTCAAGGAGAGCTGATCTCTTCTCCAAAGCCTCCAGAGATTGACGATCAAGGGTATCAGCCATCTCAATGTCATGGATGGCCTTGTCGCCTGCCGTTGTCGCCAGGTGGACGAGCTGCTTATTCTCTTTTCTCAGCTCCATCGCCCATTCTTCAGTAAGCATGCTGCGAGCAAAAAGCTGGGACAATAAAAACCAAACAAGTCATTAGACGAGTTACAAAAAGGAAAAATATACACAAGTATTAAGCCAAAGCGGCAGTAAGTTATACCTCAGCAGCAAGTTGAGACATGTAGCCCACATGCCCGGCCGATGCTCCCCTTAATCCTTTGATATAGGATTCAGGGTAACACTTGAAGAGCTCCTGCTTAAGCCGATCTTCAGCCTTTGACATTTTGGCGAAAGCAGGAGAAGACTCCTCGTCCGAGTCTATTGTAGGAGGAGCTGCGGGTATAGCGGGGCCTTTGCCCTTATCTGAAAGAGGGGGAGAGTCAGTTATCTTGATGGGAAAGACGATGGCTTGTCTATTGGACGGACTCATGGACCGTCCGTCGACCCGCATCGTCCTAACTATATTCGGATAATACGACTCACCAGACGAGATAGATGCCGTTCTAATAGCTAGCGACATCTGCGGCACCAGCTTGGCCACCGAGTCGCTGAAGCTCGGGTAGTTCTCAGCCGCCGTCTCCTGCCCCGGAACAACCAAAGCCAAGGCTGACTCTGGCCTGACTTCAGCTAAGTTAGAAGGCAAAGCGTCCAACTGACCTGTGGGGTCAGAACTCTTCTCCCCCTCGGCCGGAACGGCAGCAAAAGGCTCCTCTTTAAGAACCTTATCTTTAGGGGGAGGCATGGTTTTTTCTCCAACTCCACCACTTGGAGTAGCCTTCTCCGTCTTCTTTCTCGTAAAGCCCTTAGGCTTTTTTGCCAGAGGCTGGTCCGCAGCCGCTGTAGGCCTCTTTTTGGACGAAGACGACTTCCCTAGGGGAAGTTTGTTGGTAAGAGCATTTTTCTGCAAGATATGATCAAGTCAAAATGATGGACGTCCAAAGAGCAAAATCTAAAACAAATTGCAAAGCTTCAGATGAAAATCACCCAAAGAAGGAAGGCATCAAATAATAAACACCTCCTCTCCCAAGGGAAACTCGTCCGAGAAAGATTTCGAATTTAGACGAAGTTAATGCAAAGAAGGAAGTCGTCCCAAAGGAAGACAGACTAAAATGACTCCCGTCCAGAGACAGGAAATCACCCCTTCGTTCAGTTTCAGAGCTTAAAACAATTCAGACGAGAATGGCCCAAAGAAGGTGGCCGTCCAAGCATGGATGCTGTCCTTCTTCAAGTTATCCTCGTCCAAGAAAATGGATAACGACTTGGACGAGTCCAAATGGTACTCGTCTAAGGGTGTTAAAAATCTCAAGACGAGGATGGCCCAAAGAAGGTGGCCGTCCAAGCATGGACGCTTTCCTTCTCCGAGTTATCCTCGTCCAAAAAAGTGATAACGACTTGGACGAGTCCAAATGGTATTCGTCCAAAGGTGTTAAAAATCTCAAGACATGAATGGCCCAAAGAAGGTGGCCGTCCAAGCAGTGGACGCTTTCCTTCTTCAGGTTATCCTCGTCCAAGAAAAGGAACAACGACTAGGACGAGTCCCAATGATACTCGTCCAAAATTATTTAGCATCTCAGACGAGAATGGCCCAAAGGAGGTGGCCGTCCAAGCCCAGACGCCTTCCTTCTTCAGGGGATTCTCGTCTAGAGAAAGATAATCAGTGCCTCAGACGAGAATAGCCCAACGAAGACGGACGTCCATGCTTGGACGTTCTCCTTCTTCGGGTAATTCTCGTCCAATGTGTGCAAATTCTTAACGAGTTAGAATGATCCTCGTCCAAAAAAAAAAAAAAAAAAAATATCAATCATGTTACCAATGTTTCAGCTCTTTTTTCGGCGCTGCTCTTGGCGTATTCCTTCCATAAGTCGTCTGTAAATTTAGACATGCTTATTTCACCCGTCCAAGAAGCCTTGAGACATTTTTTAGCCGAGTCTGCAAAAGAGATGAAAAATGGTTAGTCCAATGTACTATGGACGAAGAAGTTTTACTTGGAGAATTTGAATGTTTACCTCTATCTTCGGCCAACCGCAAGGCGGCGGCGACCAAGAAGTCATCTTGGTAAAACATTTCTTTAAAGGGTATCCAGTTAGTTGGTCCCTTAAAAGATCGTTGGCGGCCTGGAGTACTCTTTTACCCTGAAGTACTCCACCACCTCTTCGTCAAAGCTGTCCTCCAACTCCAGCCAAGACTGCTTCTGCCCAGTATTCGTGACGGATCGATTATAAAATCTATAGCTCTCTGTGGCGTAGTCGCTGGCCGCCCGTAAGAAGATGAAGTCGGCCTTCCATTCGTGCATTTTTGACGGCTTGCCCCAAGCAATCATGAAGCCTGGACGGTTGCAGATGCTGAGCCATGCCCCGTCCATGGCGCCTGGTACCTTAGCCGCATAATGGATAAGAGTAAAGGATTGAAGAGAAAGAGCTAGGCCGCGCAGCTCACAGACGGCAATGAACGTCAGGACGTTGTGCCAAGCGTTGGGAGCCAGCTGATTATGGCCGATGTGGTAGTACTGCAGCACTTGTTCAATGAAATCATGGAGAGGGAACCTCAATCCCGCGTCCAAGGCCAGCTTGTAGACGTCGAAGTGGTTCCTTGGGGCACTCAGTATCGTCGCGTCCTTATTTAGGATGACAAAGGAGAAGCCCGGCGTGGGCATGTAGGACGATAAATAATTAGGGTCTGGTCCTATTTTCTCTAACCATTTACGATTGACCAAAATGAAGCCGGGGTCAGAAAGGGGACCTAAACGTCTCCTAATCTCCGACGAGGTAGTGGAGGCCTCGTCTGATTCTTCGGCAGCATCAGATTCGCTGCCGTCATTACCTTCGTCGGTCTTCGTCATATCAACGTCCCAGCCAGAAGTACTGGCCTCAGGGTTTATTTCGGAGTCTTCTAAATTATGGTCAGAGGAAGGAGGCCCGCCCAAAGGCTCAGCACTTTGGACCTCTCTTGCCTCATCTGGCACCCGTCCAGTAGATTCCTCCATATCTGAGCTATTTGACGGGATTATTACCTTTCGTCTTAGACGGGCCGTTTGCTTGACACGCGCCAGATTACCCTGCACAGGTAAAGACTGGGTCGTCTGACTTTCTCGGCCAAAACCACAAAAAAATATATACTCGGCCAGAAGAGGCCCAACTCTAGAATGTACCGAAGAAGAAGTATCGGTGCTAGGGTTAAGACGAGCTCTTGTCGGCTAGGATTATTTAACGAAGAAGATTCCATTTTATTGATTTTCTAAGAAAAAATAAAGAATAAAGAAGAATGAAAAGAACAAAGAAAAGATACCTGCTAAAGCGCCTGGACGATTCGGTGAAGAAAGTTGAGGCTGGACGATTTCTCTTTCTCTCTAGAAAATTTGCAGAGCTTCTCTCTCTAGAAAAAATCATTCAAAGTGTGAAATGATTAAATGTTCTCACACCAAGGTTATTTATAGAGGGGTAAGAAACCTGTGGAGCCAGTCAAGAATGACCGAAGAAAGGGTACAACGGTCGGTTATGACCAGTAAAACCTAGGAAAAGGCGCGTCATTTCCTTCATTTCAAATGAAGCTACCTTGGGTAAAAGGGCCTTAACCGTCAGATGGGACAAATGAAGCTACCTTGGGTAAAAGGGCCTTAACCATCAGATGGGCCAACAGTGAAAACCCTTTTAGGGGCAAATGTTGTAGCCTAACATCTACGGTTCCTTTGAAGACACCTGGGCTCATCGGAGCCGTACACGTTTCCTCTCCTAGTTAATAGAGAAGGAAGATTTAATCTTTGGGTTATGCTCAGTTATGCTCAGTTGGGTTAAAAGGCTGCTTTTCTGGCCCAAAAGGTAGTCAGAGCCCAGCCTTGTGAGGTGGATGCAGGAGAGTGGTTGATAAACCCTCCCAAATCATGGCATGCCACGTGTCATGATCTGATTTCTCAGCCAATCAGAGGCCACTATTCTAGGGCAGATTTTAAGGATAGCTGTCATCTTGCTATCACTATAAATACCCCAGAAATCAGGAGAAAGTTCATTCAATGCAAACAGTGCAAAGTTACTCTGAAAAAATACTCTTTCACTTTCTCTCTCTATCTCTACTTTCTCTTACAACTCCTAAATATCTGACTTAAGCTTCGAAGGGGGAACCACCACCCAAACCTCCAGGGTGGGTCCCTTTTTGCAGGTTCGGGAACGAAGCCCAGGCTAGGGACTAAGCTGATTCAGGCATTGTTGCACAAGTCTCCAACTGAAGAACATCTAAGGGATACTCGTTTACTTGCTAGACAAGAAAGCTCAGCTTACAACTTACTTGTTGGACAAGTAGAGGAAGTAACAATACTCATTCAATAACACTTCACAACTAACTTATAAAGATGCATCTATAACCATGGCCATGACTAGAAACGATATACGATATGTAAACACAATACATACGGGCACATGAATACATTTTGCTGAACATAAATGTTACCTCAATGCGATAATCACTTCAAGATAAACTCAAGAACAACTATACGAAACCTCCAAACATCAACACTCGATCTCTAAATCCATCTTGAACTCCACAATAATCACCTCAATAACAATAGCATAATTAACAACCATAACAATCACCTCTAAACAATAACAACAATTAATATTCATTCTCACTACAATTCAAATAAGGAAACTAACTTACTTTTACTCTATATGCGAACCAACATGCCACAACCTAACTCACATTATCAATCTCATATACTAACTCTAATTAACCTTATTTTGGGAATTATTACACTGATTTGGAGACGTGAAATCATAACTCTAATCAAATTTATAAAGACGTTTACTTACAAAAATCTGTTTTAGTAACTAACTTTAGAGAAATCTAAACTTGCATTAAAGAGCTTCAAAATATATCCTAATGTGTTAAAATAAAAGGAAAGATTCAACCTTTCACTTTAACAACTCTTATAACAAACTGAACTTTAGGTTTTACAGGTTAATGGAAAGGGTTAAGCTTCAAAGATTATATCTTGCAACCAAAACTGATTTTACAAATCAATAAAAGTTCAACTTTAGTTGTGAAGATCATTAACAATTAATAACATAAAAATCAGATTATAATTGATGAAATAAAATAACAACTTAAACCCAAAATTTATACCTTGCCAAAGGAATTCAAAACTGAGCAAACTCAACAACAACAACACACCACCATCGCACTACAACAACACCAGCACTAACTCACAGCAGCAATTGCTACTCACTGCACCACCAGCACCGTCACACAACCAACGGCAGCAACAACCACGAGGAGAGAGAAAACAGGGCAGCAACGACTAGACATAAAAAGAACAGTGGCAGCAGCTCATGCTGGCGACCACAACGAGGAGAGAGAAAACAAAAATAAATGGGCAGCGGCTGCTCCGATGAGGAAGCCCGAAGCTAAGTGAACAGAGGTTTGAGAGGGATGTCAGTGAATGAGAGGAGGAAATTGGGGATTTGGGGTTTCATTTATCTTTGTCAAAGCTTGGTAAAAATTTGACAACACATTACTATTGTGGCATCCCCACCAAATGCCACGGAAGATAAGAAAGGAAATGGGTTCTTTTTATTTTATTATATTTATTTTACAAAAATCTGATTTTAGATTATCAAATTTTCAAAACTTTTTAACTCATAAATTTTCACAATACAAGAATCATAATAATATAATTCTCCAAATAGTCAGTTTCATTTATAAATAACTAAACTTACCTTAAACGTGTTTAGAAATACCGGCTATTACAAAGGGACTGAGAGAGAACTCTTGTTTTGCACTGATGGTTTAAGCCCTTAAGGCGACCGACAACCCTTTCCGGCAGTTAATTGAGTCCCATGGTTCTTGTTAGGTACATACAACGCATGTAGAATTTTGTCTGCGAAGGAAAATTGGTGAATATAATCGTCACTTGTATCCTCGAGTTCTCCCATGTAAGATGCTTTTGTTGCATATCCCTATTGGCTGTTGGGATTGATTTAGTACCATTCAAGTCTCAAATTTTATAGGATTACATTTTCTTGTATGTCATAGTTTTGTATGTTAATATTTTTATGTATTTAATTATTTATGCTTCAATTGGGCATAATATGCTTAATAAAATGAGTTTTTATATATATTATTGATTTTGTATTGATTAATAATGAAAAATGCAAAAAAAGAAAAAAAATGGGTTTTTGGGGGGGTTATCTGATCTGGTTTTCACCCAAAATCGGATAAGTAAATATTTTGGATCTGCTGCGAGCCCATCCGACGCGGACCAAAACCGGATCAGTAAGCCCGATTTTGATTGCATCGGATGGGCTTTTTTCCAATAGTGGATTTCAGAGAGGAGGAGATATCGAAGAGAGGGGAAGTGCTGTGTTAGAGTTTTCTGGGTCATAGGAGGAGATAGGGTACAGGAATAGGGTGAGAGGAGGCCAGGAGAGAGGTTGAGGGACAGTGAGATCTACTTGTGTGTTTAGGGTTTGCTGGGGTAAGAGGTGGAGAAAAGACATTTAAGGAGGGAAATTGGGCTTTGTGTATGTTCAGCGACTTGGGCCTGAATCCTAACTGATCCGGTTGTGCTAATAACTGAATCAGTTCACAAAAACTGATCTGGCTTTTAGCCCAACCGGATCAGTTATGTATCCAAAAATATTCGTGGAAAATTTATGAACTTAACAAATCCGGTTTGGGGAGAACCGGATCTATTATGTTGTGTCATATAAGGTTTTTTGCCACTAGTGTAAAATACCTTTTCGGAAAAGGAAATGGGCCAACAAATGCAACTCTCTACAGGCTTTTTAAGCCATCCGAGTTCGTTTAGGGCCCGAAAACAACATTATAATAATTTTCGAATTATGTTTTTAGTTAATTTTCGTATCAGGGTTTTGTTAAGACTATTTATATATTTTGAGCCGTCATTAGAAGGACAATTCTTCTGATAATAATACTTTGAGAGTTTATCTCTTTTCTGGTGATTCCAGAGCCTTTTGACAAATTTATTTCTTGTAAATCTGTTTGTTCGACTAGGAATTGTGCTTGCTTTTCCTTCATTAATTCTGACTGCGTCAGGTGGTATCAAAGTAGGCTTTCTCCTATGATTTCGTATCTTGAACAGCCATAGGAGAACTGGTGACCAGAGCAGATCTCGAGGAAGTTACCGCGAGTTTTACCACAACCCTAACTGCTTTGACTAATCAATTGACAGCGTTAACTACGCAGATGAACAATGTTCAGAATAGCGTAAATCAGCAGGGAGACAGGAGAGGAGAACCGAGTAAGGTTCCACAGGGTAGAAAAAAATGTACTATTATTTAGGATAGTTCGAGTTCCGAGGAAGAAGAACCTCTTGAAAAAGAAAGAAGTGATGAAGGTAGTCATTATCATAAACATGACTATCAAGTGAAGGCTGATATTCCATTGATCTATGGAACCATGGGGGTGGAAGAGTTTATGTTTTGGCTGATTGATGTTGATAGGTTTTTCGATGTGATGGAAGTTCCTGAGAATAACCAAGTTAAGATGGTGGCGATTAGGTTGAAAAGTATTACTACTGTTTGGTGGGATAAGCTAGTTGTACAGAGGCAAAGACAACGGATGTATATTGAGTGTGTTCGAGGAAAGAGCACTGTGACAGAATATACAGTGGAGTTTTTACGTTTTTCTGAGCGCAATGATTTGGGAGAGTCAGAAAGTGGCTCGATACATTAGTGGTTTGAAGGGGTATTTGCAAGAGAAGATGGGTTTGCAAACTGTATGGACTGTTGCGGAGGCGTCCTGTTTAGCTTTGAAGGTAGAACTGATAGAGAAATCCCCTCAAAATTTCCCATCTTTCAGAAGGTACTCGCCCCAAAATAACTTTGATTTCGATGGTGACAAGGAGAAGGGTGTGGTAGCTAAAGAATCCAACACTGCAAATAAAGTGAGTTCTAGTAGTGCGCAGTAGGGTAAGACATCTGTCTAGAAGCAGAACAATCCATTATGTCAAACCCAGCGGAGACACGTGTTATCGTTGTAATGGCAAAGGTCATAGGTCCATTTTTTGTCCAACACGAAGAGTAGTTGTTGCCTTAGAAGGGGATAGAGAGGAGCTTGAAGGAGAGAATGATGAATATGTAGATGTGGAGTTTGCAAAGGAGGAGTCTGATGAGAGAGTTAAGTTTGTGCTGTAGAGGATCCTTTTGACATCCAAAGATGAGGGGCAATGCAAAAATTTGTTCAAGACTCACTACTCTATCCAGTACAAAGTTTTGTAACCTAATTGTGGATAATGGAAGCACGGAGAGTCTGGTTTCGCAGAAGTTGGTAGATTATTTGAACCTGCCTACAGAACCACATGAGAAGCTATACACCCTCGGTTGGGTAAGCAAGGGTTTCCAAGTTCGAGTCACACTGACCTGCAAAGTTCTTATCTCCATCGGCAAGCACTATAAGGAAGAGGTAGTTTGTGATGTTCTTGATATGGATATATGTCATGTTTTACTTGGTAGGCCTTGGGGGTTTGACAATGATGTTACTTATCGGGGTCGGGATAATGTGATGATGTTTACTTGGGGTACACATAAAATTGCTATGGCTCATTGTAGACACATAATTATGTCTCCCCATTTAAGGGTCCAATGATGAAATATACCGCGGTTTTAGTTGGCATGACCCAATGGAGGAGCAGTCCGAATAACCAGGCAATGTGTGTTTTAAAATAATATTATAAAAGCCCAATTAATCATTCATGATGATTAATTGTAAGTTCAACCCGTGAAATGCTTTCTAAAGTCCATTTTAAAAGCCCAACTGAATATTTATTATTAATGAATATTTTTCTAATATTTATTGTTTTGATAAATATTTTCCTAAAAGCTTTTATTATTATCTTTTACCCATAAAACAGATTTTCAACCCGAAAAATTCGATCTCCGGATTTTTCGGGATAAAAAAGGCATCTTAAAAGCACGCGTAACATTAAAAAAGGAATTTTCTCGAATATTTCGGATTTTGCGTCGGATGCGGCTGCTGCGCTCAGCGCGCCACGTGCATCCAGCAAATTGGTTGTATTGCGTCAAGCACTCCAATGAGCGCTTGACACCTGGACTTGTGACTCACACAGAGTCCTGCGCCTAACGCAAGTCTTGTGTGAGACGCAACATAAAAATTTATCTTTTCAAAAACGCGTTTCCATGTGCAAAGTTTTAATTGGACGGACCACGTCAGAAGGCCAACCTGCGCTTAACGCGTGTCCTCGCGCCTGCCACGTAGGCTTGCGCCAGGCGCAGGGTGTGCTTCAGACACACTCGCTTGTTTGCCTATAAATACGGGCTGATTTCCCGAATCAAAGACGGCTTCGAATTATTTTTTTACGCACTCAAATACTCTCAAAAAACTTCGAATACAAAACATACAAAACACTTTTGATCTTCCACATTGATTCTGGTTCCTGATTCTACTATATTCCTGGTTCCAAGATTGCTTCGACTGAAGGTCATTACGCTCTTCGATCTAAACCGCATAGGTATAATCCTGAGGGTTCTTGAATAATCATATTTATTTCATTGAAGTTACCAACTCTTTTCATGTCATGATGTAGATTTTTAATTAATAACCGTGGTCCTTTTGTAAATTCTAACCTCTTTTCTTATATTTTCTGTATATAATGCTCCTGTTATTATGATTGCCTTGCATGCTTTTATCACCCATATATTATTATGCTAAACAAGACCTAAAGAACTGTTCTAATTAATTCATATAATTTGGACAACCTATTAAAAAACCTTGTAAAATGATTGCTTAATAACTGATCACTAAAAATTAGTCTTTTTGTGTGTTTCATGAACCCATCTAGAGTAATTATTTTAGGGTTTATAAAAATATTATATGATTGTTCTATTGCATAAAATCTGCTGTGAATTGCTATTTAGTAGAGGCCAGCAATGGGCAATATAGTTCCTGACTATATTGTACCCTCACCCTCGAACTCACTTTTTGGTTCCTGACCATCTATGGAGTCATGACGGGGAATTCTACATTGGATAAGTCCCTAAGATGTCCCTTCCATTTCAATCCAATTAGGTTTATGATTCTTCCTCTAAAGAATTGTTGGCGACTTCAAAACATATTTTTTAATAAAACCTTAACAACGGGGTAGTCAAATAAACGCGCTCACGCGCGCGTAGGCATTAAAGGAATTCAAAAATCCTACGCCTACAATTTGGCGACTTCACTGGGGAGAATTTTAAAAATTTTTTTTTTTAAAATGAGTGGGTGACACTTGAAAAATACAATTCACTCTTATTTT
This sequence comes from Beta lomatogona, assembly GCA_947646795.1. Classification (NCBI taxonomy): domain Eukaryota; kingdom Viridiplantae; phylum Streptophyta; class Magnoliopsida; order Caryophyllales; family Amaranthaceae; genus Beta; species Beta lomatogona. The sequence goes on from CANSNZ010000445.1 coordinate 251,271, forward strand.
TATGCCTTAGAATGATATACTGTTTTGCATGTGCATGGCTATTAGCCATCATAAGGACGATCTACCTTGCCTCATTAACACATGTTCTATGTGTGAGGTCACCCCCGGGGCGTTTGCGCTTTATCCTTCCAAAAGCTTCCTGAGCGATAGTGTTGGATCTTAGTCATCAGCAAACCTACCCAACTATGGCATTGTTCTCTTGTTCCTGACTTGAGACTGGAGTGCGTCTTACACGTGGCCACCTCTTTAAGCAGGGTACGAAGCGTGGGATCAATCTCTTAGTCATAGACCCTTTTCAGCCTTAACCTAAACCTGACCAATACTTGAATGTAGAACTGGACTTTAGGTTGAGAACTTCTGCATCCATGTTACTTGACATTTATGTGTGACTGCAATTTTTTGCTTGATCATATTTTATTAACATGTTGATATGTATTGCGCCTAAAACTAATACCCTTCGCGTCTAAAAAATATGTCGTTGTTTTGCCGAACACTTGTCAAATTACCAATATGCATGCCGCTAAGTATTGCGCCAAACGCGTTAAGTTGCGCCTGGCGCAATGCTCCTACGCCAGACGCAAAGACTGTGAGCCGCGCACATTTGTTGCGTGACAAGCAGTCTTTTCGTCCAATGCAAATTGGTCTCCTGACCATTGATCACGTCAACAAATTGCGTCAATTAGTGCGTCCTAAACTTAGTGCGTCTTAAATTATTTTTTTAATTAGTGCGTCAGTCTTCGCGTCTCGAAATTATACCAGATTTATCAAAACATCGCCTAAACTGTCACGAACATGAGAGTAGATCCAGCACGTTGGCTGCGCCTGGCGCTGTTGGCCTGCGCCAGACGCACGCTCTGCGTCACACGCAAATTCGATGTGTGGCGTATTGTTGTGCATCTCTCGTTTTCCGTTACTTTAGGCAATGTGGTGATCAATTCCGTATGATACTTCGTGCATTTGAGTCATTGACTATTCAAACCATCTCATGTTTCACTTCACCTAAAAAACAAAAAGCGAGTCTTTGTTTTAGAGTTCTATCATTATCAGGTCTCATCTAGGTGCATGGTCATATTTTGTTTTTTTGGAGAAAGTCGGATATTCCTATCCTCCCAACAACTTATCCCATCTTAACAAAAGCAATTTTTTTTTTCCAAAACTGCATTTTGATTGATGATAAACTCTTCCATAACGACCAATATATCATTATCCATTTTCCTGCACAAAATAAAGTCCATAACGACCAATATATCATTATCCATTTTTCCCCACAAAGTAAAATCCATAATGTCCAATATATCATAGCCATTCTCCTCCACAAAATAAATTCATACGTCATCCATAACATAGATTTCCTTCCATAAATGTCCCCTCCTTTTGGCAGGAGTTTTGAACGAATTAAAATGATATTTTCTAAAATATTTTCATTCCTCACCCTATCCATTTCTAGAGTGCGTCCTAAGTCAATGTGTCCTTGTCAAACAGGTTAGTTGAGAGAACAATCTCGATAGGTCACCCACGTGCGCGAAAGGCTAGATCTGTTCCACGGGCTAAAGAACGGTCAACTGTTGAAGCAACAATGGGTGACGAAAAGGTTACTGAATTGACCAATATCATCGAACGAATGGCTAAGAACTTGGAGGAGGTCACTCTCCGTCTGCACCAAGTTGAAAGTGGTGAAAATACTGCATTCGCCAAACAAATGGAAAATGTTGTACAAAAGGTCACCAATAAGGAGTCCTACTTTGATTTGGATGAGAACAACAAATTCAAAGGAAAACTACCTGAAAAGTTTTCCACAAGTGACTTTCCTAAGTTCAAACCTACTGACAATCCCAAGTATCACTTGAGGAATTTCAAGGCCACTATGATCATTAAGTCTGTGGACCCTGAACTTTATCCAACGGTATTCCCGATGTCGTTGGAACCCACCTATTAAATTTGGTTCTACTCCCTGGACCCCAAACATGTTGAAACATGGGGTGATATCACTAGAGAATTCATGAAACAATATGAACATAACACTGTAATCCAAACCTCACTAAGGCAATTGGAAGTGTTAAAGCAAGATAGCAATGAAGGCTTTACCACCTACCTTAATTGGTGGAGGGAGAAGTCTGCTTATATGGTCTCCAGACCTGCTGACAAGGACCTCGTCCGCATCTTTGTTAACAACTTGTTACCCAAGTACAAAACTCATCTCAAATACTTGGGTATCGATAATTTCACCAAGCTATATGACATAGGCGTGCAAATTGAAGACGATCTGTTGAAAAATGCCCAAAATGACAACAATCGTTATAAGGGCAATAATAACAACAAGAAGAATGATTACGGATCCACTTCCAAAGGTGGAGTGGTAAACCATCTTGAGGCACCGCAAAAATCCTTCCAGAGGAACATGAGAAGGACGTTCACTCCAATAGGCATGTCATATGCCACCGCTTTTGATCGCCTCAATTCAAAGGGCGCTCTTGATCCCATCGGACCAACTCCTGATCCAGAAGAGCATAATAAATGACCGAGTTGGGACAAGAATGCTTACTTCAAATACCATAGGGGAAACGTTCACAAGACAGAAGAATGCTTCAGGCTGAAGAATGCCATTCAAGACATGATCGACGAAGTAGACTTCCCATTCCTCCTGCAGGGAAGAAGCCTAACAATCAAGATAGACCATTACACAAAGTTCTGGCTATCTATGAGGATCAATACTGCTATGATCCACTTCTCTTGATTACACCAATAGCTGTCCCCGATATCATTATTGCTAGCACCTCACCAGATATCAATGGTATCTGGGATAGTGATGAAGAAGACGAGTTTGTCACAGAAGAAAGTGACTATATACGGGGAACATATGACGATGATGAAGTCATTAGCCCTAAAATCGATCGCTTTACTTTGGCAATGGATTGGTACAAAAATGATGAGGAGGCGGCACGAGTACTTACTCGAACTGGAAGGTTCGCTCAGCCTGTTCAGGATCCTCCTACATCGATTGCATCTCATGATGGAGTTCTTTCCAAAGAGAACTCTCTCATTCAACAGGTCATGAAAACAAAAGCTGATGTTAACATTTGGCAGTTGATAGCCTCCTCTCATGGGCATCGCATGGCATTATTAAATGCCCTCACCAAGATGAATGTGTCATCTGACACTTCTCCTGAAGAATTGGTCAATTCCTGACTGCTGATAAGCTAATCCGAGGAAACACTATTTCCTTTACTGATGATGACCTTCCTTTTGAAGGAAGTAAACACAACAAAGCCATACATCTCACTGTAGCATGTGTAGGCATGAATATCCCAATGACATTAGTAGACAATGGATCTGCCATCAACGTATGTCCATTGCGAACTGCGCGCCGTCTAGGTTTCAAAGATGAGGATTTCAGTCCCTCTCACCAAGGCATCCGAGCATACGACAATTTTCGTCGTCAATCCTTGGGAACTATAACCCTAAACATCTCTGCGGGGGTTATAGAAAAGCGCACGATTTTTCAGGTCATTGACATCAAGGCCTCATTCAACTTACTTTTAGGACGACCATGGATTCAAGAGCTTGGTGCAGTCCCGTCTTCCTTGCATCAAAAGGTTAAGATGATTGTGGATGGCATTCCCATAACTCTTGATGCCTCTACAATAAAGGTATAAGTAATAGACAAACCTTTCATCCACATAGACCATGACGAGGAGGATGAAGATCTCCGAGGATTCGTTCCCGAAGAAGTAGCCCTCATTGAAGAGGATTTAGCGCCATTTGATTTTGATTGCTTCTCCAATCTAGCAGTCAACTACATCATGCGCAAGAAGGGAAACTTCCCAGGCATGTCACTGGGTAATAAGAAGTCTAGAGCACCTCCTGTCACTGACTCTAAGTCAGTAGAAAATTTGTTTGGCTTAGGATACAAGCCTACCAGGAAGGATCTCGCAGAACGTATTGCACAATGCATAACATATCGCAATACCAAGGACAAGGACAGTATCCCTTTTCCTCCCTATCAACCCACTTTGAATGGGAAATTTCTAAGGGAAGGAGAAGATTATCCTTGCTATGAATTCCCTGAACCATTCTATCAGGCTCAGGAGGAAGTGATCTACCCCGGATTTGAAGTATTTCTCGACTGTCACTTTTTGGAAGAAGGGATTCCTGATCCCCAAATTAAACAGTTCACTGAAGACTGTTTAGATTACAAGGCATTGGGACTTCTATTCGGTCAAGAACGAGTTAAATGCCCAAATGATACCGCTCATATCCAGGCTGTGCTACAAAATGAAGGCTTCGACCCTACCATGCTGATCACTCTTGCAAGTGGCATTATGCAAGGATGGAGGAAGACTATCAAGTTGGCTACTCCAAACGGAAAGAAGATGATCTTCACCATCGGGGAAGGACCAATGTTTGAAGAGTCCGAGTCATCCGAGTCAGAGTCTGAGTTTGAATCTGAGTCTATTGAGTCTAGTATCCCGGTTGGGACTATTTCTAAGTCTGTTAATTCTAGTGTTCAAGTAGAGTCTTTAGTTTATGCTGAGTCATTGTTCAATTCTATGATTTCCGATTTCAATAATATGAACTCATTTGCTTATGACTTGTACAATATCTCTACTTCCTCCTCTCCTTCTCCTTCTAATTGCAACAATGAATCTGAAAAAGAAATAATTAAAGCAGTGGAAGAACATGAAAATAAAACTCCAATCATTGAGGAAACAGAAAAAATTAATCTTTCAAATGATAATGAACCAAAGGAGGTACGAATTTGATTAACTTTAAGCGAGTACGAACGCACTCAATTAATCAAAACGTTAGTTGAATATATCGACGTATTTGTATGGTCCTACCAGGACATGCCAGGCATTGATCGCGAAATTGCTCAGCATACCATTCCCCTAATCGAAGGGATGAAGCCTGTCAAACAAAAGTTGCGCAGAATGAAGCCAGATGTAGCTCTCAAAATCAAAGAAGAGGTCATTAAACAACTTAATGCAGGTTTTATAAAAGTCGCTAGCTACCCTGACTGGATTGCTAATGTTGTGCCTGTACCTAAAAAGGATGGGAGAGTTAGGATGTGCGTCGACTATAGAGACCTCAATAAAGCGAGTCCTAAAGATGGTTTTCCCTTACCTCACATAGACGTCCTAGTAGACAATACTACCAACCATGCCCTTCTCTCTTTTATGGACGGGTATGCAGGGTATAATCAGGTAAAAATGGCCGAGGAAGATATGGAAAAGACTACCTTCATCACATTATGGGGAACCTTTTGCTATACCGTTATGCCTTTTAGATTAAAAAATGTTGGGGCCACCTATCCAAGAACCGCGACTACCCTTCTCCATGACATGATGCATAAAGAGGTAGAAGTTTACGTAGATAAAATGATAGTTAAGTCCAAAGATAGAGAGGGACACCATACCGCCCATGAGAAGTTCTTCACGAGACATCGCAAATACAACATGAGACTTAATCCACAAAAATGCGCCTTTGGGGTCACTTCTGGGAAACTCCTAGGTTATGTCATCAGTTCTAGAGGGATCGAAATCGACCCTACTAAGATAACGGCCATCATGACCATGCCTCCACCTAAGAATGGAAAACAAATCAGGGGATTCTTAGGTAAAATTCAGTACATCAGTAGATTCATCTCTAAACTGACCATGGTGTGTGAGCCCATCTTTAAAAAGCTTAAGAAAAGTGTCGCTGCCGAATGGGATGAGGATTGCCAAAAAGCCTTTGACAAAATCAAAGAATATTTATCCAACCCACCTGACTTAGCACCTGCCTTACCTGACATACCTTTAAGGCTTTACTTGACTGTGACAAAGACCGCGGTTGGGGCCATGTTGGCACAAGAGGTTGATGGGAAAGAGTGCGCCATTTACTACCTTAGTAAGAAGCTCTTAGACTACGAATCCCGTTACACCCCCTTAGAAAAGCTCTGTCTTGCACTAGTCTGGGCCACTAAGAAGCTTCGACATTATATGCTTACTCACACCATCCATATAGTGTCTCGACTGGAGCCTGTTAAGTTCTTGTTCGAAAAGCCAGCCCTTAATGGAAGACTTTCCCGCTGGGTAGTAATGTTGGCCGAATTTGATTTAAAATTTATCCCTCATAAATCCATCAAAGGCAACGCTGTTTCTGACTTCTTAGCAGATTTCCCTGTAGATGAAGCTGGCGAAGAATATGAATTTCCTGATGAAGACCTTCTCATGACGGAAGACAAAAGTTGGGCACTATACTTCAATGGTGCATCCAACCAAAAGGGATGTGGTGTCGGGGTACTCCTGGTATCACCGGAAGGCGAACACACTCCTCTTTCTGTTAAACTCGACTTCGATGTTACTAATAATGCAGCCGAGTACGAAGCGTGTATCACAGGGCTCCATGCTGCAGTGTCCCTCGACATCAAGAAATTAAGAGCATATGCTGATTCATCTTTGATCATCAATCAAATCTCTAAAAGATGGAAGGTTCGAAATTAAAGCCTCTTGCAATACCAAACTCATCTAGAAACCATTGCTGAACAAATCCCTGAAATACAATACACATACCTTCCACGAGAAGAAAACGAATTTGCTGACGCTTTGGCCCGCTTAGCCTCTATGATTAGGATCCCTCGTACCATGCCAGAAATGCCCCTTATCATTGAGAGACGGCAAGAGCCTGCTTACGTTCACGCCTTAGACACTGAGCCAGATCCTATCCCTTCTGAACCATGGTTTATTGATATTCTCAACTATTTAACAAAAACAGAATACCCACCTGGAGCTTCAACAAGAGCCCAGCGCGCCTTAAGGCTCTTGGCCTCCCAATATGTAGAGTGTAATGGGACACTGTACAAAAGAACACCACAAGGCGTGCACCTGCTCTGTATTGATAAACCTGATACCACAACTGTCATGGATCAAGTCCATAGCGGAATTTGTGGCACACAAATGAACGGCCGCATGTTAGCTCAAAAGATCATTCGCTGAGGCTATTACTGGACCACAATGGAGAAAGATTGTTACCTTTATGCCAAAACCTGTCCAAAATGCCAATTGCTGCAACATATCCCACCTTCCTTGTTATATACCTTCACTTCACCTTGGCCATTTTCAACCTGGGGTGTTGACATTATTGGTAAAATAACACCACCTGGTATTGGGGGGACATGAATTCATCCTAGTGGCCATAGATTACTTCACTAAATGCGCAGAATCAGCATCCTATGCTAAGTTGACAGCCAAACATGTCGCTGCCTTCTTAGAAAAGACCATAATTTGCCGCTATGGAGTACCCCACGAGATCATCAGTGACCAAGGTACCCATTTCCAAGCTGAATTTGAACAAGTCCTTGAAAAATATAGCATCAAACACCATCGCTCTTCCCCATACAGACCCCAAGCCAATGGTGTTGTGGAGGCTGCTAACAAAAATATCAAGGTTATTATCCAGAAGATGATCGAAAATTATAAAGATTGGCCCGATAAGCTACACTTCGCCTTATGGGGACACCGCACTTCTATCCGAACATCTACCGGAGCTACACCTTATTCTCTTGTCTATGGCATAGAAGTTGTTCAACCTGTTGAACTAGAAATACCATCCCTACACATTGTCCTAGAAAGTCAAATTCCTGAAGCTGACTGGGTCAAAGCTAGATTCGAAGAGCTCATTTTACTCGATGAACAAAGATTCGCTGCCTTGCATCATGTGCAAGTTTATCAAAATCGTATTCCAAGATCTTTCAATAAGAAGATCAAACCCCGAAATATTAAAGAGGGTGACTTAGTGCTCAAAGCATTAAGGAAAAATGTATTAGATCCGCGAGGTAAATTCAGACCTACTTGGGCCGGCCCATACATTGTCAAGACAATCCTATCTGGAGGAGCAGCTCAACTCATTGACATGGACGACACTGAATTTCATAACCTAACCAATCTTGATCAACTTAAGAAATTTTATGTGTAAAACACAACCAATTCTTTGATTGGTATTAGTTATCCAATGTTTTTTAAGCATGAACTACGTGCGGCCTGATTCCTATTTGGATACGTAGGCAACCTTGTACAAGGTTCGGCCCACCTCATTAACCAAAACCTCCTGCGGTTCATACAAGTTTACAAAAATCAAAAAAATAATAGTATGGTTAATTGCGCCAGACACAACAATGATGCGCCTAGTGTTGTGCAGTGCGACATATTTAGGCTCACTTCGGTCTACATAAAAATAAACTTTGTTTTTATTCAAATTGCTAAATGAAAATAAAACATGAAACATAAGTTATCACTACACTATAAAATAACTATGTGGTATAAAAGCCTTACTGAAAGCAATAAATCACCATAAAAACATAAACGCTGCAGACATTGTTGCAATCAATCCTTCTTTTCTTTCCCCTTCTCAGCCTTTTCCCCCATAGTAGAAGTTTCTCCCTTTTCCATCTGTAGTTTTGGTCTAGGAGCCTTCCTTTTTTTCCCAGTACACCATAGGTTCCTTCCCCTTGCCAATAAAAGTGTATGTCTGTTGAGTCACCCTTCCTGTGTCGGTCCATTCCCTGATTACTACGCCCCCTAAGCGTAGTCTTCTCTTTGTAGGAGGCATCCGCGGCCCAAGTCATTCCCACGCTGGTGCTATCTTTGGACCTAAACGTTCCTTCACAGAGGAAGTTTTAGTAACAGGCTTCTTGCTGTCTTCCCTGCAGATGAGTGTCCAACTGGCCTCTTGCCCCTATTAACCAAAGTCTCACAAGTTTTCCCCACAGTTCGGGGAATAAACTTCCGCTTCTTTGTCAACTCAGCGGACTCCTTCACCCTCATCTCTTTCCTCACAACAGGGTCCCTAGTCAGCATTCATATAATATAGCGTTTGGACACCTTCTCAGATTCTATTATACCCTGCGTATACCAAAGTGGGCGCTCTCCCCCATATTTCTCCCACCTCTTAATTCCACTCCAAGTCAGACCATATATATTTGGAGCAATAGTATCGTCAGCAGGGATCAATTGGCGGTATCCATATTGTCTCAACACCCTCGATAGAAAATAAAAGGTCATGGTATATAGACTGCACAACCTCACATAGGGTGAATCATCCAGAATCCCTACCATGGACCCAATCCTCCACCATGGCAATACCCATTTAACACTCAGCTCATCATCCCCAAAGAACAGGGTCCAGTCTTCAATCGATTTCTTCGTGAATATTTTCTTCCTGCCGATGAAACCCTTCTTATTATATCTCTCCATATTTTCAGGAGGATCAATCAACCTCAAATGTTCCATCAGCCAGATCTGCAGCAACAAATAAAATATATATTATTATTGCTTCCTGACAAGTAATAATGCATATACACTATTTCACTATTGCTTCTCAAAGAGTAATAATACGAGCACGACCTTTATCGCTGCATGACGAGTGATATTAAAAAACAACCTCATATTACTTCCTATAGAGTAATAATACGAGTGTCTGCAAAAACCGAGCCTGACGCACGAAGACGTGCCGACTGGCGCCAGACGCAACCGTCTGCGCCCAGCGCACAATACTTTTTCATATTCTATTCGTTTTTTTGTTTTTTTTTGGGGATGTAATATCATAATTCCATTATTCAATACAGCCGTCATAGTCCGAAAAATTTATTACGTATTATTACTTCGCATAGAGTCATAATATGATCAAATAAAAAAAAATTATTATTATTTCTTTGGTTCATGACTAAAACAATATATATTTTACCTGCAACAATAGGGGGCTCCCGGAAATCTGCCCTTTTGGGTCCTTCTTCACAGCATCCAGACTGGAGATCATCTCCCCTACACAGAGTGGCATCAGTGTCCTTCCTACCTCTAGTTGCTCCGCTATAGTAATCAAGGAAGCAAAACCAGCACCATTGTCCCCGTTCACAAACAGAAAACGACTAAGCAGGCAAAATACCAACGCCCGCATACGATATGTCTGCCTAGCCCTTTTAGAAGGAGGACTCTACAATGCAGCTAGCTTAGTCAAATTAACCCTCCTACCATACACGATTTCGGACATATTTTCTTCCTTTAAGTCCATGAACCTCTCGAAGTCTTCAAAAAAATATTCCTCCAAACTAGGGACATAGGGTAATTGACTACAGGGCCATCCAATTATAGCACCAAATTCCTCAGGCAAAATCGTTAATTCGTGATTCCCAAAACAAAAAACAATGATTGGTGACATCACAAAAATTAACAGCTGCATAAAGGAAATTATAGTCTAACTGAACAAACCTCAAGGACGCCAATACATCCATATGCCGTCTACCGAGCTCGTGTTTTTCAGCAATGGTCAATGATGACAACTACCCACTTAGAGTTGGTTCAAAAGCCACGACAAACAGTCAAAAGTAGCAGCAAAGTATTACAGAGAAAAGTGCAAAGAAAAATATTGAACTCGTAATACTGAAAAAACGTAAATATTCGCCTATTTATAACGGCTTCGCTTCTCAACTCTAAACGGATTCGAACTTAACGTTCCAGACGGAAAACGCGTTATACGCTAAAGCTGCGCCGAGCGCACAAGGGCGCACCAGACGCTATAAACCCGCGCCCAGCGCAAGATCAGGCGCCAGGCGCCGCAAACACGCGCTCAGCGCACAATTTCGTTTCACATATGTCGCCTCGGATTATGATCTCTCACAAGATTTCGGGCCACTCCCCTTCCACTTCGGATAAAAAAATTGTTTTCTTACTTAATGACCACATTTTCAGCCCATTTTTGTAAACCCAACCGCCCAAACCCTTTTCGCTCTCCTATTTTCATTTTCTTTTTTTGTTGTTGGGAGAAGGTCGGCTACGCTCCATTCAAACTTGCTTTAAACTGAGTCAGTCGCATTGCATTTATAAATGGCATTTTAAAATACGAGTCACTGCTAACAAAGTCTCATTAATAAGCATGGAAAGGAAACAACACCAATGGTCATAATGTTTGAACAAAAGACGCAATACATATCATCATGAAAAAAAATACATTGTAACAAAAGTGCAGGCCACAGGTAAACAAGAATAAAATAATGCAGACATATAATGGGAATAAGGATCCTACTCCCTCGAAGAGGAGTCCTCCGGTTCTTCAATCAGGACCCCGCTCGATTCGCCCACGTAATAGCCAATTCCAGGCTGCATCAAGGGAGTCACTGGCTGAGTCGGCCGCGTCGGATACAACTGCTGCATCCCCAATATTTACCGTTGCATCTACAACATCTGCATCTGATGCATCTACTGCATCCGCATATGATGCATCTGCTGCATCCGCATCTGCTCCATCCGCATCTGCTCCATCCACATCGGAGAAGGCCTAGGGCATTGGTTAGGCCTGGGCCCCCCCATAAAACCCATGCTGCCAATGCCAAACTGCCCAGTAAAAGGACCTGTCGGAGGCCTCTCAGACGTCGACTCTCGAGGAGTATGAGTCGAAAGCCTAGACTGGGTCGATACCCTCGCCTCGGGACGAGGACCACTCCTCTGTGGGTGGCGCTGCACAAAAGGTCATGAAGCATTAGCAAAAGGAATACAACAAAAAATAAATAAAACCAAAGCGCAATGGGTCAGTTTACCTGGCTATACGCGTCGCTGCGGCGGCAAGACATGCTCCTCTTCAGCTTGGCCATCCCATGCTTCAGCGAGTCGACCACTCAACAATCTTAACGCAGTCTCCCGAGGAACCCAGAAATAAACAGTTAATGAGTCACTACAAAGCAAGATGAATAATGAAAGTTCCTGACTATCAACACTTACCGAGCTCACATGGGCCGGCATAGCACGAATAGCGTGCTGCTCTGCCTCTGGGGCAACATCGATCGTCTCCTCAACAGGCCCGGAATCTCCAGTATACCGGATTCTCATATCCTAAACGAAAGAGATACGAGCCGCAGCAGCCTCTTGGCAAAAGCAAGAAAACTATAACATTCAATACTTTGCTCATGTCAAAGTAAACAGAAAACAAACAAACTCAATGTACATACCTCGTTGAACTTGACAGGAGGAGCCAAGTGAGGCAAAAGGACAGTTTGGTAATCGCGATCACGAAAAACAAAGTCGTGATAGCTCACCCGAAGCGTCGCCCCTCCCTCGATAGCCTGAACGAGAGCAACCCTATCCATCATAGTGATGGGGGGGTCATGAGGCACCAGTAATAGCCTCGTCCCATCATGCTGACAGGTCACCCTCTCACCCAGATACCAAATAGGGTATGACTCTCCAAAAAAAAATGACTGTCTCGCGAGTCAGAAGCAGGCCCTATGAGCCCAACCTGGCATCTCCAGAAACGACGCCCAAGGATAAGAGGTAATCTGAAAAGCAAAGAAAAGATAACACCTATTACATACACACAAGGGATAGGATTGATTCACTACGATTACCTTGTCGTCCTTGACCCGACGGATAGCCTTCCGGACACTCTCTACAGCACCGTACCGAGTCATCCCGCGCTCCGCCCAGGACAAGCCGGCAGGAAATGTTGGATCATGAACCCTTTCTGGGGCCAATCCCGGAATATACTCATAAAACCAAATCTGTAACAATAAGATTACATGAGTACTGATCAAGGTAACGAAACAGAAAAAATAAACGATGTGTACAGTCATACCTCCAAAAGTCTCCGTGGACCAAAAAGGGAGACTGGTCCACCGTCACCCAACTGCCTACAAGCAGTATGCATGCAGTACAAGAGACTGCAATAGCCCAGCTCGGCCCAGTCATAGGTCGACACATGAGACAACTCCCTCAAGGGCTGCAGATATCGCGTCGAGACGCGCGATCCCCTATCAGTGCTCAACAGGCCACAGTCAGCCAACCACAGCAGAATGCGTACCTTCTGCTCTTCAGTAGTCCCCTGAAGGGTGAGTCCTCTAGCCAATTTAGACCGGGGAGCATAAGACGCATTCGGAGGAAGCATATAGGCAACCGGGCCTATCAAACCTCGGACCACCGCCGACTTGAACGGCAACGATTCACCTATCGGCACCCGGATGCCGGTAAAAGACAAGCCGAAAATCAAGGAGAAATCCAGCATAGTGATGGTCAACTCCCCACGACGCATGTGAAAGGAGTTGGTAGTATCCCACCACCACTCCAACAAACCTCGAATGACAATCTGAGAGGAAAGAACCTCTCCCATACTCTCATAAACATCGAGAAAAGAGGACAGACCACTCTGCTCGATTAGGACAGCTCGATCTCGGACCTTTCGGACTTTCCTGAGCCAGGTAAAGTCAATGGTCCCAAAATGACGAGTGTTACCCTCGTCCTACAAATGTAAGAAGAATAATCAATCAAATGCCTTGGCTATCGTGTGAAATGAAGTCGGTATAACGAACAATACTTACGATGCCCGTGGGCGGGCGATGTGAAATATGATGCTCCGGATCAAAGTACAACTGGTCGGGAGTCCACCCCACGACCATCACGCCCTCCTGGATTCGGAAGCCGCTCTACCATCGTCCGCCCCGCCCGATTCTCTTGACGACATGCTAACCAGATTGAACATCGCAAACGAAACTAAGAATCAAAGAGTTCCCGACACCAAACTACCAGATTTCATGAATCGGTAAAATAAATCAAAAAACCGCTTCAAAGCGTCACTACTACGTGAGATTCCCATAATCCATTTCACACATCAACATACATGCATTGCCTAAAACATGATTTCTACCAGCTGAATCATCACACATTCAAAGTTCCCTAAGCATATTTCTAGGTTCCAAACTTAGAAACTACACTAATCTTGATTCTGAGATTCATGATCCAAGAATCATCACACAGTCAAAGTTCCCTAAACATGTTCCTAAGTTCCAAATTTAGAAGCTATGCTAATCCTTGATTCCAAGAGCCATCATTCAAGAATCATCACACATGCAAAATTTCCTAAACATATTTCTAAGTTCCAGATTTAGAAATTACGTTAAACAATATAATTCTAGATTCATGATCTACAGAATTATTGAACAACAAACTCACATGAAACGAGTATCAAACTCGCGAAGGACAACAAAACTCGTCGGAAAACTCGCCGGAAGTTCGTCGGAAATCGCCAAGTGTAAACCCAACTCGGCGGAAATGGCGCACCCCGCCTAATAAAAAAACCGGCCGTCAAATAATAATAAAAAAAAAATAAAACAAAGAACCGTAAGAAATGCACCTGAATTACCGGAAAAACCACCCGGAAATTCACCGGAAAACATCCTGGAGAAGTCGGTCCAAAAAGGGGCGAGAATTTCGGAGGTTTTCGCACCCCCAAAACGGTTGAAAATTACTCAAAAACGTCCAAAAATACCGCAAAAGTAATAATTAAGCAAAAATAATCATTCCTTCCAAGAAGATCTGAAGAAATGCTCAAGAAAAAAGGAGTTTCAATCTTCAAAATTTTCAAAAATGGAGTTGGGTTGAGGAGAGAGAGAGAAATGAAAGAAATATGGCGAAGAAGAAAGGAAATGGGGAAGAAGAGCATCGCCCGTCTTTTTTATGTCATTTAATGACCAGCGCCTAGCGCGTCATCAAATACTGCGTCTAGCGCGCATAACTGCGCCAAGCGTAGGGTTACACGTCAAGCGCAGGAATCAGTGTCTGGCGCAAAATCCTATACAACGCGCTTGGGGGCTTCTTAGCCAAGTGGGGCCCACGCACCTAATTTCGAATAATTTCAAATGTTTGTTACGACATTGCGCGCGATAATTCAACGAACTTTCAAAAGTTGGCAAAAATGCAACCTTGCTACTCTATGAATCAACTACAACAATCGCCTTGGAGTGGGACAATAGCTCATTACAATCGCCTTGGAGCAGGACAATAGCTCATCACAATCGCCTTGGAGCGGGATAATAGCTCATCACAATCGCCTTGGAGCGGGACAATAGCTCATCCCAATCGCCTTGGAGCGGGACAATAGCTCATTACAATCGCCTTGGAGCGGGACAATAGCTCATCACAATTGCCTTGGAGCGGGATAATAGCTCATCACAATCGCCTTGGAGCGGGACAATAGCTCATCACAATCGCCTTGGAGCGGGACAATAGCTCATCACAATCGCCTTGGAGCGGGACAATAGCTCATCACAATCCCCTTGGAGCGGGACAATAACTCATCACAATCGCCTTGGATCACAATCGCCTTGGAGCGGGACAATAGCTTATCACAATCGCCTTGGAGCGGGACAATAGCTCATCACAATCGCCTTGGAGCGGGACAATAGCTCATGACAATCGCCTTGGAGCGGGACAATAGCTCATTACAATCGCCTTGGAGCGGGACAATAGCTCATTCTCGACATGAGCCGGACCATAATAGCTCATGACTCTTTTTCCCATATATCGTTTCATTTTTGCGAATATGTTTCACCCATGCCTGTTCCTGAAGCTTTTGCTTGTTTTGCAGGTACATGATTTTGGATTACAGAGCATTTAGAATCATTCTTCGTCCCGACACGTATACTTTGACTTTCGGTTTTACAAACCTCAGTCAAAGTGGAGGGTCCAATGATGAAATATACCACGGTTTTAGTTGGCATGGCCCAATGGAGGAGCAGCCCGAATAACCAGGCAATGTGTGTTTTAAAATAATATTATAAAAGCCCAATTAATCGTTCATGATGATTAATTGTAAGTTCAACCCGTGAAATGCTTTCTAAAGTCCATTTTAAAAGCCCAACTTAATATTTATTATTCATGAATATTTTTCTAATATTTATTGTTTTTTGATAAATTTTTTCCTAAAAGCTTTTATTATTATCTTTTACCCATAAAATAGACTTTCAACCCGGAAAACTCGATCTCCGGATTTTTCTGGATAAAAAGGGCATCTTAAAAGCACACGTAGCATTAAAAAAGAATATTCTCGAATATTTCGGACTTTGCACCGGACGTGGCGGCTGCGCTCAGCGCGCCACGTGCGTCCAGCACATTGGCCGTATTGCGTCAAGCACTCCCATGAGAGCCTGACACCTGGACTTGTGACTCACACAGAGTCCTGCGCCTAGCGCAACTCTTGTGTGAGACGCAACATAAAAATTTATCTTTTCAAAAACGCGTTTCCATGTGCAAAGTTTTAATTGGACGGACCACGTCAGGAGGCCAACCTGCGCCTGACGAGTGTCCACGCGCCTGCCACGTAGGCTTGCGCCAGGCGCAGGGTGTGCATCAGACGCACGCGCTTGTTTGCCTATAAATACGGGCTGATTTCCCGAATCAAAGACGGCTTTGAATTATTTTTTTTACGCACTCAAATACTCTAAAAAAACTCTAAAATACACTTCGAATACAAAACATACAAAACGCTTTTGATCTTCCACATTTATTTTGGTTCCTGATTCTACTATATTCCTGGTTCCAAGATTGCTTCGACTGAAGGTCATTACGCTCTTCGATCTAAGCCGCATAGGTATAATCTCGAGGGCTCTTGAATAATCATATTTATTTCATTGAAGTTACTAACTCTTTTCTTGTCATGATGTAGATTTGTAATTAATAACCATGGTCCGTTTGTAAATTCTAACCTATTTTCTTATCTTTTCTGTATATAATGCTCCTGTTATTATGATTGCCTTGCATGCTTTTATCACCCATATATTATTATGCTAAACAAGACCTAAAGAACTGTTCTAATTAATTCAGATAATTTGGACAACCTATTAGAACCTTGTAAAATGATTGCTTAATAACTGATCACTAAATAATTAGTCTTTTTGTTTGTTTCATGAACCCATCTAGAGTACTTATTTTAGGGTGTATTAAAATATTATATGATTGTTCTATTGCTTAAAATCTACCGTGAATTGCTATTTAGTAGAGGCCAGCAATGGGCAATATAGTTCCTGACTATATTGTACCCTCACCCCCGAACTCACTTTTAGGTTCCTGACCATCTATGGAGTCATGACGGGGAAATCTACATTGGATAAGTCCCTAAGATGTCCCTTCCGTTTCAATCCAATTTGGTTTATGATTCTTCCTCTAAAGAATTGTTGGCGAATTCAAAACATATTTTTTTAATAAAACCTTAACAATGGGGTAGTCAAATAGACGCGCTCACACGCGTGTAGGCATTAAAGTAATTCAAAAATCGTACGCCTACAGTCATGTTTTGCATTTTGAAAAGAGTCAAGGGGGGAAGAAATCCAGTTTCCTAGTAATGACTTATTATGACAAAGAACTTTACGAGACTATTAAAGAAACTGAGTATGTTTGTCCAGTGGTTATTAAGGGGATGTTGAGTGCTTGGAAGGAAGAAACCTTTATTCCTAAGGAAGTGTTGGAAATCCTGGAGGATTTCAAAGAATTGATTGTTGATGAGTTACCTAATGACTTACCTCCCATGCGAGATATTCAGCATCAGATTGACTTGATTCCAGGTTGTAGCTTACCTAAGCTCCCTTACAATCGCATGAGCCCTAAGGAGAATAAGATCTTAAGGGAACATATTGAGGATTTGCTGAAGAAAGGGTTCATTCGTGAGAGCATGAGTCCATGTGCAGTACCATTTCTTCTAGTCCCTAAGAAGGGTAATCAGTGGAGTATGTCTGTTGATAGCAGGGCCATCAATAAGATAACTATCAAGTATCGCTTTCCAATTCCCCGACTAGAAAACATGCTTGATGAGTTGTCGGTTTCTAAGGTGTTTTCGAAGATAGATCTGCGTAGTAGATACCATCATATTAGAATAAGGCATGGAGATGAATGGAAGACAGCTTTTAAGAGCAAGGATGGAGTACTGTATGAGTGGTTGTTGTGATGCCTTTCGGATTGTCAAACGCCCCTAGCACCTTCATGAGGTTGATGAATCAGGTTCTTTGTCCTTTTACAGGTTCTTTTGTAGAACAAGAAAGAGCACATAGATCATGTAAAACAGGTGTTACAAGTCTTACAAGAGATCCAACTGTACATTAATCTGAAAAAGTGTACATTCTGTACCAACAAATTGCATTTCCTAGGGTTTATTGTTGGTGAACAAGGGATTCAGGTGGATGAACAGAAGGTGAGTGCAATAAGGGATTGGCCTACACCTACATCAGTGACTGAAGTTCGTAGTTTTCATGGCCTGGCCACTTCCTACCGGAGATTTATTAGGGATTTCAGCATCATTACTACACCTATAATTGTATGTCTAAAGAAAGGAAAGTTCAAGTGGGTAATTAAGCAGGAACGGAGTTTTGCATTGATTAAAGAGAAGTTATGTAGTGCCCCACTATTAGCCTTCCTGAATTTGACAAGTTCCAACTTGAGTGTGATGCTAGTGGGGTAGGTATTGGAGCTAATTGTCCCAAGAGAAGAGAACAGTGGCCTATTTCAGTGAGAAGCTAAGTAATGCTCGCCAGAAGTGAAGAACTTATGATCAGGAATTTTATGTGGTATTTAGAGCTCAGCGTCAGTGGGAACATAATTTGCTTCAAAGGGAGTTCATTCGGTTCACTGACCATCAAGCTTTGAAGTTTCTTCACAGCTAGAAGGTGATAAATAAGATGCATGCTCGGTGGGTGAGTTTTCTGCAAAAGTTTCCATTTATTATACAGCATAAATCAGGGGCTCTTAACAAAGTGGCAGATGCATTGAGTAGGAGGGATTCTTTACTCATTACCTTAGCCCAGGAGATTGTGGGATTTAAGTGCTTGAATGTGTTGTATGAGGGAGACGCTGAATTCAAGGACTTATGGGCCAAGTGCAGTAAAGGGCAACAACTTTCATATTCGAGATGGCTATCTTTTTAGAGGGGATCAGCTTTGCATCCCTTGCTCATCCTTAAGAGAAAAGTTGATTAGAGACCTTCATGGTGGTGGACTTGGTGGTCATCTAGGTAGAGACAAGACAATTGCTGGTCTGGAGGAGAGATATTATTGGTCTCACTTGAGGAGAGATGCTTGTTCGATAGTCAGGAGGTGTCATACTTGTCAGATGTCAAAAGATCGTCCCAAAACACTGGTCTTCATATGCCTTTACCTATTCATGATGATATTTGGCAAGATTTGGCAATGGATTTTGTTTTGGGTTTACCTCGTACTCAGCAAGGCGTGGACTTTGTGTTCGTGGTAGTTGATCGTTTCTCCAAAATGACTCACTTCATTGCTTATAAGAACATTGCTGATCCATCTAATGTGGCTAAGTTATTTTTCAGAGAGTTAGTTCGTATTCACGGGGTTCCTACCTCTATCACTTCAAATAGGGACACCAAGTTTCTAAACCAAATCTATATTACTCTTTGGAAGATGTTTGGGACGACTGAATAGGAGTTCTGCAGCTCATCCACTAACTGATGGGCAGACTGAGGTGACTAACAAGATTATGGGGAATATGATTCAGAGTGTTTGTGAAGATAAACCGAAGCAGTGGGATTTGGCTTAACCCAAAGTGGAATTTACTTATAACAGTGCTGTGCATTTGGCTATAGGGAAGTCACAATTTTCTCAGGTTTATACTTCTGTTCCAAAGCATGTAGTTGATCTGATCAAGTTGCCTAAAGCACCAGGAGTTAGTGCAGCAACTGGGAATATGGCTGAGGAGATTGTAGCTGTTAAAGAAGCTGTCAAGGCTAAGTTACAGGCTACTGGGCAGAAAAATAAGGTTGCCGCTAACAAACGTAGGAGAGCCAAGGTTTTCAGTGTGGGAGATAATGTGATGATGTTTCTGCGTAAGGAGAGGTTCCCAGTTGGTACTTACAACAAGTTGGAGCCACACAAGTATGACCCGTTCAAAGTGACTAGAAAGATCAATGACAATGCTTATGTGGTAGCTCTTCCGGATGACATGAACATATCCAACACTTTCAATGTTGCTGACTTTTATGAGTACCATGCAGATGAAGTTCTTTCACTAGTGGAAAAAATGCTATATGTCACAACACAACCGCTGCGGTCCTTAAGAGAACCGTAGCGGTAAATCCTTGAAATTTTTGGTGGGAACATAATGCGGTTCCCAGAAAACCGCTGCGGTTCTATGTTAACCGAAGCGGTTCCCCAAACCGCAGCGGTTAATCAGCCTCAAAACGGGGAGCCCAAAAATTGCTTGGCCCTAACCTTTTCCCTTGGCCCATTATTCATCTAGGCGCCAGCCATCAACGCACACCCCAAACCTAAGTTCTTTCTCTCTCCTTCTCTATCCGGTTCTCTCTCACCCTCCTCCCTCCTTCCCTATTACCCAGCCACCAATGAACAATATCCACCAAACCCTCCTCCCTACTCCCTGTTCCAACAACGATCCACCACCATCATCGACATCGATGCCCACAACAACGAATCATCACTGTCATCGACAGCAACGCCTACAACAACGAACCACCATTATCACCTCCCTAATCGCTCCACAACAACGAACCAACACCGTCTCCTTATCTCCTCTCTCCTTCATGCATCTCTTTCCTCTCTTCGATGCCATTTATTAGTGATTGATTTGCGCACCATCGGTGGCAAATCATTGCCTGATTCTTCTCTCCTTCGCAAGGCGTCGCAGTTTCTTCAACCTTCTAAAGTCCTTCAGGTTGTATTTTCTCTCCCCTCCTCTATTTCTCCTAATTTCTAGGGTTTTTTTACTTTTTATGAATAACTAGAAATGATTCATCCTTTTTTTAGCGAGTTTGATGGTTAATTTAATTAGTTTCTTTAATCGTTTCTCAAAATCTTCCTTCCATTTCTAGGTTTTTTTTGTTCTCGTTTCCCCAAATTTTAAGGTTTTTTTGGTTGTTTTTAATGAAATTCGGTTGCATTTGCTTTTATTGACTGTATTTGGTAATTGTAGATAGCTTCAGTGAGTGATATAAGTAGGAGCACCGAATTGAGTGGGCACGGTTCGAGCAATCGGAGGATGTTAAAGATGATTTTGAGTGATGGACAGTCGGAAGTTATTGCTGTGGAGTACAGTCCTATATCGTCTTTTTCCGATAATGTTGTTCCTGGAAAGAAGGTTACTCCCTTGATCGTTTATTGCATATGATTCAGCTATGGAATTGTCTTGGTTAGTTGTTGTTTTGGACGGAGTTGTTTAATTCCTTTGCTAAAGAACTAAGTTGTAATCTTAGAAACTCTCTTTGTGTGTTGGCTTTGGATGTCGAAATTGTGGTTCACTAATAATGCATGTTTGTAGAGAGCTATAAAGCTATGTAGAAGTATCATTTGACTATATGCATGTTTTTATGAATATATTTTGCTCTTTTTTACTATTTATTTGGAGTATAAGTTGTTATGTTATAAACTGGTATTGGTTTGGATTGAAGATTGCGTCTTTCGTTGCTATAGTCACTCCGACGTCGTTTTCCGCGTCAATTTTAACCAACTGCTACTGAGGTTTGTTTGAAGGTGTTGATTGATGATAAAATTGGGCTTTCTTTTGCTAAGTTTATTCTTTATGCTATGTACATCTAGATATGAGCATACCATTATCATTATGTATGACTCGGTGTTGGATTAGTTGTTTATTTGCTTGGTGATTGAAACCTCTGGTTAGCACGGTAACAACAGTGGGGTGGGTGGCAGTGCATGGGGGGGAACGCAGGGGTGGGTGGCGGGCAGGGGGGAACGCAGGGGGTGGGTGGCTATGCAGGGGGTAGGGCTGTCCAAAGACCAGGGTCGGACCGAAATCTGGACCGGACCGGACCGAAGATTCCGGTCCGGTCCTCGGTCCAAAGAAAATCTCGATTTCGGGTTTCAGGACCGGTCCGGTCCAAACCCGGAAAATTCCGGGATCGGAATTTCTGATTTTTAGTAAAAAAAAAAAAGTTTATATGATAAAAAAGTTTAAAAGGTAGTAAAAAGTTAGAAATTTAGAACTACTATTTATAAACTTTAGAAATATTGTTATTAATATTATTAAAATTTAAATATATCTAATTTATAAATAGTTTTAAATCAAATAAAAAATTTTTTTTTTTTTTAAAATAAACATTCCGGTCCAACAGGTCCAAGACCGGACCGGACCGGACCGGAAAAATCGGTCCTGTCCAGGTCCAAATTTTTTCCAGATTCCGGTCCACCGGTCCAGCCGGTTCCGGTTCGGTCCGGTCCTGGACCGATGAACACCCCTAGCAGGGGTTGGGGGATGCAATTGGTGGGGGGGCTATGCGGGGTGGGTGGGGGACGGTGCAAGGTGTGGGGGGGGCAAGGGGGGGTGGGGGGGGGCAAATTTGGTTGTTACTTCATAATATATGCTATAGTCATGCTACCTTAGTAAGTATCGTATTAACTTCCTAACATTGCTTTTAAATCAAGCTTCGTTATTCTTGGGTGCTTCTGATTGGAGATGACTCAAGAATGCTATGAGTAGTTGGCTCTCCATAAGCTCGTGGATCTTACAAGAGCATTAATTTGATTGTTATGATTAGAGAGATATGTACCCCCTTTTACCTTGTTATTGATGTGAATCCTTAGTTGACAAGTAATACTACTTTTTTTGGATTTTTTTTTCTTTCTAAACCCTCATAACTATATGGCCTTTTTGCTTTGACATTCTTCTTAGTAGTATGCTTCACCTAGTAAATAATGATAAATATTGAACTTGGATGGTAGAAGTGAAGTGCTCATTGTGTTAAGTGTTTCATTTCTTTATATTAGGTATTGTTTTGGTATTGGATTCTTCAATGCTAAGCAACTGACTTTCTGTAGCTTGCTATAGCTACTCAGCAACTACCTTTATTAGAAATGAACCCACTTGTATGTTTTATGTTTTTTATTCCCTTTTCGAGCCATTGGTTTTGCTTTTTAAGATAACGTCAGCTAAAGCACATGTGGCTTACTTGGGATCAAGCCAAGGTTGTTGAGCGGCTTGGTTAATGCTTTGTGCCATTAAGTTGAGATATAGAGGGAGTGAGACTGCTGTATTTGGGATCTTATAATGCTACTTCTTCCATCCAGTCATAGTTAAGCTCCATCAATAACAAAGTGCTTAATTATGGCTGTACTAAATGAGATCGCAACATCTAAGCCTTAATAATGTTGGAGTATTTTTTTTGTGGTCTAGTTAGATAAGGTAGCAATCTGCTTTCTTCTAGAGCTGGTTCTAGTTTGGTCTTGATGTTCTGATCTGTACTCTACAATGCACCAGCATTGATCTATGCAACTAAATGACTAGAGATTGAGTCAAATGTCGATAGTCTGTCTATAATGGCTGGAGAATAGCATATAGCAAATATTAGACTATATTTGCAACTTTCAGAGTTGATATCATTCAAGTCATGCTCTTAAATTGCTTCAAGACACCCATCTTAATTATCCATTTTCTTTTGGAGCCGGGTGCCTGGTTGGCATTGATGAGTTGATCTAACTATAGAATAGAAATGATTATTGTTGCCAAGTTACTAGCCAACCAGTCATGCAAGCTTAAATTCTGGTTTTTAATTGTTTTACAGTTTTACCCTTGTTCATATCTGATAGCTTTCCCTTGAATATGAATTTGTTTGTTGCTTGACAATGGTAGATATTTTCGAGCTTCTTGCTTGGTCATTTGATTACCAATTGAGTCTTTGTTTCGGGATCTAGAATTTCTTAGTTTTTTCTAGTTTAAAATGGATAAAATTGACTTTGAGCTTTTAGTTTAGCTTCATTTCTGGTGTTTTGGTATATGCACAGGTATGTTCTAGCTTTTTAACCTGGATATTCCTTGGCACTTGTTTGCAGGAATATATGGTCTCAAGCCAGCTGTACATGATGTCTCAAAATTTATGGATGATATCTCTTTGGATGAGCTCCTTGATGGAACCTATAAATGTTATAATCTTGGCAAAGATAAAAGAAAGAAAGCACCACCAGCTAATGTGACTGAGAATATACTTGAATCAATTAAAAAAGCTTGTTTTGCCATTCCCGTCGATTCTTTATTAGGAATTTAGGATGCTAAGTTTAGCTACACTGATAGACATTGTAAAGGATTATTGTGCTTCAATTGCGCATAATATGCTTAATAAAATGAGTATTGATATATATTGTTGATTTTGTATTGATTAATAATGAAAAAATGCAAAAAAAAAAAAAACAATTGTTTTTTGTGGTGGTTAACCGTTGCGGTTTTGACCCATAACCGCTACGGTTTGGGGACAGAATCGCAGCAATTAATAGATTAACTGCTGCGGTTTTCGGTCAAAACCGCAGCGGTAATTGATTAATTGATGCGGTCCGGAACCGCAGGAGCTAAAATTTGGCTACCGCTGCTAGTCCAACCGTTGCGGCCAAAAACCGCAGCGGTAAGCCCGGTTTTGACCGCAGCGGTTGAACTTTATTCCAGTAGTGTTTATGAAGATAAGAACTCGGGGTCGAGTTCTTCAGAGGTGGAAGAGACTGACATAGGGAGGCTAGCTGCATGGTTCGACGAAGAAGCCCATCGTTGAAAAAGTCTGAAATGATTTCTACTAAATAGGCCTCCGATGTCAGAATGCTTAATAAAATTCCTTTGCGGGAAGGGAAACGAGCCGACGAATGCAACCTACAGGCTTTTTAAGCCATCCTATTTTGTTTAGGGCCCGAAAACAACATTTTAATAATATCTAAAATTTGTTTTAAGTTAATTTTCGTATCAGGGTTTCTATTTACTTCCTCCGTTTCATATTAATTGCAACACTTCCGAGATTGCGGACTCATAGGTAATTTTTCAATAGTGTATAATTAGATGGGAAGGGGTATGTGATTAGACTAACTAATAATACAATAAATACATTATATCACTAGTAGAATAAATGCATATTGCTGCGATCATTAAGTGGCCTATTGCAGCGGTTTTGGCCGCGCAGCAATTAACGGCGTAGCAATAGGTAATCATACCTATAGAACCGCAGCAATAAAAGAATCTATTGTTGCGGTTCTTACCCAAAACCGCAGCAATAGGTATTTTTTTCAATAAAAAAATGAAACCTATTGCTGCTGTTTTTGGTAGGAACAGCAGCAATAAGTATTTTATTTAATAAAAAAATGAAACCTATTGCTGCTGTTTTTTGTAGGAACAGCAGCAATAAGTATTTTATTTAATAAAAAAATAAAACCTATTGCTACTGTTTTTGATAGGAACATCAGCAATAGGTGTCAGTGGAGTTTTTTTTTTTCACTTAGTCATCAAATTTGAAAGAAAAAAGATGTACAAAAAAATAAAACACTACAAATTAGAAGTAGTGACAAAGAATACTTATACAAACGCATATGGGATACACAAAATCCAACATATACAAAAAGAAAAAGAGATATAAAACAAAAAAAACAAAAATAACGAAGAACAAAACATCACAAAAAAAAGTAAAAAAAAAAACAATTTGAAGAACAAAACATCGCAATCCAGTCGATATAAAACATCACAAAAAATAAATGTCAAACTCGACATCACAAACTCATCCATCAAACTCATCATACCCAAAAAAAATCGCAAAAATAAAAACAAATCCAAAATAAAAAAGAAATAAAAACAAAAGAAAAGAAACCACCAGCGGAGGCAGTTAAGGGCGGCGAAGCGAGCAAAAATCACCGAATCTTCGAGATCTTGGCAAAGGCGAGCGAAATTCACGTTCGAGCCTTCGATCTGAACGGCCGACGAAGACAACGAAGAACATAAACGAAAATTTGAGGAGCGAAGACGATGAAGGAATTTTCGAGTCTTCAGATCTGGAGCGAAGAGGACGAACGTGTTTTCGAGTCTTCAGATCTGGACGAAGATGACGAAGGAGTAATCTGCGAATTCACGTTTGAGCCTTCGAATTTGAGGAAGACGATTTGAGGAGAGAGGAAGACGTTCGAGCCTTCGAATTTGAGGAAGACGATTTGAGGAGAGAGGAAGACGTTCGAGCCTTCTAATTTGAGGAAGACGATTTGAGCCTTCGAAGCGGATGAACGAAGATTTGAGGTGCGGATGAACATTTGAGGAAGAAAGGAAGACGAGCGGCTGGAGAGTAGGAGAGAGGAGAGAGAAGGAAGGAATGAAGAGCAACCCTAGCTGGGCCCCTTGTTTTATTAAATCTAGACGTCTATTGCTGCGGTTTTTTTTAGGAACCGCAGCAATATATTTAAATTTTATTAAAAAAATAATAATATTATTTTTTAATAGTATTTTCAATATAATGCTGCGGTTATTGTCAGAAACCGCAGCAATACGTCTGGTCAAATAATCAACTCTTTTTCAAAAAAAATTCCATTGAAACCATATTGCTGCGGTTTTCGGCTGAAACCGCAGCAATATCGTTATTTTATATTTTACTTTTTCTTTTAACGTGATATATTGCTGCGTATGGGTAAAACCGCAACAATTCCACCGCAGCAATAAGCAATTATTCTACTAGTGTATCAACACCTAGCCTCCGCCATCACCACCCTACCACCGTCAGCCACCGCCAGCCGCCGCCACCCCACCAATATCACCACCAAAACAACCCCGCCATCACCCCGCCAACATCACCACCAGAACCACCCCGCCAACACCACCACCACAATCATCCCGCCGCCACCCCGCGAACATCCACCAAATTACAGATCTAACCAAAAACAAATCAAAGGCGAAGGAAGAAGAAGGAGATCGAAGGAGAGAGAAAGAAGGAGAACAAAGGAGAGAGAAAATAGTTTTTGCAAGGACTATCTTCTTCTTCGTCAGTTCTTCCGTCGTTCGTCTTCGTCAGTTCTTCGTCTTCTTCATATCTTCTTCTTCGTCAGTTCTTCCATCGTTCGTCTTCGTCAGATCTTCGTCTTCATCAGTTCTTAGCTTGGTTTGTTCGTCAGTTCTTCTTCGTCAAATCTCGCGCTTCCTTCACATCTCTTCGCTTCACCTTTTTCGCGTCGCGTACCTTCTTTGCTTCACCTTGTTCGCCAGCGATGAAAGAGGAGAGAGGAGGGTGAAGAAAATGGGGGTGGGGAATTGATTTAGGGTTTCGAAGTGAATTGGGTGGTGATGTTGGTTTAGTCGAGGGAGATGAGAGTGGTGGTGAAGTGGTTGAGTGGAGGGTAAAGAGAGAGAGGACGGCGTTTTGAGTGCTCGTGGTTGTTGGTTGTGGAAGTTGGGTTGTGGTGGGTTGTGGGTTGTGGTTGTGGAAGAAGAGAAGAAGTTAGAAGGGTGGTGGGTGCAAGTTAGATGGGTGGATGTTGAAATTGATTTAATTATAGATTAGTATAGGTAATCAAAACTAATTTTATAAAGTAAGGGTAATATTGTCTTTTCACCCTCCAAAACTTACCAAATAAGGAAAGTGTTGCATTTATTTTGAAACACCCCTAAATGGAAAGTGTTGCAATTAATATGAAACGGAGGAAGTATATGTTTTGAGCCATCATTAGAGGGATGATTCTTCTAACAATAATACTTTGAGAGTTTGTCTCTTTTCTGGTGGATTCCAGAGCCTTTTGACAGATTTATCGCTTGTGAATCTGTTTGTTCGAATTGGAATTGCGCTTGCTTTTTCTTCATCAATTTCGACTGCGTCAAACTATTTTGTTAAGCATGTGCATAGTTGATCATAAGTTGATATAGAGGTTGTTTGGCAATCAGTTGTTGGCTGTTGGCTTTTGGCTGGTTTTGTTAGCTTGTTTGACTAGCTGGAAGCATTGGTTGTATGTATTGGCTTTTTAAAGTTGGCTGTTTAAGCTAGCTGTTTGCAAAAGTGTTTGGTAATATTAGTTGTGGTTGTTGATTGTTTATTAGAGAATTCGTGGGCCAAAAAGCCAAAAGCCAATCTAATAACCTGCACCAGGCAGCTTTTTCATTTTGGCTTAGAAGCCAGCTTTTTAGCCAACCAAAAAGCCAATAACCAAATACTTTTTTTGGTTGTTTAACCAAATTGAAAAGCCAAAAGCCAATGAAAAAGCCATTTACCAAACATGGCTATAGTGGTTTGGAGAAAATATGATTTTATTCTATTAAAGTGAAAAGGCATTTTTGCCCTTGAAAAAAAAGGATTTCATCTCCCTTTAATGCGTGAGTCAGGCATGGAATGTTAAACAAGATGCAAGAAGTCTCTCGATTAATCAAAAGAAATCCAATTTATCTTTATAAGCAACCTAAACCCATTGAATTACAGGTTTCTAGATGATTGTTAAAAAAAACCCAAATTCTTTCTAATCTTCTCCTCTATATTTGGGTTCTCTTAAGTTGTACCCAAAGAATCCAATACTAGATAAAATTATCAATCAAAGCTACTCATTTGTATGTCTCGGATGCTTGAGTGATTATCAATGAGGGGAACCCCAAAACTTATATCTTTCCTTTCTCTATTATGTCCGACAATTTTCAGCATCACGCAATTAGTTTTTGCCAATAGTTGTTGCATCGAAGTTCTAGATCTCTCCATGTTATTGAATTTACACACCAAAAATCACTCAATCTGGAGTTGTGAGTTAGAACATATGCCATTTGTAACTTCAGCACTGCTGTTGTACTTTCCACTGCGATGCTGCCGTGTTTGGCCTTATTTACCAACGTTGTTGATGTCGTTCCATTGCTGCATGTGACGAATTACAGTCCATCTTAGCTCCTCTCCCAATTGAATCTCTCTCTCGATTATTTGTGCCACCCAAAAACAAATATTGATTTTCATCTAATAAAGGTATAACTTTATTTTTACTCTCCAGTTTTGTTTTTATAAAGCCTTGGATTTGGTTTTATGAAGAGTACATGGGATTTAATATTCTTAAAGGTAAAATAGTTAATCCATTTCAAGATCCTCTAATACGAGATGCAGATTAATTAATGTTCTAATATAGTACGTGAATTGGTTTCTAGCTATTGGATTTATAAGCTAAGTTTGGTTGTTGTGATTCATAATTCATTGAGTTGAGAGTTATGATTATAATTAAGATGATTATCAGTATTGAGTTGAGACTAAGAGAGTTAGATTTGTTGTTATAAGTTAGTTTTGTTATGTGTTATTAAGTCTCGTTATTATTGTGAGGGAGATGATACTGGGATTGAGTAAAGGAGTTATGATTTAGTTAAATGGTTATGTTTATGGGACTTCAGTTAGTTAAGCAAAGCAGTGCACATTGCAAACAATTAATCAAATTTGATAAATTGTTTTTGCATACACATCCTAAGCATGAACCTTTTCCCTACTCATCATAAAGCTTATCCATGGCCACACAAGACGAATGTCATCGCCTCATTGTGCGTGATTGAGATGCAAATCCACAAAAACCCTCACTCAAATCTCACTCTCATGAGTAATTAAGCAAAATAATAGCATAAATGTCAACCTTAATCTCCTCTCTCAATTTGATTAAGGCATCAATAAAACAAACATCTAAGCGCCCAACTAGAATGCAAGCAAATAATAATCATGCCATTAATCAATTAGCCTAATCAAACCCCTAATTTCATATTCAAACACCCAAAATCAACCATAGTTGGGTTTTCTCCCAAACCCTAACCAACAAATTACTCCATAAACACAAAAATGAGAACTTTAGAGAAATTAACAACTAATAACATGATACTAAACATTAATCTAACATTAAACTGAACAAAATAACCCATTAATAATTAAACTATGCATTTAACAACTAATCTAATGAAATCAATTAAAATAAAGCAATAAAAGAGTAAATAGAGTAAGAAATGCTCATTGATTAATGGTTAAAAGTTCCAATACAAGTGTCACCCTTGAATCTACAATCTTCAACCTCTCTTTGAGTTTTCTCCCTTTTCTCCCTAAACTAATCTATGAAGGCTAAACCTCCTTAAGACCCTAAAACTATTCTAAAACTAAGAATGGTGAAAAATAAAATAAAACTTGGCTTCCCTTAAAATGGGCGAAGGGGGGTATTTATACTCCCCCCATTACAAAGTCGCAAAACAAAACAGGCCGAAATTAAACCTGCGAATAACAGTAGCCCGGGCAGGCTCCACATGGCTCGGGCGGGCTCCACATGGCCCGGGCGGGCAGATCGCGGGCCTGTGCATCTCCACCGGGCGAGGGCTTTGTTTCAGCGAATCAGGCAGAAGCTTGGGTTCGTGCAAAGCCCGGGCGGGCGAGCTACAAGCCCGGGCGGGCTGAGGGATGGCCTGGGTGGGCTTCACAGCCCGTGGAAGCTGATGAATGGCTCGGGTGGTCTACTTCTTCTCCGACGAGCTACTCCCTCTAGCACTCCTTTTTGCTCCCCTTTAATGCTCGTTTGAATCAAATTCCTACATGAACATCAAAAGTAGGAAAATAGTAGGAGAGGAGGCAATATATAAACTAAAAGAGAGATAATCAACAAAAGAGGCGAAACAAAGGTGAAAAAGCTATAAATCGAAATAAACTAAGTGAAAAGGCCTTAAAACTACCCTAAGAGTGAGATAAATCTCACTCATCAACTTCCCCCAAACTTGAACGTTTGCTTGTTCTCAAGCAAAACCCCAAGAGTAATGAGAGGAAAAAGAATGGTAGAAAGAAGATAGCAAGGCAAAAGATTATTAAAAGAACACCCACTAAAGAAAAAATAAGAAAGTTATATACACTAACTCACTTTCATAGGAATCACGATTGTGTTTAGCGTAAACAACAAGCCATTTAAACCACAAAGTCGCTAATGAGGACGAGTGATGCTCTCGTGAGGATTTCCAAAGAGACTTAACCCACAACTCTAATCAAGTACAAACATAGATAATAAGCCAAAGTCATCTGCTCAACCATGGTTCACAAAGCAATGGACGATCTAAGCAAACTTTCAAAGCATAACCATTATCAATATGTATCCATGACTTAGGAATATAGGGGATAGGCTAATCTAAGGTGCAAAATTGACACTATCAAGAGTCACAAATCGTTCTCAATTGGATGACGAAGGTCCCAAGATCGATCCTAATCACCTATAGTGCACATAAACTCCCTCCAAACTTGACTTTTGCTAAAAGATAACCATGATTGTAGGATTACAACGATTGAGCAATAGGTCTAGAATCTCAATGTTTAAGCCATAATGACATTCATCATTATTAGGGGAACTCTACTTATTAAATTTTCGAGCTCCCACTCAATCATTTCGACTAACCCACTTTCTCAGATCATGTGGTAGTTACCACTTATTGACTCTTTTTCGATTTTCTTTTCATTTAATGGACTTTAGTAGGCTTATTATGCCTTATGGGCTCATTGGATCCACTTATTGGACTCAAGACTTAAACACTTTATTTTTTTTACAATCGATTTAACTCTTAGCTTAGCTTATTCGGAGGTAAAAACTTGTGCACCAAAGAAGATTTCAAGATCCAACTAGGGTCACAACAACTTTCGAAAGAGAATTAATTCGACTCTTTTCAACACAAAGTTTGACAACATTTAGAATCATAAAATGCCTTTATCAAGTAGAAAATCAAGCATCAAAGATTAATCGATCCCTAATCGCCCCCAATTACACATACAAGCATCCAATGGAAACACCTATACTCATCTACGCAAATGACCAAATCAAATGAATCCACATAAATTTGCCATCAAGAATCTTCCCTTGGACACAAAATGCTTTGTACTTTTCTTTATTCCTCATTTTTTTTGGATTTTTAATTTTTTTTCAATTTTTCTTTATAAAGAGAAACTCAAAACTTGAAGGAAAAATAAAAGAAAGGAAAATATTTTTAGATTTTGGAACTTTGTGAAAATGAGAAAAGTAAAGAAATAAAGTATATACACCTCCCCCAAGCTAGCGAATAGCTACTCCTCCAAGCTAGAATAAAGCCTTGTCCTTAATGCTTGAACAAGACGATTAAAGAGAAGGGGGAAAGAAACATTCAACCAATATGCACATGTTCCACAAATCATAAATCATTGGAAAAGGATAAAAGAGGAAGGATGCTACCGGATAGTAGGTGGGTGCAAATACCCGCAAATGATCCAATATCCCCATTTGTAATCAACTTTCTTCAAAACCATGATTTGATTTCCATGTACCATTGAGAATGAGTGTTATTCCAATTATGTACCTAAACCCAAAACCAAGGATGGAAAAGAAAGTTAAGTAAAATAAAAGAAAGAAAATGAAAGTAATAAATCACGGGTTACTTCCCGAGAAAGGCTTGTTTAAGGTCTTAAGCTTGACCTTTCTAGTAAATAGCAATTCAAAGATCGTAAGAGTTTGTCAAATGCACTAGCACACATTTCCATTCTTATTAAGTATGAAATGACATAATGCAAAGTGTGTATAAAGTGCAATGCAACTCCATCCAAATGAGGAGAAGGATGCCTAAAAGAAGGAACAAAAGGAAAAACAAAGAAATAAGAAGAAAAAGAAAAATGAAATGACAAACTTTCCTCAACAAATTCTATTTTGTGGCAAACTTGTAAATTGGGCATTTGAGGGGCAAAGGAGGAAAGAGGCTCATCTAATGGAGGTAATTTGGGTAAATAAGGAAAGAGGATGGGAAATATAAGAAGTAGGTCAAGCTTCCTTGAAAATGGGATATACGGTGAAAGAATAGAAACTAAGGTTTCACAAATGACTTCTCCTATATCACAAGTCCGCAAATCACAAGCTTTTTCGACCAATGGCTCCTTACAAACATCTTTGCCATCCTCTAAATCCTCAAATACATCACCAACCACCAAATGAGATATCTCACTCTCAAATTGACCAAGATATTCACTCTAGAAAGAAGGGGTAGGAGAGGGTGGGTACTCTAAATTACAAGGAGGGAGAGTAAGATCCAATTCATTAGTGGTAGACACATGAGACTCAAAAAGAGAACGGTTATTTCACCAAATACCCCCACTTTTTTCAAAATTCACCAGATGCCCCTTACCTTTACAAAAATTCACCAGATACCCTTTTGTTGACGGACATTAGTCCTCCGATAACGTTTATTTACAAGTTTGCCCTAAGTCAACCTAATTAGCCCTAAGTAAACCTAATTAACCCTAACTAACCCTAACCCTCTCTCCCCTAACCCACCAGGCCCCCCAACAACCCCAGCCCCCCAGCCCCAGCCCACCACCACCCCCCAACAACCCCCAGCCCCACCAACCACCCCTCCCCCCCGCGCCCGTAGCCGCGCCTCCCCTCCCCTCCCCACTCCCCCCGCAACCGCAGCTGCTAGGGGTGTGCATAGTCGGATATTGGATCGGATTCGATCCGAAATTTCGGATACCCGAAATTCCGGATCGCAAAAAGTCCGATCCGAATCCGATCCGAAAATTTCGGATATCCGGATATTTCGGATCGGATCCAATATCCGAACCAAATATCCGAACATCCGAAACTTTGATCCGACTTTTATTTACATATGGTGGGCCGTGGCATTGCAAGTCCATAAAACTTGCTTTGTTTTTTCATCATGTGTCGTGGCAGACTGGGCCACTAAGAGCCCATAAGGCATAACCACTAAAACTGGCTACTGCCACTAAATGGCACTTTGCCACTAAACCCCCAAAATAAAAAATGGAAAGAAAAGGGATCTTCATCATAAAAACCAGCAACAGAAGACTGCAAAGCCTAAATATCACCATGGACGATAATAACAGAGAGAAATACACATCAAAATATTCCCAAAATTCACAGTGAAATCTAAGCTTCATATGTTCAAAATTGAAGAATTTCTCAAGCTTAAGTCGAAGAAAAAAAAAATGAAGAGAGAGAGAGGCATGAAGTCGTGAACTCACTACCGTCGTTCCATTTCAACCACTCCGGTAGCCGTAAACTGTGAGACTGAGAGTCGAGACTTCGAGAGCAATGACTGCAGTAGGCACTGTGAATTTATTTCTCAAATGTTTTAGGGTTTCATTTCTCAAAACTGTGCAGTAGGTACTTAGGGGTTAGGCAGTAGCAGCGTGCAAGCCCATTAAATATTTGGCATTTGCATATTTTATTTTGGAAAAAACATTTAAATCGGGTTGTCGGATATCCGAAATGCAAAAAAGTATGATCCGTATCCGATCCGAAAACCCGATATTTTTTTCGGATATCCGATCCGAACTATCCGAAAATCAAAAACCGGATCGGATATCCGAAAATCAAAAACCGGATCGGATATCCGAAATTTCGGATCGGGTCAACGGATAATCGGATCATTCGGATCGGATCTTTTTGCACACCCCTAGCAGCCGCACCTCCCCCCTTCGAATCCCGAGCCCACCACCCCCAGCCCGCATCAAATTCGGGGCAAACTGAAGAGTAGAAGAAACTCATCGGGCAAACACAGGGCAAAAAACATCAAATTCAGGGCTATCTCGCCGGCGAAATACTCATTCGAAAAATGCAAAAGTAGAAGAACGACGACGAATTACTCCTTCGAAAAACTCTGCTGCATGCAAGGGAAGGGGCTGCGGACGGGGGAGGGGGCTGCGGGAGGGGTAAGCTGTGTGCAGGGGAGGGGGAGCTGCGTGAGGGTGGGGTTGCTGGTGTGGGAGGTGGAGGGTAGGGAGCTGGGGTCGGGTTTAGGTTACTTAGGTTTTTAGGGTTAATTATAGTTTTTAGGATTTATTAGAATTTTTTACGGTTAATTAGAGCTTTTTAAGGATAATTAGTTAAGTAGTTAATGGACCACTAACGTCAGTTAGCCCAAAGAGCATTTTGGGCAATTTTTTTAAAGGTCAGGGGTATCTGGTGAATTTTTTTAAAGGTCGAGGGTATCTAATGAATTTTGAAAAAAGTGGGGGTATTTGGTGAATAAATATTTTTGTCAGGGGTATTTGGTGAAATAACCAAAAAGAGAATGTATAGACTCGTCAACTTGCTCACTTTCAATAATATCCTCAATAATGGGTCTTTTCTCCTCAAAAGTATACCCATCATCATCACTACTCCAACAACCATCATCAAGATCTAGGCTACTCTTTCCCAATTGATTTTCGTTTTCAACCTCCCTCGAATCAACATAGTGAAACTCAAGAATGTCATCATTGCAACCCATTTTTCCCTCAACAATTTCAAATTAATTTCCAATTGTAAAAGGAGATCATCAATAGGTTGGGAGCATTTTGAGAATCAAATTGGGTTGGAGGTTCACAATTAAGCATGTAAGAATCAATATCGGGAACATGAGGCACATAATTGGGATCCATGCACAAATTCAATGAACATTGAGAAATATTATGAATATCATCAACATTAGAATGCACCTCATTATTACAAGCATAGGAGGGAGGGGGGTTAAAATCATGCATAATAGGCTCAATAGTGGAAACATTTGACTTATCAAAGGAATTTATGCCAACATTTGATGAATCATGACAATTTGCACAATTGAAATCATAAGTATCCCTAGCTAACCACAAATAGAAATCCCAAGTTTCATCCAAAGATATAGCTCGAAATTCACCATTAAACATATTTTCAACCACTCCTCTAGTATCCCATTTAAACCCCAATAAGTAATCTCACAAGCCTCCCAAAGACCATAACCATAGTACTTTATAAAGTCCTCA
The DNA here is from genome assembly GCA_947646795.1 of Beta lomatogona. NCBI lineage: Eukaryota > Viridiplantae > Streptophyta > Magnoliopsida > Caryophyllales > Amaranthaceae > Beta > Beta lomatogona. The sequence goes on from CANSNZ010000445.1 coordinate 286,542, forward strand.
AGTCTCTCAAAGTAAACCCAAAAGGACTCATTTTCATATTGAGGAAAAGAGATACTTGCCATTTTTTTTTTAAGAATAATAAAAGAAAAAAAACAAAGAAAACAAAGAGTATTCACAAATAGCCTAGACTCATCTAATCAACACAAAACAATGTAAGCCGAAGTCCTCGGCAACGGCGCCATTTTGACAAAGGGGAAAACTAGGTCGTTAGTAGTCTCCTAAAATCAAACAAAACATAACTAGACCACTAAACTAAGTAAAGTGACAAGCAATGATCATTCTTCCACAAGGACTAAGGAACACCAGTATGTGTTAATTTAACAATAAGCTAGGCCGAAAAAGAGTCGGAAGGTGTCAACTACCAACTAAAGTCTATTGAACTAAACTAAGTACCAAAGATCAAATAGGATTAGGGAAAGGGATCCAACACTAACCAATCATGATTTAGGGAATTAGAAGGGTGAAACATAGAGGAAAGAAAACCAAGCAACTAATTGAGGTTATTGACTCTTAACTAGCTCTAAGCCCTCTCTCAAGAGTGCATAAAACTACCTAGATCACATATTTAAGCCACTCTCATGGACTCTAACCAAGGGATAATCACGATGTCAATCCACAAAACCCTCACTCAAATCTCACTCTCATGAGTAATTAACAAGATAATAGCATAAATGTCAACCTTAATCTCCTCTCTCGATTTGATTAAGGCATCAATAAAACAAACATCCAAGTGGCCAACTAGAATGCAAGCAAGTAGTAATCATGTCATTAATCAATTAAGAAGCCTAATCAAACCACTAATTTCATATTCAAACACCCAAAATCACCCATAATTGGGTTTTCGCCCAAACCCTAACCAACAAACTACTCCATAAACACAACAATGAGAACTTTAGAGAAATTAACAACTAATGACATGACATGATACGAAACATTAATCTAACATTAAACTAAACAAAATAACCCATAAATAATTAAACTAAGCATTTAACAAATAATCTAATGAAAAAAATTAAAATAAAGCAATAAAAGAGGAGATAGAGTAAGAAATGCTCATTGATTGGTTGTAGAACTTCAATACAAGTTGTCACTCCTTGGATTTCAAAATCTTCAATCTCTCTTTGAGTTTTCTCACTTTTTCTCTCTACCCCAAATTATGGAGGTTAATCCTCCCTAAAATCCTAACTTTATTCTAAAAACTAAGAGAGGTGAATAAAATAAGACTTGGCTTCCCTTAAAATAGGCAAAGGGGGGTATTTATACTCCCCCCATTACAAAGTCGCAAAACAAAACAGACTGAAATAAAACTTGCGAATAACAGCAGCCTGGGCGGGCCCCACATGGCCCGGGCTGGCAGACCAAGGTTAATTAACCAAGATTAGCAGTGGAAGACCTAACTTAGTCGGCGCATTACCGCCGTACTTTCCACTAGGGGAAAATACAAGGCGACATTTAAAATTAACTTACAGGGACATTATTTTGATTTGTCACTCTTTAAAGAAACACTTTAATAATAGATTAATATTTTCTAGAAATTTTGGCAGAGTTTCCTTCGTAAATTGGATAACCCCAAATGGGAAAAAGTTTGAGAAACCTGTTACAAATAAAATATTTCCAAATCCATAACTCAATGCTTCCGCGGAGCAGCAGCTAAAGAGAATCAGGAGCACTATTGCTCATCCAGATCTAGAAATAAAACTAAACCATTAATTATTATCTAATACAAATTGGAACGTCCTCGCCTCAAAAGAAACGTAAAACAATCATAGCTGAACTCTTAGCACGTAACTACTTCTATCTTGGAAAAGATGCTCCAGAACTTCAACCTGAAACTATTGTAACACTGCCACCCACCAAGTGACAGGCCACAGTAATGACAAAACAAAAACATTGATAGACACATCAGCACAACGCTGAGTACTACCCATAAAACATTTTTAACACATGCGTTGGTGTCTACGACTCTCACGAAATCAACATGTTCACATCGTTCATAATCACATCATCACAACATAGCAACATTCATATTATTCATTATGTTTCATGACTTATAAGTACTTTGAGAAATCATAACAGAATCGTAACATCATCATAGTTCTTTCCTATCAAACCATAAAACATACTTCCATATTATCATAAATTCATAAAACTTATAGTTTGAGTCATACAGTTTTATCATTGGTCACTATCATCTTTCATTCACTTCACTAACATAATACTTTCACTTAACTCTATCGTGTTTCGTTTCTCTTGTATCATAGATATATTACCTAATCCTAATAGTAATTATAAGAAGTAATCTTTAACTCAACATTGTCATAGTCATATTCATATCGTAGTAATGATCATACTTTCTTAATAACATAGTTATTTCATAGAATTCGTTCATAAACATCATTAATCATCATATTCGTAAAACATTCCATATCTTCTAATCCAAGCATCGATAACATAATGTGTGAAATCATAAAACATAATCGCAATCCTAATCATACTTTCGTAACATCAAAGTCAACATACTTCATAGCATTAACCCATTTAACAACATCATCTACATAACAAATATTACGTATCATATCATAAGCTTCATCATATCTGTCCTTCTTACTTAAATCTTATTGGTAACTTGGCGAGTACGGCAGAAGGTAAGCCACAGAGAACCTTAGTTCGCCAACAGAAGGGGCAAAACCGACCGCAGGTGCCACGGGAAACTTTCATCGCCCAACAAAAGGTGGCTTGCCACGGGAGATGTTTCATCCCCCAACAGAGGGTGGCATAATGAAGTACGGGTGCCACGGAAGATTATTATCCCCCAACATAAGGTAGCATAGCCGTATGCGGGTGTCACGGGAGACTGTGTTTTCCGACAGAAGGCGACAAGAACCACCGGGATGGAACATGCATGGCCAACATAAAATGCCACGGGAGACTTTCATCCCCCAACAGAAGGTGGCCAAAACACGGTGCCACGGGAGACTTTCGTCGCCCAGCAGAAGGTGACAACACCGCCAGAATGGAACGTGCATGACCAAAAGAACAGAATACTCAGCCAAGAACCATCTTTCACTTTTCTTTATCATGTTTCGGTTCGGTTAAGTGTCTTTCAGAGATCATGATAGAGTCATAAACTTCTCATACTTCCATATCATTTCAGAATGATTATAACAAAGTCGTGCTTTTCCTACTTTCAGATCGTGTCAGAATGATCATAACACATACATTTGCATAACCGGAAATTGTAAGCATGTCTCATAACTTTAAATACTTTTCAGAATGCATAGCAGAAGCATAGAATTCTTTTCGTACTTCATACTATTTAAGAGTCATTTATACATTCAGATTGTTTTAGAATTAAAAGATATACTTTGGCATATTCGGAATACATGAACATATATCATAGCAAACATATCATGAATTGTCATTCATAAGAACAAAAGTCATCTTTTCACACTATCCGATCACTTAAGAAATAGAAGGCATACTTAGTCCACATTTATTAGTCATTCGAGGTGTATAGCGTTAAACTAATCTAAATTCAATGAGAGTTTAATCATAATAATCATAGGTTTCGCATTACCAAAATACTAACGAGCGTTAACTTAGATTTCATAGTCTGGAGTTCACTAGACGTACATTAGTCTAACATACCTAAATATCGTTTGCTTTATACCATTATTTAATTATAAGTTACCCTTCTTATCCTTTAAAAGACCTATCTTGTGTCGGATGTGACAATTTTAATTCATGTTTAGTTGGAGAATCACTTGAGGACATATAAGGCCTCTTTAAAGTGAATTACAACTTAAATCTATTACACTTTATTAACGTGTGTACCATCTTATTCATTGAACATAATCAAATAGCCAAAAAGGATAACAAAGACCCGTTAATTACACTAGTCTATCTTGATAAATTCATAAATTAGATCATCAATTCATTATCGACTAAAGGACACCAAGACACTACAATGTACTCCCTCCGTTTCATTTTAATTGTTACACTTTAACATTTTACACTATTCACAAGTTGCACTTTGACCCTCATTTGTGATTTATACATGAATAAAAACATAGTCATGTGGGATCTTGTTAGATTCGCCTTAGTATGTATTTTATTAATATGTACTTTTTATAATTTTTACAAATACAAAACTAGAGATATATATCCTCAAAGTTTTGCATTGGCATGCGCGAAAAGTGTAAGTGTAACCATTAAAAAGAAACAGAGGAAGTAGTTGTCAAGAGCTCCACGTCTTACTTTTAATGTTTATGCTTCAGAAATAATAATGTTTTTCCAAGTTAATTTAATAGAACAAACTTGCTGACCTCTTAAATAGTGAATGACTAGTAGTTATACCCCAATGGTTTACATTAAAACTAATTTAATAATCATACAAGGCTAACAGTACATCTGAAGCTAAGTTAAGAACTCCTAGCTTCATTACTTTCCAAACCCAACATAATAAACCTCAGATTATCAATTAGAGTCGAAGGTTACCTCTCTTTGGGTTGTTTACGAACAATAACAAACATCCACATCACCTCTTTCGTTAAAAAATCAAACATAACATTATTCAGTTCGAATCTTCAAAACAGATTTAACATCACATATCACATCAAAAATTAACAATCCATATCCAATTTTTACTAATCTTCATTCATAACTTGAAGAAATAAAACAACATTGGAAGAATCAGGGAGAAGGTGTGGTACCAAACTAGAGCATCAACAAATGATATCCAAATCTCCGAATTCACAACTTCAGTGATAACCTCTAAGATGAGGGGAATAAAAAGAGTAGAAGAGGAAGGTATAGTACTAGACAACAAGCGCACCAGAGGAAGGGGGTGCATCAATGCATCGCCGGCGACAACCAGCGACAGCCACCTCAGGAGGCGCGAAACAGCAGCAGCCACGGAAGAAGGGGACAGCAGCGGGAAGACGAAGAGGAGAACAGGGGAGGCGCAAAGGAAAGAGGGAAGCTGGTGGCGTTGTGGCGCGGCGTCGGGGTTGCTGGCCCGGTGTCTTCTAGTCGGAGGGGGGGTTCGCTGTACCAAAGTGGTGAGCAGGTGTCTTCTGGTCGGAGGGGGGTTCGCTGCACCAAAGTGGTGCGCAGGTGGTGGTGGCGTGGTAGCGCCGTGAGAGAAGAAGAAATTTTATGATTTTGTTGATGTTGTGGAATTATTTTTCTAAGCCCTAATTCACTGAATACTTATAGATAATGTTAAGACACTACAATGTAGTTGTCAAGAGCTCCACGTCTTACTTTTAATGTTTATGCTTCAGAAATAATAATTTTTTCCAAGTTAATTTAATAGAACAAACTTGTTAACCTCTTAAATAGTGAATGATTAGTAGTTATACCCCAATGGTTTACATTAAAACGAATTCAATAATCATACCAAGCTAACAATACATCTGAAGCTAAGTCAAGAACTCCTAGCTTCATTACTTTCCAAACCCAACATAATAAACCTCAGATTATCAATTAGAGTCAAAGGTTACCTCTCTTTGGGTTGTTTACGAACAATAACAAGCATCCACATCACCTCTTTCGTTTATAAATCAAACATAACATTATGCAGTTCGAATCTTCAAAACAGATTTAACATCACATATCACATCAAACATTAACAATCCATATCCAATTTTTACTAATCTTCATTCATAACTTAAAGAAATAAAACAACATTGGAAGAATAAGGGAGAGGGTGTAGTACCAAACTAGAGCTTCAACAAATGATATCAAAATCTCAAAATTCACAACTTCAGTGATAACCTCTAAGATGATGGGAATAAAAAGAGTAGAAGAGGAGGGTATAGTACCAGACAACAAGGGCAGCTGAGGAAGGGGGTGCGTCAATGCATCGCCGGCGACAACCAGCAACATCCACCTCAGGTGGCGCGAAACAGCAGCAGCAGCCACGGAAGAAGGGGACAGCAGCGGGAAGACGAAGAGAAGAACAGGGGAGGCGCAAAGGAAAGAGGGAAGCTGGTGGCGCTGTGGCGCAGCTTCGGGGTTGCTGGCCTGGTGTCTTCTAGTCGGAGGGGGGTTCGCTGCACCAAAGTGGTGCGCAGGTGTCTTCTGGTCGGAGGGGGGGTTCGCTGCACCAAAGTGGTGCGCAGGTGGTGGTGGCGTGGTAGCGCAGTGAGAGAAGAAGAAATTTTGTGATTTTGTTGATGTTGTGGAATTATTTTTCTGAGCCCTAATTCACTGAATACTTATAGATAATGTTAAGACACTACAATGTAGTTGTCAAGAGCTCCACATATTACTTTTAATGTTTATGCTTCAGAAATAATAATTTTTTCCAAATTAATTTAATAGAACAAACTTGCTGACCTCTTAAATAGTGAATGATTAGTAGTTATACCCCAATGGTTTACATTAAAACAAATTCAATAATCATACGAAGCTAACAGTACATCTGAAGCTAAGGCAAGAACTCCTAGTTTCATTACTTTCCAAACCCAACATAATAAACCTCAGATTATCAATTAGAGCCAAAGGTTACCTCTCTTTGGGTTGTTTACGAACAATAACAAACATCCACATCACCTCTTTCATTAACAAATCAAACATAACATTATTCAGTTCGAATCTTCAAAACAGATTTAACATCACATATCACATCAAACATTAACAATCCATATCCAATTTTTACTTATCTTCATTCATAACTTGAAGAAATAAAACAACATTGGAAGAATAAGGGAGAGGTTGTAGTACCAAACTAGATTATCAACAAATGATATCCAAATCTCAAAATTCACAACTTTAGTGATAACCTCTAACATGAGGGGAAAAAGAGTAGAAGAGGAGGGTATAGTACTAGACAACAAGGGCAGCAGAGGAAGGGGGTGCGTCAATGCATCGCCGGCGACAACCAGCGGCAGCCACCTCAGGTGGCGTGAAACAGCAGCAGCAGCCACGGAAGAAGGGGACAGCAGCACGAAGACAAAGAGGAGAACAGGGGAGGCGCAACTGAAAGAGGGAAGCTGGTGGCGCTGTGGCGCGGCGTCGGGGTTGCTGGCCCGGTGTCTTCTAGTCGGATGGGGGTTCGCTGCACCAAAGTGGTGCGCAGGTGTCTTCTGGTCGGAGGGGGGGTTCGCTCCACCAAAGTGGTGTGCAGGTGGTGGTGGCGTGGTAGCGCCGTGAGAGAAGAAGAAATTTTGTGATTTTGTTGATGTTGTGGAATTATTTTTCTGAGCCCTAATTATTTGGTTTCCTTCTTTTCTCTATTTAATTTCTTATTTGGTTGTTGGTGACTAAAACAAAAGTCAACTTTTGACCCTTTACAAGGTTAAGTTAAGTTTGGCTTCTAAACTTTAATATTGGACTTTTAGCTAAAATTCATGAACTCAATGATCATACATAGGATTTTCTTATTAATCCACAAACTATATTATAAAATCGTTTATCATAATAAATATCATTTTTTTCGTAATGCTAAGGTCAATATATATTTATTTTAGAAAATACTCATAATCATAATCACTTTGGAAAAAATTTAGAACGCAATTAAGCTAATAAACATAATTAGTAGCTAATAAAACAATATTAAAGTTCGGGGTATTAAATCCTCACCTCCTTAGAAAAAGTTTCGTCCTCGAAACTTGCAATAAGTTGATCGAGAAAACAACAAGCTAAATTCATTTAAACAAAGACCAAAATCTCACGTTTCCATGGTTCCGTTAGATATCCAGCCTCCATTCCGCCATCAACTTTTGTATCTCTACTTCAACTCGACTCGCGAAATCGAGGATCAAAGAAAACAAAGGGGCAAACTTGTTGGCAATGGATTCCAACTAACTCATTTGGTGAGATCTTGTTTGAAAACCTATTGATTACTCAAATCATATAAGTTTTATAATACTCAATTTAAAGTGAGTAAACAGAATTTCATACTCGATCTCATAGATACATATCGAATTCTGTGGAGAGCCGTATTCGATGAAAGTCGTATGTACGGTTTGGAGGGAGATCTTTCATATCTTTCGAGATCCACCCTACAATATGGGGTCAAAAAGCCAAAAAGAGGTGATTCTAACAATCTTTCTAGTTACTTCGTTCTCTATTTCTATTTGAGAGAATCCTAAGGAAAAGTTTTTTGTTTCCACCGAGCTAAAACAAACAAAAAATATGTTGATTGAAGCCTTTTTACTTTGAGTAAATGCATATCATAAACAAATACAAGTCAATGCACGATACTACATACATATTAGCTAGTAACTAACATAGAAAATCACACGCACTACATCTTTACATAAACAGATTCACATTGCACACGCAAAGGAGCAAACGCTCAAATGGCTTGGTTCGTTTATACCTAACTTTTTAGCCAATCCATTAAAACCTATCTAAAACCTTTACGCAACGATGTGGAGATCATAACGTACCTGAATCTAACCTAGGCTCTGATACCACTCTGTAACGCCCCAACTTTAATGCATCCTTATTAAGTTAATTAACCAAGACTAGCAGCGGAAGACCTAACGTTACCGCCGTACTTTCCACTAGGGGAAAATACAAGGCGACATTTAACATTAACTTACAGGGACATTACTTTGATTTTTCACTCTTTAAAGAAACACTTTAATAATAGATTAATATTTTCTAGAAATTTTGGCAGAGTTTCCTTTGTAAATTGGATAACCCCAAATGGGAAAAAGTTTGAGAAACCTGTTACAAATAAAATATTTCCAAATCCATAACTCAACGCTTCCGCGGAGAAGCAGCTAAAGAGAATCAGGAGCACTATTGCTCATCCAGAACTAGAAATAAAACTAAACCATTAGTTATTATCTAATACAAAGTGGAACGTCCTCGCCTCAAAAGAAACGTAAAACAATCGTAGCTGAACTCTTAGCACGTAACTGCTTCTATCTTGGAAAAGATGCTCCAGAACTTCAACCCGAAACTATTATAACACTGCCACCCACCAAGTGACATACCACAGTACTGACAAAACAAAACATTGATAGACACATCAGCACAATGCTGAGTACTACCCATAAAACATTTTTAACACATGCTTTGGTGTCTACGACTCTCACGAAATCAACATGTTCACATCGTTCTTAATCACATCATCACAACATAGCAACATTCACATTATTCATTATGTTTCATGACTTATAAGTACTTTGAGAAATCATAATAGAATCGTAACATCATCATAGTTCTTTCCTATCAAAGCAGAAGACATACTTCCATATTATCATAAATTCATAAAGCTTATAGTTTGAGTCATACAGTTTTATCATTGGTCACTATCATCTTTCATTCACTTCACTAACAGAATACTTTCACTTAACTATATCGGGTTTCTTTTCTCTTGTATCATAGATATATTACCTAATCCAAATTGTAATTATAATAAGTAATCTTAAACTCAACATAGTCATAGTCATATTCATATCGTAGTAATGATCATACTTTCTTAATAACATAGTTATTTCATTGAATTCGTTCATTAACATCACTAATCATCATATTCGTAAAACATTCCATATCTCCTAATCCAAGCATCGATAACATAATGTGTGAAATCATAAAACATAATCGCAGTCCTAATCATACTTTCGTAACATCAAAGTCATCATACTTCATAGCATTAACTCATTTAATAACATCATCTACATCACAAATATTTCGTATCATATCATAAGCTTCATCATATCTTTCCTTCTTACTTACGTCATATTGGTAACTTGGCGAGTACGGCAGGAGGTAAGCCACGGAGAACCTTAGTTCTCCAACAGAAGGGGCAAAACGGACCGCAGGTGCCACGGGAAACTTTCGTCGCCCAACAGAAGGTGGCTTGCCACGGGAGATGTTTTATCCCCCAACAGAGGGTGCATAACGGAGTAAGTGTGCCACGGGAGATTATTATCCCCCAACATAAGGTAGCATAGCCGCATGCGGGTGTCACGGGACACTGTGTCCCCCGACAGAAGGTGACAAGAACCGCCGGGATGGAACATGCACGACCAACATAAAATGCCACGGGAGACTTTCATCCCCCAACAGAAGGTGGCCAGAACACGGGTGCCATGGGAGACTTTCGCCGCCCAGCAGAAGGTGACAACACCGCCAGAATGGAACGTGCATGACCAACATAACATAATACTCAGCCAAGAACCATCTTTCACTTTTCTTTATCATGTTTCGGTTCGGTTAAGTGTCTTTCAGAGATCATTACAGAGTCATAAACTTCTCATACTTCCATATCATTTCAGAATGATTCTAACAGAGTCGTGCTTCTCGTACTTTCAGATCGTGTCAGAATGATCATAACGTATACATTTGCATAATCGGAAATTGTAAGCATGTCTCATAACTTTAAATACTTTTAAGAGTGCATTACAGAAGCATAGCAGTCTTTTCGTACTTCATATTGTTTAAGAGTCATTCATATATTCGGTTTATTTTAGAATTAAAAGATATACTTTGGCATATTCGGAATACATGAACATATATCATAGCAAACATATCATGAATTGTCATTCATAAGAACAAAAGTCATCTTTTCACACTTTCCGATCACTTAAGAAATAGAAGGCATACTTATTCCACATTTATTAGTCATTCGAGGTGTATAGCGTTAAACTAATCTCAATTCAATGAGAGTTTAATCATAATAATCATAGGTTTCGCGTTACCAAAATAATAACGAGCGTTAACTTAGATTTCATAGTCTGGAGTTCACTAGACGTACATTAGTCTAACATACCTAAATATCGTTTGCTTTATACCATTAGTTAATTATAAGTTACCCTTCTTATCCTTTAAAAGACCTACCTTGTGTCGGATGTGACAATTCTAATTCATGTTTAGTTGGAGAATCACTTGAGGACATATAAGGCCTCTTTAAAGTGAATTACAACTTAAATCTATTACACTTTATTAACTTGCGTACCATCTTATTCATTGAACATAATCAAATAGCCAAAAAGGATAACAAAGACCCGTTAATTACACTAGTCTATCTTGATAAATTCATAAATTAGATCATCAATTCATTATCGACTAAAGGACACCAAGACACTACAATGTAGTTGTCAAGAGCTCCACGTCTAACTTTTAATGTTTTTCCAAGTTAATTTAATAGAACAAACTTGCTGACCTCTTAAATAGTGAATGACTAGTAGTTATACCCCAATGGTTTACATTAAAACGAATTTAATAATCATACCAAGCAAACAGTACATCTGAAGCTAAGTCAAGAACTCCTAGCTTCATTACTTTCCAAACCCAACATAATAAACCTCATATTATCAATTAGAGTCAAAGGTAACCTCTCTTTGGGTTGTTTACGAACAATAACAAACATCCACATCACCTCTTTCATTAATAAATCAAACATAACATTATTCCATTCGAATCTTGAAAACAGATTTAACATCACATATCACATCAAACATTAACAATCCATATCCAATTTTTACTAATCTTCATTCATAACTTGAAGAAATAAAACAACATTGGATGAATAAGGGAGAGGGTGTAGTACCAAACTAGAGCATCAACAAATAATATCCAAATCTCAGAATTCACAACTTCAGTGATAACCTCTAAGAAGAGGGGAATAAAAAGAGTAGAAGAGGAGGGTATAGTACCAAACAACAAGGGCAGCAGAGGAAGGGGGTGCGTCAATGCATCGCCGGCGACAACCAGCGACAGCCACCTCAGGTGGCGGGAAACAGCAGCAGCAGCCACGGAAGAAGGGGACAGCGGCAGGAAGACGAAGAGGAGAACAGGGAAGACGCGAAGGAAAGAGGGAAGATGGTGGCGTGACGTCGGGGTTGCTGGCCCGGTGTCTTCTGGTCGGAGGGGGGGTTCGCTGCACCAAAGTGGTGCGCAGGTGGTGGTGGCGTGGTAGCGCCGTGAGAGGAGAAGAAATTTTGTGATTTTCTTGATGTTGTGGAATGATTTTTCTTGAGGGAACAAAAGGGAGGTGGAAGAATGGTGAGTGGTGCTTTTGTTCGTAGGAGAGCTAGTGTAGGGGACAATGAGGAGAGAGGGAAAGATAGGGAGGTGGGGTGGTCGGTTTAGGGAAGCTGATTATCAGCTTTGTTTCCTTCTTTTCTCTTTTTATTTTCTTATTTGGTTGTTGGTGAACTAAAACAAAAGTCAAACTTGTGACCCTTTACAAGTGTTAAGTTAAGTTTGGCTTCTAAACTTTAATATTGGACTTTTAGCTAAAATTCATGAACTCAAAGATCATATAGGAAAACACATAGGATTTTCTTATTAAATCTATAAACTATATTATAAAATCGTTTATCAAAATAAATATAAATTTTTTCGTAATGCTAAGGTAAATATAAATTTATTTTAGAAAATACTCTTAATCATAATCACTTTGGAAAAATTTAGAATGCAATTAAGCTAATAAACATAAATAGTAGCTAATAAAACGATATTAAAGTTCGAGGTATTACAGATCTTGTCCCCTTTTGCGCTCATCTTTTGCTTCTAATATAATCACTTGAATTCCTACAAAAAAAAGGGTCAAATAGAAGAGTAGGGAGAAGGGACACAAATGTATTATTATGGCAAGAAAGAATTAAACAACATATGAGGTAAAATTAGGGGATTGGGAACTAAAACGGAAAGAAACTTAGCAAAAATGGCCTTCAAACTACCCTATGAGTGAGATAAATCTCACTTATCAAAACTCTAAGGTCCTCAGTTTTGCAGTAGAGTCTCATCTAACTACTCCGCCTACACGTCCCACTTGTACCTTTTGGTGGTAGACTCAACCATGATATGAGGTCTACTTTCAACGGGTTGGCTATCCTTTAATGGTTCTAAGGGCCGCGGACGTGGCAGATCCAATCGAGAAAGAGGGGGTAGTACAACAATTATCCCCGACCATACCGTCCCATACTGCATGTTTTCTTAACGTTGCTTCAGCTCCTCGCCCATGATTCCACTTACTCAATCGTCCACCATTACTTTGTTCCTGGGTTGTCTACAAAGATGCAACGTCGTTTAATTAGTTTTTCGGAATTAATATCGGCTATAAACGTTACAATGTTTGTAACAACAAAATATTTGTAACAACAAAATAAGTGGTATATTATGTCAAGAAAACAATACATTCAAATGAAAAAGTAGTATATTAAAAGCAATAACATCATGATATTAAAAATTGCTAATAATTATTGGTATTATGTTGGTTTTTATATATTACTTTTCTTGTTTAACATAATAATTGGGTATAAATTGGTGTACAAAATAAGATATTGATGAGGTTGTCGCAACCTACGTAACACAATCCTAAGTTTCTAACAAGTTCTTCTAACAATGTAGTCGGGCAAGTAGGGTTGAACCACAAAGAGACAACTTTGACTATTAAACTGAATCACACTACTAAACTAACAAGACTAATTGATATGATAAGGATAAGCTAGAGTAGACTGTTAGTGTAGAAACATAAATTTGTCTCCCTTTTAAGCACCTAATGATGAAACATAGCGTCATCCTACTTGGTCCATACTGAAGAGATGCAATCAAAAGCCTTGTCCAAAACCCTTTTTGAGTCGAAAATATGTTGTAATTCCCATTTAAAAGAAAGCCCAATTTCAAGCCCAAGTAATCATTCTCAAGAAGTAATTAATTTTAAAATAAAGCTTTTATTAGATTATTTTAATTTTATGATTTAAATCTGTTATTCTTGATAACTTTTGATAAAAGACAAGTCAAAACGTTTATTTAAAATAAAAACATAACTTCGGTAAAATAAAGCGGAAATGATGTGCATGCAAGGACAATGCGCTTGGCGCAACGCTGATGCGCTAAGAGCATCGAGCCTGCGCGGAACGCAAGCTTCTTTTTTATCCACAACTTCTGTTTTTGGTATTCTAAGCGTCTTTTCACTATAAATACCCTGTTTTCACTCGTATTTTTTCACGGACTTGACATATACTTCAACATATCTAAACATCAATACCTCTCAAAAAACTCTCCCAATCACTTCAATACACATGTTCCTAAATACTTCAATTTCCATCAAATCCCCATAGTCCATCCAAGCTTTAAGATTCCTCCTCCTGTGGATCATTACACAAGACCCAAGCGACAAAGGTATAAATCCTGAGGGTCCATAATCTTTCAATTCTAATATAAATTATTCGAAGTTACTAACTGTAGACAAATAATCGTGCCTCCCTATTTGATTATCCTATGATGACTAATACCCCACACTAATTGGTCCGGATCGAGGAAAGAATAAAGAACGAGTCTAAAATAAAACATTTTAACCCCAAAACTATTTTCTAACCTGTTTTATTAAACCATTTCCAAAAACTTTTTTTATAATCGTTTTACTAAGCCCACTTCCCAAAACGTTTTAAAACAGCCCATCTTCAAAAACCATTTATAAATAGTTGGAAAAATTGACAAGAATAATCCCAACTTTCACCATTCTTCTTTAAATAATCCCAACTTTGAATTATTTTAGAATAATCCCAACTTTCGGAGGTACATTCTCAAAATAATCCGAACTATTGATTTTCAATATACTATAGACCTAAAATAGATTAGTGTAAGCAAGAAAAATATAAAGTTTCGCTTATTTTGAGAAGGTTCCTACAAAAGTTGGGATTATTCTGGAATAATCCGAAGTTGGGATTATTTTGAGAATACGGGTGAAACTTGAGATTATTCATGTGAATTTTTCCTAAATAGTTTTATGAAAGATTAATTTTAAAATCCACTTTCTAGCCCATTTTAATTAATAAAGTTAAGGAAAAATGGAAAAGAATAATCCCACCTTTTAGCGGTATTCTCATAATAATCCCTCATTAACTTAATTTCAGAATAACCCTACCTTTATACCCATCTTCTCAAAATGAGCTTTTTACCGATTTGTGAAATTGGTAATCTGTTTTAGAAGGTGACTTGCCACGTGTCACCTTGTGATTGGGTTTTCTTTAAATTTTTTTAAAATAAAGGAATTTATTAAAAAAAGAAAAATTCTTACCCCTTCCCTCCCCTGCCGGAGCCCCTATCCCTTGTTCTCTTTCCTTCCTCGCTACCACCACTACCCCCACTCCCCAACCTCCACCCCTTCCCCCTCTTATTTCTTCTCTCTCCTCCCCGCATAAACCCACTCAAACCCCTCCTCCATCTCTTCTACTCCTCCTCCACCCCTTAACAATTTTTGACACTTGACAGCAACAACGTGACAGCACCAACAACAAGAACAGGGGATGGGGGCTCCGGCAACGTCCACCAATCCTCCTCCTCCTTTGGTATTTCATGACCCGTTTTAGGCTAGGGTTTTGGGCTTGTCGACGGTGGGGCTTGGTTGGGGCTGTGTCGAGGGTGGGGTTGGGGTTTTGGCGAGGGTGGGACTGGACTAGGGCTGGGATTTTGGGCTTGTCGATGGTGGGGATTGGTTGGGCCTGTGTCGAGGGTGGGGCCGGGGTTTTGGCGAGGGTGGGATTGGACTGGGGGTGGGGTTTTGGGCTTGTCGACGGTGGGGCTTGGTTGGGGATGTTTCGAGGGTGGGGTTGGGGGCTGTGTATAGGGCGTGAGGGAGGAGAGAGAGTGGAGGTGGTAAGGGAGAGAGGCGTGAGTGGTCTGTGAGGTGGTGGTGGTGGTCTCCGGTGGTGGTTTCAAGGGAGGAGTGGTTGGAGTGTCGAGGGGTCAATTGGGGTGGGGTGGTGGGGAAAGGGGTACAAGGGAAGGGAGGGGAGGAGCTGTAAATTAGTTACTATAATCAAATCTAACCCCCTTAAAAAAAAAAGCTAACCTCTTAAACAGGTTGGAGGTTAAAAGGATCATTTTGAGAAGATTAGATGTAAAGGTAGGAGTATTATAAAATTAAGTTAATGAAGGATTATTATGAGAAGACAGCCAAAAGGTGGGATTATTCTTTTCCATTTTTCCTAAAGTTAATTAATTAGTTTTATTAATAAAAATATCTTTTATAAAAAATCATCTTTCTCCAAAGTATTTTTCAAATATATTTATTTAAATATTTTCTAAAATCTTTTCAATAAAAAATCTTTTAGAAATCTAGTTGTTTTCGGCTATCTTTACCCTTTTACCTAAACCTATATAAACCCTTTAACCTATCATTATGGGTGTAAGTTCGATTTTTGGTTCGGCTTTGGGGTAAGACCGAACCAAACCGAAATAAATTCGGTTTTCACATTTCAAGTCCAAATCCAAACTAATATTTAAACCAAACCAAACCAAATCGAAATTACAAAACAAAACCGGACCGAAAAAATCGAATTGTTTTATGATGCAATTTTTTTTCCAAATCTTACAAATACTACGTAAATATCAAAGTTTAAATCATCAAAAATAGAAGAATTACTTAAAATCACAACCAAAGTTTAAAATGAAGTACTAGAACTAAAGAAAATTGAATAAAACAATGAAAAAATAAAGAAAATACATATTATTCTTCGGATCTTCGATCCTCTCGAAAATGTTTAGATGATCTTCTTCTTCTCGAAAATGTTCAGAGCTCTAAGGATTGATAGCAAAAATCCCAGCGTTTCAGATGGTGGATTCCATTACACCCCCTTCTTTGTCTATTTCGAGTTTTCAATTAATTTGTTTCGAGATTCAGATATGGAATGAGGAGATAGAAACGATGGAGAGAGAGAGTGTGACTAAGTGAGTGAGGAGAGGGAGGAAGGATGCAGTTGGGGAGGAGAGAGAGTGAGGACGGCCGGGGTCTTAGGGCTTCAGAGTTGGTGAATGGTGACTTAAGTCTTAGGGTTTTTGTGGGTTTATGAGAAAAGGAAACCAGCCAATATTTTTTGACACAGAAGCAACAAACGGCCTTTGAATATTTAAACCAGCCAATATTGATATGTCCCAATATATGTATATTTCGGTTTGGTTCGATGGTTTTCAGTTTTTTAAAATCAAAACCGAACCAAACCGAAAACCGAAATACTTTTTTGTAAAAAATCCAAACCAAACCGATTTCTGAAAAAACAAAACCAAATTACTAATTCGGTTTGGTTTGGTTCGATTTTCGGTTTTTAACCAAATAACTTATACCCCTACCTATCATCTCCAATTAACAGGGCATCCTCATAACAAATCCCTCGACAGCTGTCTAATTCACCCGCCTAATACCTCTACATTCCAACTAATCTCCACGCCATAATTCTTCCTATGCCCAACACCACTGCCTAACATCCTAAGATCTCCCTACAGCCCCACAAGTTCATCCTACTGCCACGCTTAAACATCACCATCCATACTCCTAATAACATCATCACCATCATCTACTAATAAGCCATAATACCTACAGTGCCTAGTACCTACATCCTAATACAAAGCCACGTTAAACACCATCACACCAAAGCATGACTATCATTGATCACTTCACTTCTTAAAACCAAGATATTCAACGCCTAATAGATATTCATTGTAATACTTGGCAAACTTCTTTCCAACGCAACTATCCGAATTGAAACACACGCGTTTTTCAAGGCTAGTTCAATATTTAATCCAAGATCCGTACAAATTAATGACCCAGATGAAGGTATAATTTCTGAGGGTCATTCAAAGTAACAATCTTTTTTTACTTTCTTTAATTCTTTTTTTTTATTCTTCTTATTATTTTATTGAAGTTATTAACACTCTATTCGTGATGTAAATTGTTAATATATTCCTGCGATTGTAAGAATTGTATATTATACTAACTCTCTACGAATACTAAAAGAAATGCAATCAAAGAGGGCAATTTATTTGAATAAAATAGGGCAAATTAGTTGATTGCGTTATTTAATAGTATCAAGAAAGGCAAAAATATTTCCTTCTTTTTGATACTCCTCTATTTTTTTTTATCCTTGTCACTTTCTTGTCCGCGTCTCCCAATACACATCTTTGAACTTAAATATCTTCCATTATATATTAGTAAAAATTATAACGATTGAATATTAATAAAGTACTAATTGAGACAAATCAAACAAGACCCCGTATGACTATATTTTTTTCTTATAAATTGAAAAAAAACTGAGAAGATTCTCTCTAAGTATGTTCTAAGTAAGAAGGATAAAAAACAGAGGGAGTATTAACTAAAAGGACAATTATATAGTTTTGTCCTCTTTGATATCATTTAAGAGCGAGAACAATTCCAAATTTGCCCTCTTTGATACTCCATCTGTTTTTTTTTATCATTCTCACTTTCCTGTGCGCGTCTCCCAATGCACCTCTTGAGCTTAAATATCTTTCGTTATATATTAGTAAAAATTATAACGATTAAATATTAATAATGTTCTAATTGAGACAAATCAAATAAGACCCCACATGACTATATTATTTCTTATAAATTGAAAAAAATTGAGAAGATTCTCTCTAAATATGAATAGTGCCAAGATTCCAAGTGAAAAAGATTAAAAAAAAAACAGATGGAGTATTAACTAAGAAAATGGTTTTCCAGTTTTGCCCTCTTTGATATTAACCTAAAAGAACAATTCCAAGTTTGCCCTTTTTAATATTAACTACGAGGACAAATTTGTAGTTTTGCCCTCTTTAATATCATCTAAAAAAAGACAATTTTATAGTTTTTCCGTATTATAGTCAAATGGAAAAAAGTAAGGAAAACAAATTATTTAAATTTTCCTTGGTTGATAACTTTTTTAAAAGGAAAAAAATATTTAGGTGACCGCATGAACTCCAAATTCAATCACTATTATCAATCTTCTATTACAGCTGTCGTCTTTGGTTGGACGAACAATCTCCATTTCCCGCAAAACCTAAAAAAACCTATTCAATCTCCAATTGAACATCATTGTACTCTACTCTATAATCTGACATAATCTCCTCAAAATTTTCTTCAATTTTGCTGCAATAATCTAGCTTCTTCGACATGGATTTTGGGTAAAATGACGATTTTCAAGTGTCTTCTATCTGCTTGTTAGATTTCGATCTCCTGTTCTTGAGTATCTTGCTGCTGAGGTCTCATTTTCTATCTTCACTTCTTTCTTTTTGTTTTTATAATTTCTCAGTTTATTTTGAGTTATTTCACTTGAATTTCTTTTCAATAATCTGTTGAATTCGAGAGATCTAAAATGACGTTTTTCTAGTTTATGATAATCTGGTTCGTGAGATTGATGATTTTTTATTTTTTGATTTTCTGATGAATATTGATAATCAAATGCTAAGTGGACTCTAATTTGAAACTGATATTGATGAATGGATAGATTATTTGCAGTTTGTGATAATCTAATGATGAATTAAATTTCCGTACTCTCTGATGAAAATCGAATAAATGAGTGTTTGAATCTTATTTGAAATTGGTGTTGATAAATAATGTATACGTTTTGGAGTTGTTTTCAGGGGATGATTTGTGGAACTATATGTATGAAATAATGTTTTTCCATTTTGTGATAAACTATTTTTGATAATGATAAAGCAGACACATATTGGAAATAATGTATACTCTAGCTTCCTCCTTGCTACGACTTACGAGTCCATGTTTGTAAAAATTAAGAGGTCGAAAAAGTATATAGCAACAAACATAGCTAAGAAAAATGGATTTGTATTTATTATGAAATTAGTATGCTGAAGATGATTCACAAGCATTTGGGAGGCTTGGATCTTCCCGAAGAAACTAGAATATCCGTCACAATTTTCAGCATAATCGACTCTCACCCTGATATTCTCTATTTATAGAATTCTTCTCTAACTAACTCCCTCACTTATTGCGCAAGATACCCGTTATTAACTTATAAAGATAGTACATGAAGTATCCTCTCTCCATATATCAGTTCTTAGCAGAATCGTTGGTTAATGTAGTATGTAGACTTCATTGTGAGCTGATTTTCTCCTTGCTTTTGAAAGTGCTCTTGAGTGTTTAAGGATTCAGAGATCGCATTCTCCTTGATTGTTTTGTTCTCATTTATTATAGATTTATAGTGGACTGGTATTTCCATCACAAATTGGTTTTTCTACCCTTCATTTAGGGGTTTTCTCATGTGAATCTAGCGTCGTTGGTCTTGTTTTACTTTGTTTGTTGAGTACTTTGTCATTAATTGCCTGCAATCAAATTTGATCCTTGAACCCCTGACAATTAACTTCAGACTTTCTAGTTCTTTTGTTTCCTTTTATAACTTCTTAATTTCATCCCCTTAACCATTAGTTTTTGTTTTTATAGAAAAGATTAGTAGATAATTAATCATGTGTTCTTTCATATTTAGACTATTTGTTGACTGTTTCTTTTAAATTTCTCTTTTTATGCTGTATGTTTTTAATAAATTTTTTTATTAAGTTATTTCAGTTATTTTTTTGAAAATTATCATGGATAATGATAGAAGTTGGATGCACATCCAAGGGTTTACAGGAAGGAAGCAAGGAGATTACAAGGAAGGTGTTAAAGAGTTTTTGGACTTTGCATTCAAGGACACAACTCTTAATTCTGGGGCAAAGTTAAGGTGTCCTTTCTTGAATTATCGAAATTATTTTGATCAAGATCGAGAGTATATGAGGGCTCATCTTTTTGAGTGGGAATAGATCCCGATCACAATCCATGGATTTTTCATGGAGAGGAACAATCCTTTGAAGTCACGGATCAAGAGATGTTCGAAGAGGAAGGTGATGACTTTGAGGATGAAGATCTTCTTGTGTCTGATGACTTAGCTTCTTTGGTGCGTGAGGCAACAAATGTTTTTGTAGAACCTTAAGCTTCAGATGCTAGACTCTTTGCAAGCTTGAAAAGCTATTTGTTCCTTCCTTTTTGATATAATGGTCCACCTGCCAATCCACTTACCTCGTGAAGCCATGCTTGGAGGTCCAGTGCAATGTTGTTGGCAATATCAATTTGAAAGGTAATATTAACTTTAAGAAGTGTTTCCTTATAGCTACATCTAGTGCCTAACCATTGCTCTTTGTAGGGAAATGCGTACAATGAAAGTAACTGTCCAAAACAAAGCTCACCCGGAAGCCTCTATTGCCGAGGCTCGCATTGCGGCGGAATGTTCTGCCTTTTGCTCTAGATATATAAGTGGAATTGAGACAAAGTTCAACCTTATGGGTAGGAATGACCAGGATAAGAAACAATATTCAGAGTTTAAGCTATCAGTATTCCAGAATAAGAGAGATCCAATAGGAAAAAGAACTTTCAAGCAGTTGAGTTTTGTGGATTAGAATCGAAGCAAGCCCAACTGTATGTTCTTATGAATTGTCCAGAAGTGCAACCGTTTATAGAGTAAGACATCAATCTTCTATTTGTTGTTCATTTTTGTTGGTTAATATACCAAAATAATCTAATGCTTATATGATGGGCAGAGAGTATGACGTCATACATGAGCTTAAACAAGTTTATTAATTTAATGGTTCCAATCTCGGGTAAGTGCTAGAGTTTTGGTTAATAATACTATGGGTTTGATAAATATGCTTATTAATTTAATTTTTCTTTCTCTTTTGGTGACATGATCTCATAGATATGGAAGCTTCATGTGGAGAAGGATCGAAGAGTAACAACCGAGTTATTGTCATTGTCACGAGGACCAAGTAAGAGCGTTGGAAGATTTCAAGGTTACTATGTGAATTGGTATCGCTTTCACACTAAAAAGCGTCAATAATGGAGAAGAAAGACGCAAAATAGTGAAGTTGTAGTTAAAGGAGATGAAGCGAGTGGCCAAAGAGATTTCTACGAAGTTTTGAAAGAAGTTTTAGAGCTTAAATAGGATGTTCCAAATGGTGGGGAAAAGCAACCTATTGTGGTGTTATTTAGATGGACGTGGTTTGATGTTTACAGTGATGGTCGTGGGATCAAAATAGATAAGTTTGGCACTACTAGTGTCAACATCAAGAGATTTTTAAGGACTAATGAGCCATTTTCTTTGTCGTCTCAAGTAGGACAACTTTATTATGTTAAGGCACATAATGAACCGGATTGGAGAATTGCAAACAAAACTATCCCTCGAAATTTCTATATTTTTGCGGTTGTTGAGGATGATATTAGTGATAATGAGCATATGATGGAATGGATGTCTAAATGCCTAACATGGTTGTGGATGATGGAGAGGATGATGAACTCGTACCAAGATTAGATGTCCCCCTGGATTTAGTGAGTGATGATGACGATGAGGATGAGGATGATGATCATGATGATGATGAGGAGGAGGAGGATGAGGAGAAGGATGAAAACGAGCAATATGAAGAAAGTATTCAAGAAGATGGTGATGAGGAAGAGGATATAATTACTAGTGTATATGATTTAGACTCATGTAGTGATTGATATGTAAAGTTCTTGTTCATTTGGTACTCTTTAGAGTTTCTCATGTAGTGATTGATATTTGTGTTTTCAGTGGACCAATATTTGCTATTGCATATTTGTTTATGTTTGTTTGTACTCTAAAAATGTTTGTGAGTTTCTTTCTTTGTTTCTTTAAGAATTTTGTTGAAGTCAGATGAGTTCAGAGGCTTAACCATCTTTATCTCAATCATCACTACAGAGGAAAAGAAAAGGTAATGATTGAGAAGCATTTTAGTGTTCGCATATTAGTGTTATATTCTGAATTAGTTGTGCTTTCCTCTTTCCAAGTCCTTTTCTTGGTCCTAATAGAGCATTGAAGTACAAGAAGTTGCGACAAGTTCAACATGGAAAGGTTAAGGTTGATATTCCATCATCCTTAGGAGCTGCTGTGGGTGAGCATGCATTACAGTTGATAGGAGAATACTCTGATTGGGTGAAGGAAATGTGTCCGCTTAATGTTGAGAAGTGGTCTGACATGCTTGAAGACGTTGTATATCGTCTGTATGGAAAATTAAGGTATATAGAACATTAATTTACGCTTCTATTGAAATTGTGTACATTATTAATCTGTTATAAACTAAAACTACATTATGTTAGAATTGTGTACATTATAAATCTGTTAGAATTGTGTAAAGTATTAATCTTCTGAGTATAACCTTATCATAATGGTATGTAGAAGTTGAAGTGCAGGGGAATATCAAGAGAGTGTTTACCTGTAGGCCTAAGCAAGAAACTTCCTTCGTTTGGGGCTAATTTGTTATTGTTTTGCTGCAGTTTCAAGAGCTCTTTTGTATTGTTGTTGTGGCTTTCTGTTTGGGGCTGGTTTAGGTTGTCGTTCACAGCATAAAGTTGGATCTGGTTCAGTCGATACTTGGTTATAGAGTTTACTAACTTCCAAAGTTTCTCAGCATAAAGTTGTCCCCTATTTTCCTGAGTTATTCCTTCTGGTTCAGTTGATACTCGGTTGTATCTCCTAGCTCTGATATGAGTACAACCCTTGTTATCAAGTAAATTATTCATGATATGGTATTAGACTATTATGCTGACTGCATTAATGTATGTTGTTTGATCTATATTTTTTAAGCAATCAATTTCAACCATAGAGGATAAGCATGTGTGCTAATATTGTGTATAGGCAAATTTGCATTGGATGAAGGTGCACACATTACCGAGGCTTTAAAGACACAATGTTGATGTGATGTTTTTATATAGAATTTCCCCCCCTACTTATAAGCTAAAAAAGATGTCAATAGTGCTCTTATGAGCCATTTTGTGCTAACTTTCTCCATCTAGTTGTGGTTTTCTGTTCTGTGTCAAAATTGCAGGTTTTAGGGAATTATTTCCCTATTTTCTACTATTATTTGAGTGCTACAATGGATTGGAAAGGTTTGATGCTGAGTTTCAAGGTCTCGAGGACACTTTTCGGGACCCTTGAGCAAAGGAAGAATCGAAGCATTGGCATTTGGAGCCAAGAACGAAGGAAAGTGACCAGGCCCGGTTCCATCGTGCGGCTTGGCCCAATCGGGCGCCCACGAGCACAACAACCAGTTTAGTTGCGGGCCCGATCGGTCGCTATTCTCTGATGAAGCCCGATCGGGCAGTTCGGCCCGACTGCGTCGGGCGTGTTTCAGCGCCGTTATGTGCGAGCTGTTGAGAAGTGGTGGGCCGCCCGATTGCATCGGGCGTGTCGGCCCGATTACATCGGGCGATGTTCGTTTTCGAGCGCTGATGCTTTATTGAGCCCGATTTCACCGGGCATACTTGGCCCGATCGGGCGGTTGACCCGACATGCGCATTTAATGAATTCCCGGCTATTTTTATAGGACTTTTCCTAGTTGTTTTAGGTTTAGTATAAATAGCAAAATCATAATATCTTTTATTCATCTTTGTTGTAGTCTTTATTTTTTATAGTTTTCTCTCAAGAACCCTAGTTTACTATTTTCATTTTGGATTCAAGATCAAATATTTGGATTGCTTGCAAGTTCAATATAGTTCTTTAATTTGGTAATCTTCTTCAATGCTTTCTCCATTATTGATTGCTTTCTCTGTTATTGATTGGATTGATTTCTTAATTATTTGCAATTATCCAAAGTATGAATTTTTACATTGATTTTGTTATTGTTTTCGCAAGCATGAGTGAGTAGTTTTATTTCTAGGATTGTGGGGACCTATGTATGCAATGAGGGATTGATAGATGAGTATAATTACGTTTTATTTCAATTGTTTCGTGTGATTGAATCGTTCATGCTAGATTTATGAATTAGGCTTGATTTGTATTTCTACTATCGCAATATTGAATCTGCTTCGAGAGGAGAGATTTCGTATAGGCTTTCAATCATTAGGCTTAGTGATCCTTGACCATGCGAGAGCGACTAGGTGATCTTTGAGGGATGTAATGTTCAAGAGAAATTACATGTGCCCTATATAAATTGACTTATTAGGTTGTTGTTATTCGTCCCGGATTTCCCGAATTGTATGCATAGTGATCCATAGTCCTAGTTCTTTATTAATTGATTCTTACCCTCGTATTTATATCTGTTATTTGCTTAGTTTAGTCACACACACCCCTTTTCATCTGATTTAGTTAGTATAATATAAGAATTCAGATACAATAGTATAACTTTCTCCCTGTGGATTCGATCCTGACTTCCCTGACTACTTGTTAGTGGAACTTAGGTTATTTTTGATAAGGTGATACGACTTTAGGCTGTCAAATTTTGGCATCGTTGCCGGGGAGATGGTTTATTTTTTATTTTGTCTGAATTATAGTATTACACTAACCTCTACTCTGAAGAACACATGTTCTTTGGAGCATCTCACGTTTGTTTTAGTGCTTTTGGTGTATGAGTAGGAAATTGCAATCCCCAAATCTCATTCCCTTTGATCCGGAGATTGAAAAGACCGCTCGTAGACTCAGAAAGAAAACTAAGCAAGCAAAGTTGTTTGCAGGGACACCCTCCCAAAAGACACCTGCTCCACCATCTTCACCACAACAAGAATTCCCCGTCTCACCTATTACTGCTAGAATGGGTGACGAAATTAAACCAACCTTCATAGATTATGCACAACATTCTCCTGATAATGTACCCACTGGGGTCCGAATGCCTACCATTGCTGCTATAAATTTTGAAATCAAGTCTCATGTTCTGAATATGGTTTAGAATAATTAGTTTGCTGGGTTACCATCTGAAGACCCAAATCAGCACCTGCAGCGGTTTTTATAATGTTGTGCTACTGAGAAACAAGTGGGTGTTACTGCTGATGAGATGAAACTCATCCTATTCGGTTTCTCTCTGCGCGACAAAGCTCTATTTTGGTTAAGCTGCTTTCCACCATCACCACCTGGGCAGAACTATCCAAGATCTTCCTCATCAAGTGGTACCCTTACCAAAAGACTGCAGATATGCGTCATGCCATAACAACTTTCACCCAAGATCCTAGAGAGTCATTGTATGAAGCTTGGGAGAGGTTTAAGGATCTGCTGCGCCTTTGTCCGCATCATGGTTTGGACTAGTGGTATTTGTGTCAGATTTTCTACACTAGAGTTGATGCAGATACAAGGCGGGTAATTGATGGAGCCTCCGGTGGGTTCTTCATGGATAAGGCCATTGATGAAGGGTATGAACTTCTGGAGAAACTCGCTTCTAATCAAGCATCTACCATTCGTTCCTCCATGAAAAAGGGAGGGAAACATGATGTTGAGGCCATTTCTTTACTGTCCGGGCAACTAGCTGCTCTAATCCAGAAGATTGATTCTTTGAAGCTAGGTAACGACTCCTCCCATATGAATGTTAACGCGATGGCTAGTGCTTCTAATTACAATGCTCCCATTTGTGATGCTTATGGGAAGCCTGGGCACAACTCTTAAGAGTGTCCTGCACTCCTATCTTCTAATGTAGGGGGCAACTGTGAGGTAGTTAATGCTTTTCAGTCACAACCCAGGGGCCAGTTCAATCCATATTCTAACACTTACAACTCAGGGTTGAGAAGTTACCCAAACCTCTCATATCGGAGCAATAATGTGTTGAATCCTCAACCTCAACAACCATATGTCCCACAAAATCAGGTTCAACAATATCAACCTCAACAACAAGCTCCTCTTGGCTTCCAAAAAAATCAAGCTCCACAACCACCTGCTCCTACTACTGACCCAGCCATGACAGAGCTGAAGAATATGATGTTTCAGATGCATAAATGTTTTAATGCCTTTCAAGCAGACACCAAGGCTCAGTTGGAAAATTTGGGTACGCATAACAAGATGTTGGAGACTCAACTAGCTCAGTTGGCTAGTTCTTCTACTAGTAGGCCAACTGGGTCATTACCTTCACAACCAATGCAACCAAGAGATACGGTCAATGCCATCACTCTTAGGAGTGGAACGCAATATGATGGTCCGGAGATGCCTAAGGATGCTCCGGTTGAGCCAGAGAATAATGAAGCTGTCACTGACAATTCCACAGCTCCTAAGGAGGCCAGCAATGCAGAGAAGCAGACAGTAGCTGAAAAAGTTCCATCTACCACTCCTGTGATCAAGGTACCGTTCCCCAATCGCTTATTGAAAACTAAGCTTGATCATCAGCTCGGTACGTTTTTGGAGGTAGTGAAGAATCTTCAGGTAACTGTCCCTTTTACTGAACTTATTACTCAAGTTCCTGCATATGCTAACTTTTTAAAGGAAATTCTGACTAGGAAGAGAGCCTTTAATGAAGTTGAGACTCTAGCTTTCACTGAAGAATGTAGTGCTCTTTTGCAAAACTAGCCCCCACCTAAATTGAAAGACCCGGGGAGTTTCTCTATCCCTTGTAACATTGGCACCATTTTTATCGATAAGGCTTTATGTGATTTGAGTGCTAGTGTTAGTGTCATGCCCCTTACTGTTTGCAAAAAGCTTGACATGGGAGATTTAAAATGTATTAATATTACTCTTCAAATGGCCGACCGTTCTGTTAAATACCCCCTAGGTATCTTAGAGGACGTCCCTGTGAGAGTAGCTAAATTTTTTCTTCCTGTGGATTTTGTTGTGCTTGACATGGAAGAGGATACTCAGATCCCAATTATTTTAGGGAGACCATTCCTTCATACTGCTGGAGCTGTCATAGATGTTAAGAATGGAAAATTAACCTTGACTGTGGGAGATGATAAGGTGATTTTTAGTTTGACCAATGCCTTGAAAAGTCCCATGCTAGAGGAAGCCTGTTATAGAATTGATGTCATTGATGTGCTGGTTAATGATGACATGCCTCAATCCCTTCTGCAGGATGCTTTGGAGGCTTTGCTTTGTTTTGCATCTTCTACAGGTGATGTTAATCCCTTGAGTGCTGAAGTGAAAGACTGGGAAGCGACTCTTACATGTGAAGAGCTTGACGGTATTACCACTCATGAGAAGGAACCGTTAGTATATGATACTCAACCGGTAGAGGTAAAGAAACCTGAATTGAAACCCCTTCCCCCTTCTCTGCGATATGCTTTTCTGGATGAATCTGAAAATTATCCTGTGATTGTTAGTGCTTCACTGAATGGTGGTCAAATGTCTCAACTTTTGTCTGTTTTGAGAAAACATAAACAAACCATTGGATATAATATTGATGATTTGAAAGGTATAAATCCTGACTTCTGCATGCATAAAATTCACTTAGAGGATGATCATCGTCCTAGAATACAAGGCCAATGTCGTTTGAACCCCAATATGCAGGAAGTGATTAAGAAAGAGGTTATGAAGTTGCTTGATGCTGGAATCATCTACCCCATTGTTGACTCTAAGTGGGTGAGTCCAGTTCAAGTGGTTCCTAAAAAGGGAGGTACTACTGTTGTCAAAAACAAAAAAAATGAATTAATTGCTACAAAAGTAGTAACTGGTTGGCGTATGTGCATTGACTATAGGAAATTAAATGTTGCCACCAAGAAAGATCACTTTCCCCTCCCCTTCATTGACCAAATGTTGGAAAGGCTAGCTTGTCATTCTTATTTTTGTTAACTAGATGGCTATTCAGGTTTCTTCCAAATACCTATCCACCCAGATGACCAGGAGAAGACCACTTGACATGCCCTTATGGTACCTTTGCCTATCGAAGGATGCCATTTGGACTATTCAATGCCCCCGCCACCTTCCAACGTTGTATGATGGCTATCTTTTCTGAGTTCATTGAGCCCATTATGGAAGTGTTTATGGATGACTATAGCGTGTATGGAATTGATTTTGATGCATGTTTGATAAATTTGACTAAAGTTTTGAAAAGATGTGAAGATGTCAATCTTGTACTGAGTTGGGAGAAGTGCCACTTCATGGTTACTGAAGGAGTGGTACTTGGTCATATTATTTCTAAACGTGGCATCCAGGTAGATAAAGCAAAAATTCAAGTGATTGAGCAATTACCCCCTCCTGTGAATGTCAAAGGGGTGCGAGGTTTTCTTGGTCATGCGTGGTTTTATCGCCGCTTCATCAAGGATTAAACCACTTACTCAGTTGCTCCTCAAGGATGCCCCGTTTCTGTTTACTAATGAATGTCTTGTATCTTTCAACAGGATCAAGCAAGCTTTGATTACTGCTCCTATCATTCGATCTCCGGATTGGACCCTTCCATTCGAGATTATGTGTGATGCTAGCGACTATGCAGTGGGAGTTGTGCTTGGTCAGAGGAAGGACAACATTCTCCATGTGGTGTACTATGCTAGCAAGACACTAGATGAAGCTCAAGTTAATTATGCCACCACTAAGAAAGAGCTTCTAGCTGTGGTCTATGCACTGGACAAGTTCAGGACCTATTTGCTGGGGTCTAAGGTCATTGTTTATACCGACCATGCTGCATTGAAGTACCTCCTAGACAAAAAGGAGGCAAAGCCTAGACTCATTCGGTGGACTTTGCTGCTCCAAGAATTCGACTTAGAGATCAGAGATAAAAAGGGAGCAGAAAATGTAGTGGCTGGTCACTTGTCCAGATTGCAGTATGAAGATATGGAAGAGGGTTTACCCATTGATGCCTCATTTCTTGATGATAAGCTCCTGGTAGTCATTTCTGTCACCCCGTGGTATGCAGACTTCGCCAACTTCTGTGTGAGTGGACAAACTCCCCCAGAGCTGAGTTACCAGCAGAGGAAGAAATTCCTCCATGAGGGTAAAAAGTACTTTTGGGACGACCCTCTACTTTACAAGCTTTGCGCTGACACCATCTATAGGCGATGTATCCCAGAATGGGAGGTGCATGACATTCTGAAGCACTCCCACTCCCTGCCATGTGGAGGCCATGCTGGCCCCTCCAAAATCGTCGCTAAGGTACTTCAGTCTTGTTTTTACTGGCCTACTTTATTTCATGATGCTAGTACCTTTGTTAAGTCCTGTGATGCATGCCAATGAACGGGTGGTGGGCCGCGTTTGTCGTGTACGCCACCCAACCAAAGATAAAATTTCTCCTACTCTCTTTTACACTAAGCAAGTATAATGGAAGTAGGGGTCGTATCCACAGGGAAACAAGGACGAGTTTTATATTCAGCGTGATTCAAAACCTAGATTAACTCTAACGGTCGAGTAACCTAATAACGAGGGGGGGTTTTCAAAGAGTTGCTATTAGACTACAACTAACTAGCATATAAATAAAATGAGAAATCAATATGGGAAGATCTTGAATCCGATTAACATCCACTTCAATTCATTATCGATAATTGAACCTCCACTCTAATTATTTCCATGATTATCTATTGTTGAGAATTAATCTCGCATTCTCCTTATTCTTAGTTGAATAGCACGATCAGCGTGACTATAAAACCCTAACTAAAGGATAATCTAGTCCGATAGCGTCTAAGTGCAATCCAATAGCAGCAATAAACACAGAGAACCAATAGACCTGCTAACGTCATACAAGCGATAAACATTCAACAGTTGATTCAATTTCCCCAAGAAATAACCAAGACGATCTGCATCTAAGTTACTCCCTAGTTTGCTATAAATTGATAAAAGAATAAAACAATCCGATTCTATTCTTAAATCTAGCATTAGATTAATTACACAATCAAACTAGTAACATTCCTAGCATAATTATGCAAAAACCATAGAAAACAATCATAGAAATTAAACCATAATCAAAGAAACTAAATAGAGAGAAAAGATCTCACAATAATGCTTGAAGCTTCATATTAATCTCGTTCAAGAACAGTTCAAGCTACAATCGGCATAGCATAAGCCAATTCCATAATTGAAATCTCTAAAAACTAAACTAGAAAATAAAAACTAAAAAGAGAAGATAAGAAGAGAAGAATAGAGTGTTTTAGATTCTCTCTCCTTAAGTGTGCTGCCCCCTAGGTCCAAAAATCAAGTTTAGTATTTATACTAAAGCTCAAAAGTCAGTCGACAATTACACCGACCTAGGGGTCGCGAGGTGCGGTACAGGTCGCACCGTGCGATGAGCTACTGCCTCCAACACGAGCTG
Source organism: Beta lomatogona (assembly GCA_947646795.1). Taxonomy (NCBI): domain Eukaryota; kingdom Viridiplantae; phylum Streptophyta; class Magnoliopsida; order Caryophyllales; family Amaranthaceae; genus Beta; species Beta lomatogona. The sequence continues at coordinate 317,208 of CANSNZ010000445.1, forward strand.
AAGAGTTGGGCAAGCCAAGGGAGTCGCACCGTGCGAACAAGCTCGCGAGGTGCGAGCAAGAGGTCGCGAGGTGCGCCTAGCTCGCGAGGCGGGTGTCCGTCTTGCGCGAGGTCTCGCTTGCTGCGAGCATGCGCGAGCCCGGGCAACGAGCCGCTTGGGAGGTGCGAGCATGCGCGAGAGCCGGGCGATGCCGCCGAGCTTGCTAGGCATGCGGTGCTTGGGCTTGCGATGCTGGGCATGCTTGCGATGTGGTTGCTTGGAGCTTGGTTGTGGCGGAGCTTGGTTGGTGAGACGATGTTGTGGAACCATTCATGCTTCCAAAAGCTCGGAACTTACAACTTTAACAATAATTAATATATAAAATTCCGAACTTCCGCTAAGGTCGATTTACATGCAACATTAACAATTACAAATAAATCCCCTAGCAAAGTGTACCTAAAATACCACAAAAACATCGTATAACTTGAGCGTATCAAATACCCCCACACTTGAACTTTACTCGACCTCGAGTAAACTCAAAAATGAGAAATACCAATTAAATCATCGCCCAAGTTATCGACACCAACCTACACTCCCCATCAACTACATCATCATCATCACATCTTAACAAAATACGCTCAAAACCTAAACGTAAGGGATGATGATTCCCCCACACTAAGATTCAAGCTCACCTGAAATATACAAAGACGCGACAACAATAATAACTAGCAACACCAACAAGTTTAACCAACAACACCAACAAGAATCAAAATGCCAGCTTACGACACACTAAACTATCAGCTCTCCCAAACCTCAAAAGATGACCTACTACTACAACAACTAACTTAAAATAGCAAGCCATGGAACAAAGACAAAAAGGGATAAATTCCATGCTTACTCCCAAAAACAAACAATTAACCAAAAGAATGTGAAAGCCAAAATAAATCTTCACAAAATCAAGGATGAAATAACCAACCCAACTCGAAAACGCTTTCAACCTTATGACAACATCTCCGGCAAATGAGTTTTCAAAGTGTATAATTCTCTCTTAATCTCTCATTTTGCCTAGGAGCCCTTTCGGGTTTTCATCCTAGCTTTTCACCCTTTTTTTTTTTTCATCTCTCACCCGCTCAACTAGCTCTTTTTTTGCATAGGCCGCCCTTTCGGGTTTTCGACCTATCCGAGCCCCCAATTTTTGCCCGAGTCGCCCGCCCTTGCGGGTTTTCAACTCAGCGGGATTCACTTCATCATCATATTTTTTTTTAATATATATTTTTATTTTTCAAATTGAAAGTAATAAACACAACATAGATACATGATAATGAGAATACCCTCCCCCCTACTTAAACTACACATTGTCCTCAATGTGTTGACAATTAAAAGAAAAAGTAAACTGAAAATGGGGGGGAAATCAAAAATCGGGGAAATCGAAGATCGAATGCTCAAAACTCATGAAAAGCAATCCGTCAAACTCAAATTTCTTAACAACACCAACTCAAATCTCATAACTCAACTCACAACCCTCTCCCTCGAATCACTCAAACGAATGACAAATTCAAATTTTGTTTAAATTTTGGAGATTTGCACCTAGCTTAAGAGATCGAAAAGATACATTAACAATCTCAATCCTCTAGTGTTACCAACTCCTAGCTATTGAAGTCCTCCCAACGGATTTTCTTTTGTGGATTTTGGTTACAAGTGAATTAAGATTGGTTGTGGATCTTTTGTAGTGTGTGGGCGGTGGGTGAAAGAAAATTTGTTGTGGTGGTGGAAATTTGATGAAAAATAAAGGAAAAAAAAGAAAATAAAGGGGTCTCGGGTTGCCTTCCGAGAAGCGCTGTTGTTTAAAGTCGTTAGCTCGACTTAGTACCTTAATCTAAAAAATTGGGCTTGTGCTCCATGTGTGACAATGGTGGCTCCATGTCAACCTCCAATTCGAGTACCTGGAAAACAAACTGAGAAGAACTCTTGAAATGCATCGTTAGTGGTACAGTTTCAAAACAAGGTGGTAATTCAGGAGGCTTTTTCCGCTCTTTCAACTCCGGCACCATAACCTGCATGTTAGTAGGAGATGCACAATCCTCAACCAAGACATTATCAACATTCATTGACTCATCAACCTGCTTAATATCAAGAACATCATGCAAAACAGAGTCAACAATGTTAATAGAGCAAAGAGGGTTATCATCCTTAATCAAAGGCTTAGAATCATTGATTTTAAACGCCTCTACCTTTCCCTCAAATTCCATGGTCAAAGAACCAGCGCAAACATCAATTTTAGTGCAAGATGTTTTCAAGAAAGGTCGCCCCAAAAGGATGGGGGCAGCATGCTTATCAGGTTCCATCTCCAAAACATAAAAATCAGCAGGAAATCGCAATTTCCCAACCTTAACTAACACATCCTCTAATTCACCCCTAGGATAAACATTGGATCTATCAGCTAACTGAATCACCACACCAGTTTCATGCAAAGTGCCAAGTTTCAAAGACTTATACAATGAATATGGAATCACATTAATTGACGCACCTAAGTCTAACATGGCTTTAGGAAACATGGTGTCACCTATAGTACATGGGATGGTAAACATGCCTGGGTCATTGCACTTTTGAGGTAATTTCTTTTGAAAGATAACAGAGACATGCTCGCTAGCCTTCACTTTTTGCAATCCCTTTTGTTTTTGCTTTCTTTTCGAAGTACACAATTCTTTAAGGAACTTAGCATACCTAGGTACTTGTTTTAAAGCATCAAAAAGGGGAATGTTTACCTCACATTTACGAAAGATTTCGTAAATGTCTTTGTTGCGCTCTGCATTGGGGGTTTCTCTCAATGCCTCGGGAAATGGTGGCTCTGGTTCGCATGGTGGAGGAGGTGATTTTTGGACTTTCTCCTCTTGTTGAGGTGGCAATGATTTACAATATGTTGTCGGTTCATGCTTGATCACCTCTTCCACTATCTCTTTGTCTCGAACCACCAACCTCTCTTTGCTTGCAATTTCCGCTCCACTCCTCAATGTGATAGCACTCACGTTCATTTTAGGGTTGAGTTCTGTTTGGGATGGAAACCTCACCGAATCCCTAGCCTCTAACTTGGTTACAGCTCCTGCAATTTGGCTTACTTGGCTCTCCAAGTTCTTGATGCTCGAACGGGTCTCCTCCTAAAACTGAATCATATTTCCCTGCATGTTAGTAACATTTTTAGTTAAAGCATTAATCATATCCTCTGTAGACATGCTGGTACTCGGTCCCTGTGATTGGCCTTGCGGCCGAAAATATGGAGCTTCTTGCTCCGGTGCCCTCGAATAAGGAGGTGGTGGGCGGTTATACTCTGCGTGGTGGCGCCGCTGGTTCCTTGATGAGTTCCCGTACCTCAAATTAAGATGATCTCGCCATCCCGGATTGTAGGTACCAGAATATGGATCATATCTTTTCTGGAAACCTTGGCCATGAAAACCGACCGCCTTAACCTCTTCACTCGGTTCTTCTTGTAGATGAGGGCAAAAATCAGTTGGATGATGTGAAGAGCAAATGCCACAAGCCTTCACTTGGTGAGTTTTCTCTTTCACTATGAATTCTCGCATCACGGATGTGAGAGCTTGCACCTGATCTTCCAACTTGGAAGAACTAGAGCCCTCGGTGACCACACGTCGAGTTCCAGACCTTCTACTAAATTGCCTCGAGCTTTCAGCAAGCTCATTTAACAGTTCCTTAGCAGCGAGTGCAGCTTTATTCACAATGGATCCACCACTTGCTGCATTAACCATCCTAGCATCCTCATCACATAAGCCATTATAGAAGTATAGCACCAAATCTTCCTCTGAATAACCGTGGTATGGACAGCTAGCACATAACTTCTTAAACCTCTCCCAATACTCATAAAATGACTCGTCACCCCGTTGCTCAATGTTACTTATCTCCTTCTTCAATGTAGATGATTTAGAAGTGGGAAAGTATTTCTCGAGAAAGCTCTTTTTCAATTGTGCAAAAGTGGTGATACTGCCGGCCGGAAGGTAGTACATCCAGTCCTTTGCTGCATCTTTTAGCGAAAAGGGGAAGGCTTTAAGCTTGATTCCGTCTTCTGAAACTCCACTTGGTTTCATGCTGCTGCATACCACATGAAACTCTGACAAATGTTTATTTGGATCTTCACCATTTAGCCCATGGAATGAGGGAAGCAAATGTATCAACCCCGACTTTAGCTCAAATGTGTTCCCCACTTCCGGTTCCGGAAATGTGATACACAAAGGCTGCTGGTCAAGGTTAGGAGCAGTGAGCTCCTTTAAAGTGCGGTGCTCAACTCTAGGAGGCATCTCTTCTTCAAATTCAAGCGAAAAAGGGAGCTCTCTAAAGTCTTCACGCAATTCTCTTCTCAACCTGAAAAGGGTTAGTTCTAGATCTCGATCGTATTGCAAAGGCTCTTGGTTAGTAGCACGAGTATTAACCATAAACAAAAACCATAAGCAATACAATCCAAAAGCATACACTAAATACAAACAAGCAACGGCGCCAAAATTTGGTGGGCCGCGTTTGTCGTGTACGCCACCCAACCAAAGATAAAATTTCTCCTACTCTCTTTTACACTAAGCAAGTATAATGGAAGTAGGGGTCGTATCCACAGGGAAACAGGGACGAGTTTTATATTCAGCGTGATTCAAAACCTATATTAACTCTAACGGTCGAGTAACCTAATAACGAGGGGGGGTTTTCAAAGAGTTGCTATTAGACTACAACTAACTAGCATATAAATAAAATGAGAAATCAATATGGGAAGATCTTGAATCCGATTAACATCCACTTCAATTCATTATCGATTATTGAACCTCCACTCTAATTATTTCCATGATTATCTATTGTTGAGAATTAATCTCGCATTCTCCTTATTCTTAGTTGAATAGCACGATCAGCGTGACTATAAAACCCTAACTAAAGGATAACCTAGTCCGATAGCGTCTAAGTGCAATCCAATAGCAGCAATAAACACAGATAACCAATAGACCTGCTAACGTCATACAAGCGATAAACATTCAACAGTTGATTAAATTTCCCCAAGAAATAACCAAGACGATCTGCATCTGAGTTACTCCCTAGTTTGCTATCAATTGATAAAAGAATAAAACAATCCGATTCTATTCTTAAATCTAGCATTAGATTAATTACACAATCAAACTAGTAACGTTCCTAGCATAATTATGCAAAAACCATAGAAAATAATCATAGAAATTAAACCATAATCAAAGAAACTAAATAGAGAGAAAAGATCTCACAATAATGCTTGAAGCTTCATATTAATCTCGTTCAAGAACAGTTCAAGCTACAATCGGCATAGCATAAGCCAATTCCATAATTGAAATCTCTAAAAACTAAACTAGAAAATAAAAACTAAAAAGAGAAGATAAGAAGAGAAGAATGGAGTGTTTTAGATTCTCTCTCCTTAAGTGTGCTGCCCCCTAGGTCCAAAAATCAAGTTTAGTATTTATACTAAAGCTCAAAAGTCAGCCGACAATTACACCGACCTAGGGGTCGCGAGGTGCGGTACAGGTCGCACCGTGCGATGAGCTACTGCCTCCAACACAAGCTGAAGAGTTGGGCAAGCCAAAACAAGCTCGCGAGGTGCGAGCAAGAGGTCGCGAGGTGCGACCTAGCTCGCGAGGTGCGAGCTGTTGTGCTGGGCAGGTCCTGCTTGCTGCGAGCATGCGCGAGAGCTGGGCAACGAGCTGCTGGGAGGTGCGAGCATGCGCGAGAGCTGGGCGATGCTGCCGAGCTTGCTAGGCATGCGGTGCTTGGGCTTGCGATGTTGGGCATGCTTGCGATGTGGTTGCTTGGAGCTTGGTTGTGGCGGAGCTTGGTTGGTGAGACGATGTTGTGGAACCATTCATGCTTCCAAAAGCTCGGAACTTACAACTTTAACAATAATTAATATATAAAATTCCGAACTTCCGCTAAGGTCGATTTACTTGCAACATTAACAATTACAAATAAATCCCCTAGCAAAGTGTACCTAAAATACCACAAAAACATCGTATAACTTGAGCGTATCAACAGGAAATACTTCCCGTAGACATGAGATGCCCCAAACCCCCATTTTGGAAGTTGAATTATTTGATGTATGGGGTATTGATTATATGGGCCCCTTTCCCTCTTCATCGGGCAATAGTTTCATACTTGTTGCTGTTGATTATGTGTCTAAGTGGGTAGAAGCCATTGCATCACCAACTAACGACTCCAAAGTCGTTATGAAAATGTTTAAAAAGATTATCTTTCCAAGGTTTGGGGTACCAAAGGTTGTCATAAGTGATGGTGGATCTCATTTTCACAAACGAACTTTCGAGGCTCTGTTTAAGAAATATGGTGTCTACCATAGGACTGGCCTAGCATATCACCCTCAGACAAGTGGGCAGGTAGAAGTGTCTAATCGTGAGATAAAGACTATCTTAGAGAAGGTGGTAGCTAAATCTAGGAAGGATTGGAGTGACAAATTAGATGACACCTTATGGGCTTACATAACTGCTTTCAAGACCCCTATTGGCACCACCCCTTACAGGTTAGTCTATGGAAAAGCATGCCACTTACATGTTGAGCTAGAGTATAAGGCTTTTTGGGCTGTTAAGGAGCTGAACCTATATGAACGTGTAGGTAAGATAATAAGGCTATTAGATTATATTTCACTTATGGTATATTAATGCAAATAGTTTGTGGGTTACAAAACATGCCCAAGGTCTTGTGCCTTCTCTAAACTGTTGTCCCATCACTATATCTATTAAAAGCATTTAATCACGCATGGCAGCAAAAGAGATTAGTTTATATAAGGCAGTGAATAACTTAAGGGGACACATTACTAACTGACAGTATTAGGTTGCAGAGCAAAATAATAAGCAAAAGGGCCCATGGTATATTGGTATGGTTCCTCATCAACCTTAGTTTTGTGGCTCATTAGCAGCACCAGTGGGGGAGGGCATGAGCAGCCTGATGTGTAGTAAGTTCATTTGCATCAGGGTGATATTCTATAGCCTTAGCGACAATTTTCATCTTTGGATTAGCTTGAATACTTTGAACAACCTGATATTCCATGGGGAGAGCATGAGCAGCCTGATTAGCTTGACATGGCCACTCACGAGAGTGTTTTTAGGATGTTCCTTTTTATTTTGAATTTTTAAATATATATATAAAAGTGTTTTTTTATCTCATTCTCAATTACACTATAAAAATCAGCTAATGTTTTAAGTTTTCTTCCAAAACTATACCTATGCTTTTCTATTTAAACCATTAACAATTTACACTATTAAGAACTACTAATCGATGATTTGCTCAAAAAACTACGAAACTTTCACAACTCAGATAAGAACACCAAAAGTTCATTCACTACATAAAGCATAACAATTCTCACAAATAGACATAAATTCCTAATCCAACATAATTCACTAAAATTGTTGATGAGTGATAATTATGTCACTCATAGGGTAAAAACTTGTGCGTAATTATAGTCGTTTTAGTTTATTTTTCATACTTTTATTCTTTGTTATACTTCTTTTACTATTTTGTGGCTTAATTAGAGTAATTAGTTCTTTCTTTTAGTTTTTAGCACTAACAAAGAACTTCTTTTACTATTTTTTCATACGTATTTAGGATGAAAGTTGCCCCCCAAGAAAGTAAAAACTATTATGAATAGCGCTATGCAAATATCAGTGAAATTAATTTAAGACATTTCAAAGTATATGAACTTGTAGGTAAGATAATAAGGCTATTAGATTATATTATATATATGCTTTGTTAGTGCAAAGCGTTTGTGGGTTACAAAATTTGCCTAAGATTTTGTGCCTTCTCTAATTTACCATATCTATTACAATAGCAGCAAAATAGATTAGTTTATATTAGGCAGTGATTAACTGTAGGGGACATATTGTTAACAAGGAGCATTGGGTTGCAGAGCAAAATAGCAAGCAGAATAGCAAGCAGAAGGGCCTCTTGGCTGGATGATGCAGCACCTTAATTGTTTGGCTCATCAGTGGGTAGGACATGAACATCCTGGATGTACAGCAAGAGAGTAAAATTTAATTAATGAGATTAATAGTTACTATCGTGGCGAAAATATCTTGATAATGTAATCTTAGAGTTAGACTAACCAAAATAGTAGAATTACACGTTAAAAACAGCAAACGAAGAAAATACAGCTAGCTAAGAATAGACAAAGGTTCAAGATCCCACCTAAAGCTCACAACCATTACAAACTTTCTCCAAAATCTTGGAGTTTCCTCACAGAAAAACACTTACAAAAAGTATAATGTCTAGAAACATCGTTTGCAACATGGAGCTACTTTAGGAGATACCTAATTCATCTTACTCTATATGTTACACTACAATCACAAAATTATCTGGAAACCATTTTGTTTTATTCAAGGAAAATAGACTCAAGACACTATTCACAAGGATTTCCAAGCAATCTTGCTTTTAATAGACTAGTTGTTGGTCGGCGCGCATCAAATATGATAAATGAAAATAATGGTATAACTTTGTAAGCCAAATGATTGAAATTATGGTTTGAAGCAAGAACAAAAGACCACATTAGATTAAAGCAAACACAGATTAATCTTTTCAATTCAAAAGTCCACATTCCAATAGATGGTTCGAATAGTGGAAACAGAGTACTTGGGTATACTTGCACTCTCTTATAATACTACACAATATGGCGTACTTGGGATTGTGGTTCCTGCATTTAGTATAAAAAAAAGGAAGTTAAAGAGAGTGGTTGATCACTTATCATTAGAAGAAAGGTTATAGGTAAATTGAATTGTAAGTATCCATTGATGATTAGGTAAGTGCAAAAATGTAACATATTAAATCTACGAAAACATGTAAATATATTCTCTCCCGATTTCAAGAGGTTTTGGGATTAATTCTCATCCTTGGCATGTTGGGATCCTGTACTCCCCAACTTATCAAGGTTTCTACTACCTAAACAAAGGTAAATATATAATAATTAATATCTTAAGTGTTATCAAACATTCAAAATCAAGCAAGTATTCCATATGAGATAAAAGGTTCCAAGCCCTTATGGGTTGGGTAAGTATTATTGTAAAATATTAAATATTTGGTTGTAGTTTACTTTGTTACTTGTGTTATATTGTGACCAAATATTATTAGTGACTAATATAAAATGCATCACTTGATCAACAAAATTTCGTAATCCTTGTATATACTTAATTGGTTTTATATCCAGCTTTCCAATTACCTCAATTAGCATGTATATATATATACTGTACTTGCTTAATGGGGCATGCATTTGGAGAAATACTTCTTTTAGATGTTGAGGATTTGACTATTTCCCTATAAAACTTTACTAAACACCAAAGTACTAACTTGGTGACTTGGTGTTGCTCATATAAAGCTTTACTACATGTCTAATACCACAACTGTTAGCACCTCATCTAAATGATACCCTTAACATCTAAAAGAATCATGATAAGGTAAAGCAAATGGAGAAGTGAGAGAGTAAGAATGAAATTAACGATTTTGAGTACCTACCTGCAAGACAACAATAAACAGGGTCTGGTGTTTACTCTGTGTAGCGAAGTCGAATTGGTAGGCGCTGGGCAGTTGTTGCGGTGTCAGAGCACCTTAGTGAATATTTACTCTTCATCTTAGTCTAATTATATCGACTTGCTGATTTATCTTACTATTTACTGAACTTCCTAATATATTTGTCTAATCTTATCATCTAACAGGTACTATTGGAGTTGTTATACAATGAGATTCAAACATATTCACAAGTGGGTGAATGTTTTCTACAACTAAAGTTAGACCAATAAATTATGCTAAGCATTATGAACAATAAATCTTAAACATTGATGGAATTTGCGCCAATACACTTAAGGTTAAAGGGTTATAATCTTATCTTATACATAGATCTAAACTGTATCAATACGCCTAATGACATAGCCTGGAGAAGAGCTCTACTTATGGTACAGGTTAAGAATACCGAAGACAAAGAAACCAGCCATCTGCAACCATTAGAAATAGGCAATAATCAGTTTCACTTTAATGTTTTGGCATATAGTTAGAATTTAGGAAGTAGTATATAACATGCAAAGGAACTTTGAGAGTACAAAAATGAAGCTCCATAATATGGAAAAAAGCCACCAGTAAATCTCTCATATTCTTATGCTTGTATGGCCACACTTGAATCTGCAGCTCAAATGAGTCACTTTCAATTAAACCAGCGCATGATCCCAAATGAGTGAACACTGAACTGACGATTGATAAATGATAACTAAAGAAAACCATTCTTGCACGCGTTGGTCTAGACCAAAGACTTAACTTAACAAAGCATCACTTCATAGATGGAACTTTTTTTTTTTCTTTTAGTACGGTTAAAAGTATGATATGAAATCAAATGAAGCAAATTTTGAAGATTATAATGAGGATGATATAACTTAACTACACTGCTCTCTTAGACAAAGAATGTAGATGTTTACATTTAGGTGACACTGCTACATACAATTCTACCTCTGTTTATTTTAGATGCAACATTTGGTTATTTTAATCCACTCACCAAAAAGGCAAGTGAGATAATAGCTCAAAAGGGGCTAAATTACCAAGGCCACCATTGACCGAATTCGAACATCAGTTACCAAGTCGGTGCTCATGAATATATCAGCAAGGGTGGACCCACCCATCCTGGGAATAACGCCATGTATTAAGAACTCTATGGAACTGTAAAATTGTTTCTAAACATTGAGACTAAACACCAAACATCACAAAGACACCTCTAATAACAGTCTCTCGAGCTCAAAAACAAATCTTTTTCAAAATATTTTTCCAGACAATAGCGAGTAAACTGTCACACCAAAAAGTTATATTCTTATTGAATACCACACGGCCTTATTTCACGCAACACCTCGAGGCTGAATATATTTTTCAAGCCATACTGTCATTTTTGGGCTGAAATCTTAAATCATGCAAGGATCCAAATCAAGCAACAGTAAGTTTGAGAATTCAAGACAACCCAAAGCCAGATCATTAACATCTGACCATTGCATGCCACATTAAAAAATGACGCTCAAGAGAAGAGGTGCTGCACAGACCCCCTCCCCACCCCCTGAAAAGAAAACAAACAAGAAAAGAAAGATAGGGGTAAAAAAGATCTCCGAACTGTCAACTACAGATTTAGCTTACCTTTGGATGAATTAGTTCACTGAGATCGTAATCCAGAGACCTCCTACAATCACATATGATTGTTAATAAAAATCCATTAAAATACAAAACATATATTTTAAAGTTCACCAAGCATGCACTATATATAGATAATCAATATAAACTACCTGCTCAAAAGCCTTATGAAACATATCTATTGACTACTCTTATTTTGCTTTAGAAACTGAGATTTGGAGAATAACAATCATCACAGAAAAGTGACCCATGGTATTAAACAAATGTAGTACCATCTAATGGGTACTATTAAGTAGTCAGGTAAATGCCATGAGTTTGACCATCTTTATTGAAGGATAGATGAAGAAATTTCTTAACCAAACATTCAATATCTTAAAAGTCCTAAAAACGCTACAGAAGTTTTCCTACAACAAAGAAATTGCACCAGAACACGACTTTGCTTCACTTATTCTGGGATGCCATGTAAAACGCAGCTAAGGGTTACCTAGTACGGTATATAGTAAGAGATGATGAACTGCCCTCATACTCTCTTATATCTTCTATCTTTATCTTATTTCCTTCAATTTTTTTGGGGACAAACGCTACTGAAGGCATGCACCTCTCTTATTTCCTTACTTAATAGGATCTTTGGTACCAAGTGCACCACAAGGGATAGTCTTCGCCTCATAGCCAAGAGGAAATACCAATCTAACTGCATATTAAACGTTTTCCCGAATTTTTTTAACCAGATACCAGCTCAAATATTTGAAATTCGGGCAAATCCTAAACAAACCCCCAAGAGAGCAAGCAATTCGGATTTAAAATTTGCAAAAAAACGATAAATCACTAATATTCAAAAATGTAACCACATCTCATTTTAAAAAATTGTATCAACAAGACATTGAGAATCAACATGACACTCAAAATAAACCTCACAATCTTTTAAAAATCAGCTATATATATAATCCAAAGTTCATCATAAACCTCACCCCAAACTATATAAACGGTGGGAATCTCGTCACCAAAATAGTGGTGTAGGAAATTGAGATATAAGATTTTGTGGTGCTTGCATATCAAAGAAAAGTGAATACACTTCAAAGCTAGCAACACTACAGCTAACAGTAGGACAATGCTCCACATATAGGAAACTGTAATTAAAAGAGGGAGGGGAAAGAACATTTGTCAAGAAAGTAGGTAAAAGGTTGAATAAAGCAAAAATATTTATATCCAACAGAAAAATAATGAAATTCACATGGAATGTAGTAGCTTGCTTGAGGAAACACTCCAATTGTTTGTCTACCACTTCCATACATAGAAACACACTACTTCTTTCGAGCATTTGGAGCAAAATACTCCGACACAAATTCTCTCAAAAATTCAATATTATTATCCTGCATTCTAAAAGACAATAAATTTACAAACCAAATAAGTCAAAAAGCATATGCGCACAATGAAGTCAGTCATAAACCAAGTCTGACCTCTGGTCTGCGCTGCTGCCGGTACATATAATGTGTGAGACGATTGGCACAAATCCCAGGTTCAGAAACTGGTTTCACAGGTGACCTAAGAGGCAAGTTTGGGGGGGCCATTGTTGCACTTTAGACCTCATCAGAATCTGATGTTGCTGTTGCAACTGATGCAATCTGTGTTGCTGCAAAAATTAAGACGGGCGGTCGCAGCAGCTTGTGGGGCCTGCCTTAACATGGACATCTATTATATAAGTTGCTGATGTTGCTGCTGGCGCATGAACATGGACAGCTTTGACTGGTTACAGCTTCATGAACAGAGAGAAGCCACCATCAAATTAACACCCAATTATAGAGTATTAACACAGAGAAGGTAAGAATTCTCAGAAGGCACACATGTCCTTGGTTTCTTTCTTCCTCCTCTGGCTCCTCGATTTCTCTGGCTCCTCCATTATGGAGGAAGAACCTGCATCACCTTCTTCATTCTCCATTAGCCTGCTTTCTTACTTTTCTCTTCTTTATTATGGGTGAAGAATGATAACGAAAGAGCCAAAATAAACTGAAATCAAAGAGTGATATAAAATCGAAACCACTAAATAGAGTAATTGAAGAGCAAATCGAAAATAGTGATACAATTTCAAACAAATTGAAATTAAAAACCCAATAACCTCCACAAAAATTGAAGAAACATAGAGAAATGAAATCACAACAAATTGTACTGAAAAGGAAACTAACAATGGATCAGAATAAATTACGGAGATCGATATATCATCTACCCTAGCCCAAACTTAGAAAAATGAGAAATATCTCTAATTTTGTCGCCTAAACCTTGTAAATTTCCATAAGAAATCTTAACAAATTAAAGCTAAAGGCTCGTAGTCTCTCAAAGACTTGTAGACTCTCAAAGACTTGTAGATACAGAGGTTTTTTTCAGGTCAAAGACATGGGTGGAGACATTCTACAATTTGACCAGCGACTGCAAGATGGCATCAATTCATGTTGATCAGGTCTGGACAGTTCCCGGGCCCCCTACCACAAAGCAACACCACAAGCAGACAACCGGTTAATGCACCAAAGCAGGAGGTAACCGAAGCAGCAGACCAACAAAGAAGATAACCCCACTATAGTCCAAGCCCACCAGCAGCACCAAAACACGCAAAAGCCCACAAAACAGCCACCCCAAAGCAAAAGAACCCAACCACTGAAAGTGCACAAAGCAGCCCACCGGCAAGGACCCCGAACCCCAACAATGACCCATAGCAACAGCAACACTTACTCTCAAAATTGATAATATCTAGAGCACAAGGGAAGCTGAAAAAAAGTAGGAGAGCCAAAAGGAGAAAGCAAGGCTTTTTTTTTACCTAATAGCAGTTAAAGAGCTTTCATCTGGTTTTTTATCTGTTTCAAGAATTTATCTGGTTTTTTCAGGAGATTATTATTGAGGTCCACGAATATCAAGTTTCAAAAAACTGTGCTTGGGTAGATCTATTATTACTAACACGTACTTATTTCAGGCCATATGAATCCATCCGCTTGTTTGCTACTTGGATCTAATAAGAGAAGACTTAACACAAACGAATTGTTGATAATGTCATAGTACTAAAATATATCACATTAGCTCACCCTTTTTTATGAGACATGAGTTCAACCATCAATATTCAGCAAGTAATAGAGATACCATAAAGAATATCAGATTCACAGTTTACAACAATACCGAGTAAAAACATAAATTAAATAAACTTAGATTGATTTTGACAAAACTAAGACCTTAATGACTAATATTGCTAATCATATACCCAGAAGCGAACCCAAAGCAGCACATGGTTGAACAAAGTTGCTGAAATCTAAGACTAAACGAGGCTCTTGGATTTTCAATAGTAACAAAATAAAACAAAGGTGGAATGTCAAAAATTTCAGTAGAAACAATCAGTACATGGAAAAGAAAATAATCAAAGATTAGGCAAGTCTTGCGAAAAAGAAGAAGCCTAAAATCAGATTTAACACAAAATCATCACTATCAAGAAATACAAACGCAAGTATACCTTGTTCAGGATTTATGACCACCCCATGGAATCCACCTTCAGTGTTTGATTAGACTCATCTCACTCTGTCCCAATCAGAAAAGGGAACATTACAAACTAAAAGAAATCCATTCAAGAACACAAAGAAAGTTAGATGTATGATTAACTAAAGCACATCTTACTTATTTCGATTTTGGGGGGGGGGTTGAAGGCGCAATAACTACCCTAATGGGGTTTCCCAGTGTTAATATTCATCCCCAATGCCCACTTCGAACGAATTTAACCCCTTTGATATGAGAACAACATTGTTTCTACGCAGTAAAATTGTCCATCAACTGATTGACATTAAAATTAGATGACAGTAATCCAAAACTATCTAATTTGAGATGCTGAAACACATCCAATCACCAATTCTGAGAAAAATATGGCCAAATTGGAGCCAAATCCCATACCTTTAATAACCTCAATAGGTATGCGATTATGTACAATTTCCAAACAGAATATCTATACATGACAATAGTTATACAGACCCCGACACCAAAATTGAAGCAAATAGGCCTCCAAGCTCATCTAACAATCCTCTACTAACAGATTGATTGTTTGATTAAGCACGTACATGCAGACAAGCAAAAATCTAAAATGATGAACACGATCGAATCAAACAACCAACTAAAGCAGAATAAAAGACAAAAGGGGGGAAAATAATTGAATTGAAACCCTAGAAAACGATAAAGAGGAAATGAAATTCCCGAAAAAAGGGAGAAAAATGAAAATAACAAGAGATAAAATTTGATGATTAGGTTAAAAATGAAGAGTAGGAAAGAGTATGAACCAGGATTTGCAGAAAACGGACCAAAATCGAAAACCCAAAAAGTTAATTGAATGAATTACCAAAATGAAATTCGAGGTTTCTTGATAAATTCGAGGAATAATCAATGTGTGGCCTTGAAAGTATACCAGTTCCTGCAAAAAAGGAGAAAAATGTACACAATCAGTACAACAAAAAATAGAAATAGAAATTCTTTAACCAAACCCAGCTTGCGATTCAAAAATACGATGAACACAAACTAATCAAACAACCAACTGAAGAAGAATTAACGACAAAAGGGGAAAAATAATTGAATTGAAACCCTAGAAAACGATAAAGATAATAGATATTCTTTAACCAAACCCAGCTTGCGATTCTAAAATATGAGAACACAATCGAATCAAACAACCAACTGAAGAAGAATTAACGACAAAAGGAGAAAAATAATTGAATTGAAACCCTAGAAAACGATAAAGATAATAGAAATTCTTTAACCAAACCCAGCTTGCGATTCTAAAATACGACGAACACAATCGAATCAAACAACCAACTGAAGAAGAATTAACGACAAAAGGGGAAAAATAATTGAATTGAAACCCTAGAAAACGATAAAGAGGGAATAAAATTCCCGCAAAAAAGGAGAAAAATGAAGATAGAAAGAGATAAAATTTAATGATTAGGTTAGAAATGAAGAGGAGGAGAGAGTGTGAGAGACGCAGTGAAGAGAAGGGAGAAGAAAACATTGTGCGGCTCAGATGGAGGGAGGAGATGGAGGGTTGAAATTGCCCAAGCCTCATAAACAATGATTTACATGCTTTTGTGACTCAGAACACTGTCCAAAATGAACAGTAGCCAATCTTCCAACTTTTAAAAGGTCTAGGATAGATTAATGGGTATAGAATCAAGTCTCCTGTCTCCCCATTTCATTTCTGATTACTCTTTCAATTGAAGAACAAAAAACCCAAAAATCCCTAATCTCTCTCTCGTATCCCCTGCCTCCTGCCTCGCCGAAACCTCGCCGCTGCTGTAGCCACCGCCTTGTGCGTCATCTCGCCGGAGCTGTGCGTGCTACTCCCGTTCTCTCTCCTCTGTTCGTTGTTGGAGTTGTGTTGTGCTGCTGCCCCAATTGTCCCTCTATCTTCTCGTTGACTGCGGTTGCCGCCGCTGCTTCCGGGAGGTGCTGCAGCCACCACCGTGCTCTGTCGTTGCTGATTTTGTTGTCCTTCTACAATTCAACCCTCTGGTTCCGCTGTTTCTCTTACCTCTTCTTCGTTGCTACTGTTCTCGTCGTCGCTGCTGCTCCCACGTGTTGTCGTCGTCGTTGCCACCGTGTTGCTGTGGTGTTGGTCATGGTGGTGTTGCCCCTGATATGCTCCCCTTATCGCTCGGTACTTTCCCTCCTTATGTTTTGTGTGTGTGGTGTTGTTGTGAGTGTTGTCATTGTTGTTGTTCTGCTGTTACTGTTGCTTTTGTCGTTGTTAGTAGTGTGGTGGTTGTTGTTGTTGAATTGTAATTGTTGTTGTTGGTTGTTGTGTTGATGCTTGCTATATGTTGTTTTGTTGTAAGTTGTAACAAACCCATGTATCTATGCGATTCTTTGTAAAATTAAATCAGTTTTTGTTAGTCTGATAAGATTTGTGAGCTAAGTTTGATCAACATAATTTGATAATTTAATTTCATGTTTATAAGATGTAGAATGAGTTTATTAAGTTAAGGTGTTGTGGTATTTTATTGGATTTAGGATCCTGACTATGAAGTTCCATTTATATTGTGATTAATAATGGCATGAATGGAAGAATTAGAAATGGTTTATCTTAAGTTTAGAGTTTAGTTAGTTCTATTTAGAAAAGAGGACATCATTCCATTGTTCAAATAATTTCTATTAAGAGAGTTTGATCAAAATAATTATTCATATAATATTTAAGGAGAATGGCTATTGTTTAGCTTCATTGTTGTTGGTGTTAATTTACAATCTAGTCTAGGTCCTTAGTTTAGTTTTACCTATGTGGTTTGCAAGTTAGTTTATTGAATTTGAAACTAAGAAATGAAGTTATCAATTTCAAGCTATATTCATTAAAGAATTTCACTAGATAGCCTTGTTCCAGTTGTATTGGATAGTAAGTTTAGTTTTCCCAAATAGATTTTGTCATGTTGATTAGAGGAATGCTTATATTAAGAAAGTTGGTTAGATTAGTTTCTTTAAATTGATATTTGTTGAGGAATGTTTATTGATATTTATTAGGAATAATTGCTTCTAATAATGCAACCTTTTAGCCTTTCGCAAATAATGAAGCAACCTTTTGATTATTCCTGAATAATACAACCTTTATACCCAATTTCCTTTGAGTAGGATAAAATGAAATTTTACTTGAAAAATTGGTAATTTTCTTTCTTTTTATAGGTTCTAAGCAATCTTTATATGCAACCTTTTGAACAATTATTAAACGACAAGTGCTCAAGTTTACCTCTGTTATAGGATTTATCAGGCTTTATCCTATTCAAAGAGAATGGGGTATAAAGGTTGCATTATTCAGGAATAATCAAAATGTTGCATTATTATTCGCGAATGGCAAAAAGGTTGCATTATTAGAAGCAATTATTCCTATTTATTATTGTTAATGAGGTGAAATCATGGGATTGGGTTATGAAGTCGATTTGTGACATTAAGAAGATAGATCAGTTAGTATATCTATATCATGTAAAAAGGTTTTAGTTTATATGAAGAGATGATTGGACTCCTAAGAATTAATGATTATGAGTTGCTAGTTCATTTAGCTTAGTTGTTTTAGTTAAGTAAAAACATTTATGTTGAAAAGATTTAGTCCAAGTAGTTTCGTTATTTGAAATTGAGTGGAAATGATTAATTATCATTATTGTTGTTGATTGATGAATTATAATGGCATTCAAATGGATTGGTAGTCATGTGTTATTAATCTTGGAGGTTTCTAATTAAGAAGTTTATAACTGTGACATGTTCGTTAGTTAACAAAGAGATTAGGTAATTGTTGATGACTGACTATATGAAGGTTAATATAGGTAGTTTATAGTTCATAAAGTCTGTGACGAGGTTCTATTTGTAAACATACTTTAGTGTGACAAAATACTTCTATAAATGGATTAATATAATGAAGTCTGATCGTATGGTTAGGGTTCATTAAAGTGAGCTAGTAACGAGTTTAAATATGTAAGTAGAAGCTTAAAGAAGACTCTGTTTAATTGGTTGAGTGATTTACTAATTAGGAACGAGGAGCAGCCACTCCACATAATTATGATTTTGGTTTATTAATAGTTTATTATTAACTCTACTGAATTGGAATCTAACCTATTTATAGCATGAACCTTGTTTTATTGGATATGGATTGCGTATTTTTTTTGTGGTTCTTGGTTCAATTCATAAGTCAATTTGGAGTTGTATTGGTTTTTATACACTGAATTGTTCGGAATGAAAGTGATTAAAGAACTAATCATGTAAAGTGAAAGAATAGCAAATGTTAGAAGGAGCCAATGAGGATCGCTTCTGGTGGGCCCCCCTCATAGGTTAAGGACACGTGAAAAAAGGCTTAGGGCTTCTCTGGTGGTCGACCTTAAGGACCTTAAGGATTACTCTTTGGTAGAGTGTCTTAAGGGGAAACCCTCTGGTGGGGTATTATGAGAGTCACCTTAGAGGTATTACCTATAGTGGGTTGCTTCAAGGGGTGTATACACTAAAGACTACGATAGGCCTTATATCTGGTGGGAATTCGTTCCTCGATAAGCGATGTGTCTGCAATCTGATGTTGCTACCTTCGCGTAGTTCCCTTACCTATTGGCAAATGACTTTGTTAAAAGAACGTAAAGGGTGTGAATATCTGTAAAAGAATTGATTGAAAGGAATAAAGATTGTTCTGTAAAGAACTATGAAGCCTCCAAGGGTATTGGATGACAAGTTTAAAACATGTTTGCTGTTATGATTGTTTCGTGAGGAACCGTGAAGTCACCAAGGGTATTGGTTGACAAATTTAAAGCATGTGTAGCTGCTAGTATTGTTATTGTTATTGTTATTGTTATTGTTGTTGCTATTGATGTTGTAACTGTGATAGAATTGTTTTCAAGTAAAGGAGCACCAAATCATGTTTTAAATGTGTTTTATGGGTCAGTACTCAGTTTTGCTGATATGTATACGTTTTGTTTTATCATTTATGTGGCCTGTCACTTGGTGGGTGGCAGTGCTCTATATGTTGCAGGTTTAAAATTTGAAGTTCTCTAAGGTTGAAGGGTTCGATTACTAAAAGTATGAATAGTAGTCTTAATTTTTATTTCGAAGTGAGGTCGCTCAACTTTGTAATAGTTACTCGTTAATTAGTTGGTTTTTATTTTTGTATTTAAGAGGCGTTAATGCGCTTGATTCTATCTTGGTGTTGCTCCGCAAAAACGTTAAAGTTGTTGGATGTTGGGTTTGGGAATATCTTATTTCATTGAAATTGTGAACAGGTTTAAATTATTTCCCGCTTTAAGGTATCTATTTTCAGAGGAAACTTTGCCGGAGTTTGCAAAGGACTTTATTTAGATAAGAGTATGAGAATCACGGCGTGGTTGTAATAGTTGATTCAAATTGAATAGAGTTGGAATTTTTGGTTTCCACATTATCTGATATAGTCCAGTGAGTGTGAAGGTAATAGTTGGTCAGTTCGGGCATAGACTTTAATTCTGCTGTGCATTAATCCTTGTAAGTTGATCGAGATGAACCGCTCGTTACACTAGGTTTATCCAGTTTCACTCCATTTAGAGTTCTTAACCTCGTTTAACTCCATTCACATTAGGAGTCCTAATCTCGTGTGAGTCTAAGGTCAATAGAATTCTTTCTATATTAGGAGTCTAAAATTCATAAAAGTCCATGCATAATAGGATCCTAAATCTATTAGGGGTATGCACGTCTTAGGATTAAATCCATTAGAATTACATGCATTTTAGGAGTCTAGAATCTATAAAAATCCATGCATATTAGGAGTCTAAATCCATTAGAAGTACTTTACAAAGTGTTGCATTAGGTTGAATGCAACATTTTTACCCCCTAATACAACACTTTTAAAGCGTTGCATTAGACCAATTTGTAGTAGTTATATTCCTTGACAAACATTGCCTGATTCTAGACTGTGTGAATAACAAAGTAAGAGGAGTAGGAAGAAGTGAAAATAGCATCTACTCCCTCCGTCCTAAAATACTCTTGACACTTATTAATGCACGTAGTTTTAGATGATAAGTTGTTGTTTGGTTATCAATTGTTATTTTATTGAAAAGTAGATGTGGAGTTAGTAGTTAGTAAAAGTAGTATTATTTTATTTTATGGAGAGAGAGTGTGGGCCATGGTTAGTGTTGGTGGGTGGTAGGAGTGATATTATTTTATTTGGAGGAGAGAGAGCGTGGGTCAACTTAAAAGGTAGAAGAATTAAAATAATAGTGGGTCATATCCAAAAATAGAAGTGTAAAGAGTATTCTGGGACAGATGAAAAAGGAAAGTGTAAATAGTATTCTGGGACGGAGGGAGTATTATCTACTTAATGAACAAGTGGATAAAACTCTTCACGGAATCAGAGAAAAAACCACTACAACTATTCATGGAAGTGGAAAAAGGGTAGCTATGAATGCTCAAAATTACACTTAAAATGTGTTAAAATTGAGCAAAAAAAACTCTATGGCATCACAAATTAGGTCATGCACCTATGAAAAGACTTGATTGATTCTATTGGTGTGAAGGGTGAGGCCAAGATGTGTGTATCACATGTCCTGTGGCTAAATTCACAAAGCTACCATTTGCAAGAATTGGTGCATATGGATACATGAGGGCAGTAGCGGATCCAGGAATTTGGGAATGATTGGTCACACTATCACAAATCCGCAATACAACCAATGGCCAATGCATTAAAATAAACCTTCATAGAAGTTCCATTTAATAAGCAATAAATATTCATATTACAACTAAATAGTACTTAGAAAATATTGCAATTGATCTCGGCGAATTTTCATGTTTTGATATCGATTTAAAGTGTCATCCTTGCTAACATTCAAAACAAATCTTTTTCTAAATAAATAATCAAAAGCATTCAACATTTGATCTCCCATGCTAATTTTTAACTACCATAACATATAGACAACCATATTGTCCACAGTCCATATACAATAAATCTAAACCAGCTAAACTGTCTACAACCACAATCAATCAAAAAATTAAATCAATTTACAAATTTTAAATATCATAAGAACTAGGAAAATCAAAGCCTAAGTATTGAAGAAAAATATAATTAAACCCTAAATTATGAAATTCATAGAAATTGAATCAGATAATTTGATCAAACTAAAAAAAATACCACAAACACACAATTGACTACTAAAAAACGACCACTTTTAATTTGAATTAGGTAACCTGGAATTCTAAAATGGAAATATGGAATTGAGTTCCGCGGACTGGTGGAGGACTGGTGGTCGTGGTCTCAGGCCGTCAGGCATGGTGTCATGCAAGGTTGTCAAAATCGCGATTCTACTTTAAATCGGAAGGGCCTGTCAGAATCGGATCGTAAAATCGAATCGTAAAATCGTAAGATTCTACGAATTTTGCGGGAATAAGATTCTATGATAAAATATGTAAACTGTTTACCTATTTTTTCAATGAACATCACTAAAAATTCAATTTTATGCGTAATGATATCAATATGAAATGAAAAAGGACGCCATCAATAAAATTAAAGTTGAACAAAATACAAACACACAATAAAATTAAAGTTGTTCTTCTACCCACAAAAGAATCCATAGTACCCCTTCCTCTTTGAAACTGAAAATGTTATTCTTCCTCTCCAATGTCATTAAGGTTGTTTTTTTTCTATTAGACTTCTCCACATTAGCCTCTAATAGTTGCATAAAATTATGTTTAACATCATCAGGAACTTGCAAGCAAGCCTCCACATTAAAACGAGTCTTAGCAAGATGATGTTTGAGTCTGAAAATACCACCACCACGCACAACACCACAATATTTGCATCTTACCTTTGTAGGATCACCATCTGCCTCTGTACCGTGCTCCCATCCAGGGTCTGTTCTATTACCAGCAGCATTTTTTCTCTTTTTCCTAGAACTTGAAGCAGAGCTTGACATGTTTCTACAAATGATTCAATGGAAGTAAGTTCAGTACTACTAAATACTAATCGAAAATTACCAAAAAAAAAAAAAAATCGAAAACTAGATTACAATAATAGAACTATAAAAGGGCAGTAGCAGACAAGCAGTACTACTCGAAATAATCGAAAAATACCAAAAAAAATCGATAACTAAATTACAATAGAAGGAAGTTCAGTTCAGTACTACTCGAAAAAAATCGAAAATTACCAAAAAAAAAATCGAAAACTATATTATCAATTAAAAATTTAAAACAACTATTGATGAGATCGAAAGAAAGAGATAATACGCAGCAAAAAATCGAAAATAATTACCTGGAGTGGACGAGTGGTAGCTGAATCTGAAGATTTAGAACTGAAGAACTCAAGAACCGAAGGATCTCATTAGGTTTCATTAGGTTGGAGCAGCGTGTTTCAAGTGAGAGAGAAATGGGTGAGCACTGAGCAGCGTGTTTGATGAGGGTGAGAGAAAATGGGCCTGGCCCATTTTTTTAATCCCCAGCCTACAAGAATCATATAATGGGCTAATCGGTAGAATCGGTAAAATCGGGTAAAAATCGCGATTTTACCGATTCTACCGATTATACATGCGATTTTTTCAAAAAACTATTCTAAGTGCGATTTAAATCTTTTGGCGAAAATTGAATCGTAAAATCGTACGATTTTACGATTCAAATCGCGATTTTAACAACCTTGGTGTCATGGTGGACAGGTGCCCGGTGATCTCACTGTCTCAGCCTCTCAAGCGACTTGGCGATTTGCGACATTAGCCATTTGCGAAGCACTACTGCAGTAACAAAGCCGACAATGAAGGTTTGATTTGTTCTGCGGCTAGAGAGTGGGGTGGACTTGTTGGGGCGCTAGGCTGTGGCGAGGGGTGGGGGAGAGAGATAAACTGAGGATGTATAGTTTGGTTTGTAAATGTCGGGATAGAACGCGTGAAGCGAAGATTTGAAATTAAGTTTTTTTTAATAAAATAATGGTTGGTCACATGACCAACTATGACCAAGCATTCATCCCTTACTGCATGGGGGCCTTCTAAAGTGAGTTATAAAGGAAAGTTTAAATACTTTCTCACCTTGGTAGATGACTACTTGAAGGCATATTTTTATTGTCTATGCGGAATGAGCGCGGATTTGAGTACTCATTGTAAAGGTTTTAGTTTTGGAAATTGTTTTGAAAAAAAAGAAGTTGCTAGCAAGTCTTTAAAGGTAGACTCATAAATGATAAACGTAGTTGGATTTTGAGAAACCATAGGGACATATTAGGACTTATCCAATGTAGATTTCCTTATCATGACTTCATAACTGGCCAATTAACCAAATATCGAGTTCGGGGATGAGGGTACGAATATGATCATTAATCAAGTTCGTCCATTATTCGCCTCTATTTTAATTCATGTCCAACTTTATGCAAATAAACAACCAAAATTGGTTTCAACACCCTAAAAAGATTAATCTAAGTCTGTTAATTAAACACATAAATGACTAATCAATTAGTGACATGTTTATTAAACAATCAAATTAATGGGATCCTAAAATCTTTGTCCATATTATCTTATTAGGTGTTAGAACATTTATTTAGGTCTTGTAATTAGCAATAATAAGCATGTGCGGTGATGAAAGCTATAAACACATAGCATGCCTATGATTAATATATAATGTACAGAATTATAAAAAGAAAAGGAAAGATTAGAGAAGAATATACAAGAGAGCGTGAAATACTTGATGATCTATAGCAGATTGTTAGTACAATAAGAAATAAAATGCAATTGACCCTAAGGAACTATACCTTTTGTCGCATGAGTCTTGAATTATGGTCCATAGGAGGAGCAATCTTGAAGTTTGAATGGACGTTGAATGAAAATTGAAAGTGTTTTGAATATGTGAAGTGTTTAGGAATATACTTGAAGTGTTTTAAAGAGAGTTTTTAAGCGTATTATGTAGGCGTAGGAAAGTGTGTAGAAAAAGCGTGTCGAAAAAGTGTATGAAAGCGTGGAAAATCGTATAAAAAAGCATCGCTATATATAGGAAAATCAAGCTTCGAAATTCGCATAAAGATAAGAATGACGCATTCGAGTGTCGCGCAACCGCATATCTGGCTGAATTTTATTTGTTTATCCGAAATTAAAAGATTATTTCTATCTTGCATTAAATAATATCTTTTGGATTCGGAAATTGATTATCTAAAAGATAAACCTGATTTTCATAACATCTTTTAGTTTAGAAAATATTTATTAAAAATACAATTAATTATCAAGAATAATTAATTTGGTTTTTCGAAAATGGGCTTTAAAAATGCAATTAATTATCATGAATAATTAATTGACCTTTTAAAATTGGGCTCGGAATAAATAGATAGACTTGAGCTCTTATGGGCTTAACTTGTTGGATTTCTCTTCCTTTGGACCGGACCAATTAAGACGATGGTAGGTTCCATCATCGGGTACTAAAATGGGGAGACACGATCATATGTGGATACACTACTCAAGAATGACATGGGTTCATTTGCTAAAATTGAAGTCAGATGCCTTTGTTGCAATTGAGAACTTTGTGAATATGGTAAAGACTCAATTTGGAACGTCTGTGAAGATTATAAGGTCAAATAATGCATTAGAGGTTGATGACAACAAATGCAGGCCTTACTTTTAGACAGTGGGTTTTATTATACATCAGACTTCTTCCCTGCCATGCCACAACAGAATGGTACGGCTGAGAGAAGACACAAGAATGTTCTTGAAATGACAAGAGCCATAACTTTTAGAGTGGTTTTCCTCTCCAATTCTGGGGAGATTGTGTGATGATAGCAACATACATCACTAATAGGCTTCCTAGTGTTGCTCATAAAGGGAAAAGTCCCTATGAGGTGTGCTATAAGAATAAACCAAACTACAATGTCCTGAAATGCTTTGGTTGTCTAGCCATGGCTTGCAATTCAGAGAGGATCCTGCATCTTCATTGGGTATTCAAACACACAAAAGGGTTACAAACTTCATAATCTCATCACAGGAGTGTCTTTTCTGTTCAGAGATGTAAAACTCTATGAAAACATTTAACTTTACCACATCTTTCACTCTACTTCTTATGCACCAGAAGTGAAGGCTTGTGCGTTGTGAACCTACCAAGCACAACCCTTAGAAGTGATCAAATGGCATGTCGGGCCAGGTTCCGGCCGGGTTACGCACAAAAAAATTACCAACTAGTCAGGCCGAGCCAAAATTCGGGTCAAAATTTTATGCCCAAAGCTCGCTTTTTCTGGCCAAAACGGGTCGGGCCAAAATTTAAACTAAAAAGTCATTTTTAGGTTACCCAAGACCCGTCCCAAACCGGAAAAATCGGGTTGGGCCTGAATCGGGCCCAAAAAAAATTACCCAAGCCCGGGAATTTTTCGGGCCGGGCTCACTTTGATTAGTTCTAACAACCCTGTATGGGTTGAGGATTGTGATGAAGGAACACTGCGTGAGAGAAATAATGAAGCAAGTCACATAATGATGTTCCTAGTAAGCCTGATGAACCTAGTGAAGGTGATCAAACATTTAAAGCTCTTGCTTGGCATAATGACTATGCAGTGAGAGTAAATTGTGTTCAAATTGTCACTAATACTCAAGTGACCAGTCGATGCGCTTGTCTTTTAAGCAACAATGGCAAAGTCACCTCATCTAAGCTCTTCAAAGAAGCAGCTAAGTATAACCCTTGATTGTAGGCAATGAATGAAGAACTGGATGCCTTGGAAAGCAATAACACCTGGGTAACAACAGATCTTCCCCCTAGGAAACATGACATTGGATGCAAATGGTTGTATACAACCAAGTTTGATCCTCATAGACAAAGCTTCGTATAAAAGTCTTGTGATTCTAGGAAATAAGCAATAATATGGCCTTGATTATGGAGAGACCTTTGCTCCTTTGGCAAAGGCCAGGTCAATCCTAGTCGTTGCTGCAATACAAGGACGACATACACATGAAATGGATTTAAAGAATGTCAGGGAAACTACGAATATCAAGGGTCACAAGATCGCACAATCTTCTAGGCGTGATGCACTTTCCCAAAAGTAATATTCCGACCATATTCGTAAAGAATGGGTTACACGAAATTCACCTTCGAGATACAAAGAAGATCAATAGTGGTCATGCTTACTATGAACACTATCAAATCGAAGCAAGTTTATGAGAGATTTGTAATGATGAAAAATTTCATATTTTACTCTTGAGAGTTTGAGTGCAAATATTTGAGAGAGTGTTTTTCCAACCAACCTTCATCACATGCGTTATCTCTATATATATATATATATATCCATGCTATAATGTTTCAGAAAAACCCTAAACGATGCCTTTATTAACCGTTAAAACAAAATATATATATTATATATATATATATATATATATATATATATATATATATATATATATATATATATATATATATATATATTTACATGCTATAATGTTTTACAAAAACATGAAACGATGCCTTGATTAACCGTCAAAACACGCGAACTAACGCGAAGAAACACGAGATCAGGAAACACGTCCAGCATGTCGCGAGCTGCGACCCTGGTCGCGACCCGCTACCAAGTCCCTGCCTCCCAGACCCAGCCTGCTGCTGGCTAGCGTGGTGCGTCGCGAGGTGTGAGCCTCCAACTGCCTCGACGGATCCTTTATTTCGTGCAACAAAGTAAACGTATCAACGTACCAATGAGTTCACAACTTTCATAGCATTATAAAACATGTGTTATCTAAGTTACGACACCATAACCAAGCAACTCAAATAACACATCATTAATTAAATCTTATACAATACTCTACATCTCCAACAAAGAATGTCTTCCTATATGGAGAACTTGAAGAACTGTGTATATGAAGTTCCCACCTGGGTATGAAGGAAAGGGATTCACGTTCAGTCTTCATGCATCAAAAGAGAGTGTCACTAGCAGCTAGGGGTGAAAGTTCGGTGTATGGTTTGGATTAGGGCCTAATCCAATCCGATCTGAACAAAATTTGGATTTCAATTTTCCAATCCGAATCCAAACCAATTAGAGTTTGAATCCAATCCAATCCAATCCAATCCGAATTTTCATACTCTAGATTGGATCCGATCCGAAAATCCGATTGTTTAAAATACTAGTTTTTCGATGAAATAAATTAAGCACAATAGCAGCCTAGTAGATTTAGGAAATGAGGAATTAAGTGCTGTTAGGGTTTTAGGGGAAGGGTTGAAGTGCTACGCCTATTGGGCTATGGATTAGGCTTTTTTTAAAAATATTCAGTTAAGTACATGAGCCCAATCTAGATACATAATACAAGGCATATTGCTATTCGGTTATATTGGATTTTTGGATCCAATTACCCTCAATCCAATCCGATCCGAAAATCCAATTTTTCAAAAAATCTCAATCCGAATCCAATCCGAACACAGTTTGAATCCGATCCGAATTACTAATTCGGATCGGATTGGATTGGATTTTGGATTTTATCCGGATAACTTTCACCCCTACTAGCAGCAGCAACAACTCAAGGTCTCTACAAGCTACTAAAATCACTGTATGGGTCTAAACAAGCTCCGAGACAGTGGTTCGCTAAACTGAGCTTCGTCTTAAAGGATAATTGGTTTAATCAAGCTCCAAGACAATGGTTTGCTAAACTAAGCTCAGTCTTAAAGGACAATGGGTTCACACAATCCATAGCTAATTATTCGCCCTTTAAGAAACAAGAAGGGACTGCATTTAACTATCTTAGCTTATGTAGATGACCTTATTCTTACGAGAAACAGTACGGGAAACATTCATCAAGCAAAGGAATTCCGCAACATTCAAGATGAAAGACCTAGAGGAGTCAAAATAGTTACTAGGCATTGAAGTGGATAAGAGTAGTCAAGGTATTTTCTTAATTATCTCAAACAAAATACATTACAGATTTTCTTGAAGACTATGGGTTGATGAACTGCGGGCCTTTGAAGCTTCATATGGATACTCATGTGAAGCTACTCACAACATCAGGAGATCCTCTTCCTGACCCTAAGATCTATCATAGACTCATTGGGAAGCTTAATTCTTAACTATTACTAGGCCTAACATTGCATATATTGTACATGTACTAAGCCAATTCATGCATAATCCCACTTCAATACACTACCAAACAGCTTAGAGGGTTCTAAGGTACCCAACTGGATCAATAGGGCAAGGATTTCATCTTGCATCTAAGTCAGCAACTCAACTTCAATTAAGCTTACTGTGATAGTGATTGAGAAAAATTCCGCATCTGGCTTCTGTATCTTGCTAGGTAACTCTTCTTTCACATGGAAGTCAAAGAAGCAATCTGTTGTGGCAAGATCAACAGCTGAAGCTGAATATACGGCTCTTGGTATGACAATTTGTGAAGTCATTTGGATCAAATAGTTGCTTAAAGATCTTACCTTGGCTTGCTTCCAATCATGTTCACCGTGAAAAACAAAGCATGTGGGGATTGACTATCACTTCATTAGAGATCAAGTTAGTTCAGGGGATGTTCTTCTAATAAACGTTAATGGGCAACAATAATATGTGTTGCCTTTCTCATTGAATGACTGCCAATATGTATACAAGGACAAGAGTCCCTAAATATGTAAAGTACATCAATTAGGGAGATATTGTAGATAACCATAAATAACAAGATCACATAAAATATCTCTAATATCCTAACAGCCCCCCTCAAGTTGGAGCATGAGGGTTGGAAATGCCTAACTTGGCAAGAAGAAACTCGAATTGGCGCTTGCCAAGAGCTTTGGTGAAGATGTCCGCCAGTTGTGAAGTAGTATGCACATAAGAAGGAAAAATTAAGCCATCTCTAACGGCATCACGCACGAAGTGACAATCAACTTCAATGTGCTTCGTGCGTTCATGGAAAACAGGGTTCTTAACAATATGCAAGGCTGACTGACTATCACAAAAGAGTCGGATAGCCTTGGGATGATGAATTCCAAGACTAAAGAACAAACCTTTCAACCACTTGAGTTCACATGTAACATCAGCCATGGACCGATATTCAGCTTCGACAAAGGAGCGAGAAACAGTTAGTTGCTTCTTAGTTTTCCAGGAAATAGGAGAGTGTCCAAGAAAAACAAGCCAACCAGTAAGAGATCGTCGAGTAACAGGGCAAGCAGCTAGTCAGAATCACACCACCCTTGTAGGGTGAGATCACTTTCGGCACGAAAAAGAATACCCTGACCTGGAGTACCCTTCAAATAACGAACTACTCGAATAGCAGCATCCCAATACTCAACACGAGGTTCCTGCATAAATTGAGAGAGAATATGGACCGAATAGGCTAGATCAGGCCTAGTGACAACCAAGTAGATAAGTCGCCCCACAAGACAACGATAGGCAGTAGGATCAGAATAGAGAGCACCAGCAGCTAATCCAAGCTTGTGATTCTGCTCAATGGGAAAATCAACAGGCATGGCACCCAATAATCCAACCTCAGACACAATGTCAAGAGTGTACTTCCGTTGACATAAGAATAAGCCGGAGGAGCTACGAGCAACCTCAATCCCAAGAAAGTATTTTACAGAGCCAAGGTCTTTCATATGAAAGCAATCACTGAGATAGGCTTTGAAAGCCGTCAATGAAGCTGAATTATTCCCATAAATGATTAAATCATCCACATAAACAGGAACATTCATCTGAATAGTACCATGAGTGAAAGTAAACAAGGAATAGTCTAAGCATGATTGCGAGAAACCATAACCTTGTAAAGTAGTGACTAATTTGGCGAACCAACATCGAGGAGCCTGTTTAAGGCCATATTGAAGAAGTAAAGCCAGGAGGAAGTTTCATGTAAACCTCCTCATCAAGATCTCCATGTAAGAAGGCATTGTGAACATCCATTTGATGAAGTTCCCAATTCTTGGAGGCAACAATAGCCAAAAACGCAAGAACAGTGACCATTTTGGCAACGGGAGCAAAAGTTTTAGTGTAGTCAATGCCTTCTTCCTGATGATTGCCAAGAGCAACCAAGCGAGACTTAAGACGTTCAACAGAGCCATTTGAGTGATACTTGACCCGATATACCTACTGGCAACCAAGGGCACGCTTACCAGGAGGAAGATGAACAAGAGACCAAGTGTCATTAGACTCTAAGGCTTTGATTTCATCAGACATAGAACTCTACCAATCACTACTTCTCATAGCCTCTTTAAAAGACTTAGGTTCCGTCCCTAAAGTAATAGCTGCAAGAAAGTGCCGATATTGCATAGAAAAATTATCACAATTAACATAGTGTGCGATAGGATAGGCAGTACCTGAAGCAGACTGTAGAGACGGAGTAGAGCAGGACAGACCTTGAACATCAACGGAGTTTGTTACATAATCAAGCAAACAAAACAGAAGGAATTTTGGTTCGCATGCCACGATCCAAGTCAGTAGGAGAAGAGGGAGTAGTGGGTTGTGATGTAGAAGGGGGCGCTGAAGAGGTAGCAGGCCCAGCAGTTGTGGAGGAAGGAGAGGAGGGGATGAATTCAGTGTTTAGGGGCTCATTGGAAGGTGATGGAGTGGCAAGGGGCCCAGAAGAAGGCCCAGAAGGGATGGGGTCAGCAGGAGCGGCAGTAGAGGGAATAGGCCCAGTAGGCGGCCCAGATGGTTCGGTGTGGGTAAATCACAAGGAGAGGTGAATTGAGGCGCTGGGTTGGTAAGGAGAGAAGTAGTGGGCTCAGGTGGAGTGTTGGGCGAATTTTTAGGCCCCAGATTAATGGATGAGGGAGAAGTAGGAGGAGAAAGAGTGTTGGGCTCAGGAAAGTCAATATCAGTGAGAGGTGCAAAATCCTCATGAATGTTCAAGCAAATGGGAACGATAGAATCAGGAGTGATGTTTGCTTTTTCCGAATGAATAAATGGGAAAATATCCTCAAAAAATTTGACATCACGTGAAATAAAAAATTCTCGAGCATCAAGATGAAAAAGTTTCCACCCTTTCTTGCCAAACAGATACCCCATAAAAAGTCATTTTTTTTACTTTTGCTTGCAAATTTATCACTTTTAGATTTCAAATTATGAGCAAAACAAAGGCATCAAATAGTACGAATTGCATCATAAGAGGGACAAGTGCCGGTCAAAATTTCATAAGGGGTTTTGTTGCCAAGTAGAGGGGTACGAGTACGATTGATTAAATGAGCGGAAGCAAGCACGCTCCCCCCCCCCCTCAACCCAAAAAAAATAGATAGGCAAATTGGCCTGAAATCTCAAAGCTCTCCCAACATCGAAAATATGTTTGTGTTTGCGCTCAATTAGCCCATTTTGTTGTGGAGTATGAGTACAAGAAGTATAAAATAGAATCCCCATGGCGGTAAAATAATCATGTAAACAATTAAATTTCATACTATTATCACTTTGAACTATTTTGATGGTTAGAGAGTATTGACGGTCAACCATAGCAACAAAGGACATAAACATACGAATACTTCAGTTTTATCCACCATTAAATAAATCCATACAGCACGAGAAAAATCATCCACAATGGTCAAAAAATAACGAGCACCACAAGAAGATGAATGTTTATAAGGTCCCCATAAATCACAATGAATTTTCTCAAAAATCCTAGAAGCTCGATTCTCACTTAAAGGAAACTTATCTCTAGAGTGTTTAACACGAAAACAAATTTCATATGCTTTATTCAAACTAACTCTTAAACCAAAAACAGGGGGAAGTAATTTTACAACTTTCTCGGAAGGATGACCGATGCGTTGATGCCAAAGAGTGAGAGAAGAAGAGATATTATGAACCGTGGCATGTTAAATCTCATCCGTTCCGAAATAGTAAAGTCCATCCCGTCTAACACCCGTTCCAATCCGGTTCTTCGACTAGTCCTGAATAACACTCGTATGTAAGTCAAAGTGAACAATACAATGCAAAGAATCGGTTAACTGAGAAATAGAAACCAAATTGCAGTTCAAGGACGTAACATATAGAACATGAGATAGAATAATGTGAGAAGAAACACGAACCGAACCCTCTTGGGTTGCAACAACAGTCGTACCATTTGGTAAACCAACCGGACAAGGAGTTGACAAGTTAAAAAGATCATAAAGCCAAGTAAGATTACCAGTAACATGACGGGAAGCGCCAGTGTCAAGAATCCAGGATAAATTATCAAACTTACCCGTTAACCTGTCGTCATGAACCTTGGTACCACCAATCAAACCGGCCAATACCTTCCATTGGTCAGTGGTAAACAAATAAGAGGTGGAGGTGGAAGGACCACCCACGACAGTAGGTGCTGCAGGAGCAGCGGCAGCATGTGCTCAGGCTGGACCACCGCGACCACGGCCACCAGGGCCTCCACGAGAAGCAGTGACCGCAGCACGCTGTTGCAAGCGTTCCTCGTACCACGCAGGATAACCATGGAGTTCAAAGCATTGAGAAACCTCGTGGCCAGTTTTGTGACAATGGGTGCAAGAGAGATGGGATTTATCGGGTTTGTCAAGCCTGCCACGGCCACGACCAGCCGGAGTTTGGAGGGCAAAGCCCATGGCAGTATGAAGGGACGGGGCAGGGGGATTTGTGGCGAGACGAACTTGTTCGTCCTGAATAACCAACTGGTAGGCTCGATCAAGGGAAGGGAGAGGATCTTGAGCCAAGATATTGGACCGAGTTTGAGAATAAAAATCCGAGTAAAGGCCCATGAGAAAATCATGCAGTCTATTGGTTTCACGACGTTCGACATGTTTAGTATTAGCAGAACAAGTGCAAGCAATTAATGGCTCATGATGATGAAGTTCTTCCCACAACACAGATAATTGGGCAAAATAAGTTTGAACAGACATGGACTTGGTTTGCTCACATTTAGCAATGAAAGATTTTAATTGATGAATGCGAGGACCGTTAACAATGGCATAACGAGTTTTTAGAGTGTCCTATAAACGTTTAGCCTCTTTAAACTTAGAAAGGGAACGTTTTACCTCGGGTTCGATGGTGTTCATAAGCCATGAAATTAGCATAGCGTTGATGGTGGTCTAGTCCGTAAAAGTGCAGGGAGATGACGGTGTTGTGATAGTGCCGTCGAGGAAGACGAATTTCCTTCGTGCCTCCAAAGCGGTTTCGATTTCATCTGCCCATTCCGCATAATTTTCGCCATTCAAACGAAGAGGAGTAATAAAGTATCCTAGTCTATCTTGCGGAACAAGAAAGTAGGGTGAGTTAGACTCAATTTTCGGTGTTGGGGTTGGCTATTCATCGCCGACCATGGTGATGAAGATAGGAGAAGGTAAAGTTTTAACCTAAGCAATCTGATACCATAATAAACGTTAATGGGCAAGAATAATATGTGTTGCCTTTGTCATTGAATGATTGCCAATATGTATACAAGGACAAAGAGTCCCTAAATAAGTAAAGTACATCAATTAGGGAGATATTGTAGATAACCATAAATAACAAGATCATATAAAATATCTCTAATATCCTAACATCTTCCTACATATGTCTCTACTTCTCAATAAGTAGTTGATGTGCTCACGAAAATTCTCAGCACAGAGCAACATCAGTCCTTGCTATCCAAATTGGGAGTTCTAGTCTCCTCTCCACTCGCAACTTGAGGGGGAGTGTTGAGTGACCAGGTAGTAGTGGCAAGGACTAGGTAATGGATACAATCCTTGTCGTCACAGTTGGTCCTAATTGCATCTGATCGTAGGATCATTTTCTCTTGCTTATCGTGCCAATCATTAAAGTATTTTGTCTTGTAATCACAACTTTAGATAGCTGGCCTAGCAATCGTTTATTTTGCTCTTTCATAGGAAACTTTCCTGATGTAATGAGATCTATAAGAAACCAAGTTGTAAGTTGTGTTTAGCATAACAAAAATGGAATGAATGAGAGAAGCAATTAGGGGATGTTAATGTATTACAAGAAATGTTTTAAATACTTATGCAATATTATTTTGCACTTTTCATGATACAAATTAGAAGAGATGTGAAAACTGATTTATGTAGTAGATACTTGTTACCAAGCATTTTATACGACTTAGAGACCTGTAACAGTTAGTTAATGGAGCATGAAAATGCACTATAGCCTAAAAGATGTCTTAGAAAAGGAGAATGTTTTTACTTTGAAGGATGGGAAATCTTTGTCTTATGCAGGCAAAAGGTTCGCCTCAAAAGTCTCCTGTAAAGGAGTAGGAACCAAGTCTAAAGTGGAGCCCATGCATAAACCAAATCTTCAACTTGCATCGAAATAAACATCATAGCTGAAAATTGGGACAGTTAGTCTTACTAGTTGTTAGTGATCATTAGTTATTTAATTAGTTTGATAATTTTTCTCATCATAGGGCTAGTGCTTCAGGATATTTCCTACGTTGGTAGTGCATGTCTTATCAAAAAATTGGCTGTGTCGGCAGAGTAGCTTGATTTACCAGGGTGCCATTTTATAAGTATTTAGCTTAATTTACATATATTTCCAAAAATAGAAGTGATGTTAGATTTCTTCAGTTAGTACTATATATATACTGTCGAACGTAGGCCAGGTTAAACCAAAAGATAACAAAAGGGAAATTGGGCAAAAAGAACGATACTTCTGCCAATTATTGATGAAATTAAAGACGAAGCATAAATTAATTAAAGACCTCGTGATTTTATGGTGTGCGAAGTACTTTGTTTTTTGTCGGCAAGGGTAACTTGAACTCTAAGCTACTTGCTTAATGATTTTGTTATCTTCCATTATTTGGCAAATGTGTGATAAATCAGTGGGTGTTTAATAAAAAGAATCTTAAACTCAAACCTTTCTCGCATCGGTCTTTGTTTCTATCATGGAATTTATAGCTCTAGACCTAATGCCCTTACTCGGAACCTCCCCCCCCGACACACTAAACCACCCCATCACAAACCCAAGCCAGTCTTTCACCATCATTGTAGATGCTTCGTTTTGCCATGTCAATTGCAATGCAGGTATGAGGGCGATTTGCAAAAATAGCTCCGGTCAGTGGATAGAAGGGATATGTGGGAAACTAGTCAGCAATGATGCATCCTCTACCGAAATGCTAGCCATACTTGAGTCAATGAAGTGGATCAAGAGGAAAGGATGGAATGATTGTTCAATCGTCGCATATTCTTTGGTGGCTGTGGATAATATCAATGGCGATGCAAAGATTAAGGACAGATACATGATAGATTTTTAAAATATACCGCAAGTGCACGGTGTCTGTTTAGCAGAAACTGGCAAATACGGGTCGATCCACAGGGAGAGGAGTTCTACAGATTTATGTTCAATTATCTAACTACTTCAAGAGAGGAAATTGATTGAGGAATTAATAACTAAACTAGAATAAACTATAACACAAAAAGATGAAAGTTTATCAATTAATAAAAAACCTAGGGCAATCGATCGGTCCACCATGCTTATACCAATTTAATCACTACAATATAGTTCGACAATACTTGGATTGAGGTTCGAATAAATAAAGTATTTCGTTAATCCTTGGTCAGGCATTAACAACTCTTAGATTAACATATGCCAGTACGGTCGCTCAACATAATCAAATCTACCTATTGTAACAAGCCTCTAATGAATACGATCTTTCGATTCTAATTCTTATTAGCTAAACATAACTCATGATATTGCGCAATTACATGAATTAAACAAGCATAACAAATCAATAGGAATTATTCTAATTCAATCCAAATAACGAAGAACTTTAAACCACAATAAAAAAGGTATAAACATGGCTTCCCTCTCTAAGCCCTAGAAAAAGTCTACTCACTCATGATAATAGTAAAATCAATAAACATAATCAAAGTAAAAGAATTCATTAAGTTAAACAAAGTAAAGAGAAATACCGAATGATTCAAGAACAATGAAAACCAAAATCGATGATCTTTATAATCTTCAAGAGCAAGAGTTAATACAAACTAGAGAGAGAGAAACTAAGTGTTTAGCCCTAAAAACGTAGATAATAAGATAGTCTAATTGGAATTACCAAAAACCTATTTATACTTTCCTTACAAAACCGGCTAAAAAAACAAATAAACCCGTCCCGAGAAAACCGCCCGGTCGGGCGGCGGTGATTAAGAAACCTACGACAAGAAGATATTTCGCCCGGTCGGGCGCGCAAACAGATTTCTTCTCTTCTCGCCCGGTTGACCGGGCGAACAAAACTCCTAAGCATCCAGACTTTTGTGGCTCGCCCGGTCGGGCAAAACCGCCCGGTCGACCGGGCGAGAGTGCTTTTCCGCTCATTTTTGATGTAATCTTGTCCGAATCACTTGTGCAATCTCTTTAATCTTCTATGGGCTATAAGTGGACCGTTGGACTTCCGTTCTGCAACTCAAATGAGGGTGCTAAACGCTTAATCTGCACAAAAACATCTAACACACGGAAACAAGTCCAAACATATCAAATAGCTCAAGAATCGAGCTCCAATGAGCTCAAATCAACTATCAAAGCTAAAGGAATAGAGCTAAATAATCTATATAAAATAGATACATCAAAATCCCCCAAGCTAACCTTTTGCTTGTCCCTAAGCAAAACCACACAAATGAGTTACAAGATACGATTGTTTCACCCCATAGAAAATGCAGTTCGAAAATATTAGTAGACTCAAAAATCAATCAAGAAAGCATGCATCATCATCAATCCCTTATATCAAGCCAATGACCAATCACCGAGAAAGACAATCAAGCAAGGTCACTACACATATCATGCAAATACTAAGATGGTGCTCACAAGGGGGAACGCTCTTCTCTCATTTTTTTGTGGCAGGCAAAAGATGTGCCCGATCACTCACCATCCCAACCATAACAACCCTTCCCACTCACACTCTCATGTGTTTAAAAAGGTAATAATGCCACTCATCCTAATCATGTCGATTCAAGTAGCAAACGTACTCTTTAACCTTGACAAACTGACTACACATCAATCCAATAAACAATGTAAACACAAGCTCAAGAGGACTTTTTCAGGATTGTAATGGGGCTTAGGTAAGGGTAGGGAATATGTATAGGAAATGTGGTGGAAAAAACCCAAGAATGGGGAAGCAAAAGTCACTAGAAGCATCAACTATAACACAACCAATAACAATGTCCCAACTCTATGAATCAACAAAATTTTCAATAAACCCATCCTTGAAGCAGTGTAATGAATTTTTCTTTGCAAGCGATTGTGAAGGAAAGAATTTTTACCCTTTTGTTCATTTTTTTCAATCTTTCTTTTCTTTTTCTTTGCATCTTTTCGATCCAACAATCACATTTATTTCACTTTGCTTATTCTCTTCTTTTTCTCGAACTTTGAACCTTACAAAATACAATCATCTCCACCCAAAGTAACTCATAGCAACCATTTCAGATACTAACTTCGACATATGCTCCCCCAAGCTAGGCTTGGATTAATATCAAAATAAGGGTCATGGGCATGTAATGAGGTTTAGTAACATGAAATAGTCATTAGGCTCAGCGGGGCTAAGGAGGATAATAGTATATCAATAAAAATCACTTTGAGGCTCAAGAATCAGACAAAAGGATGCCTCTATCATAGCAATTGCCACAAGTCATCAGATATCAATAAGTACGTTGTCGAAGTCAAGATCAGTCAACTAATGAGGAACTAACACGCAAGAAACAGAATGGATGTAGAAATAAATCCATTGGCAAGAATGAGTCCTCACAGTCTAACCAACTTAGCTCTACAATCAATGCAAGTGCCCGCAAGTATCATGCAATCAAGGGTCATGGAAGATTGAAAATCAACTCAAGACTAACAAAATACTCACGCTAACTATCATAGATTCAGAGTCTAAAAATTCATTCAAAAATTTGGGGGTGCAGGGAAACAACCATGCACCTCATCATACTCATGTCAAGTTCGTATTTTTTTCAAGTTTTTTTTTTTTTTTTTTTTTTTTTTTTTTTGGACAATGAAAACCAAAAAAAAATGAAACTAGACTAACTATACTACAAAGCAGTAAAGAGAGAGAAAGTACTTACAGAAATCCTCCCCCCAAGCTAAACTCGGCAATGGCCTCATTGCAGCTAGAGGGAAAGAGAGGACTCACGCGTCATCATCAGACATATCGGCAGTAAAACTGCCACCGGTAGTACCTGCAGCACCAAAAGCAGTATGGCCAGAAGGAACATTCCGAGCATGGTCAGTAGGGTCAGGGACCTGTGGTGTGTACCATGAAGGGTGGGTGGCATCATGGGCAACAAGCCCTTGGTGAAAATAGTCATGGTAGATAGGGTACAGGGCATGGCGCATGTCAGACTCCACGGTAGTCAACCGTGTGTCCAACGAAGTCGGTGAGTATGGATTGTAGCCCTGACCAAGCTCAAGACGGCCCATCTGTGAGGTAAGGGACTGATGTCCCTGCTCAAGGCGGGTAAGGACCGCCATCATAGGATCCATAGGCGCGGCGGAGGAGGAGGCTTCCCCAGCGGGCTGCCTGTGGTAGGTCCGCAGAGGTCGCCTAACAATGGGCTCTTGACCCCGCATAGGAAGGAGGTACGACCCCACACCAGGCTCTAAGCGGGTCTGAGCAGGGTCGGGAAGAAGGATAGACTCCTTCTTAGCAATGAACCACCTAAATTTGTTCGCAGACTGGGCGGTTAGCCATTTAGCATTTGTCATATAATCAATGTTAATCTCGGCGGGACCAGCTACGGCATTGCTAATGTCGGGGTATAGCCAAAATGAGCAAGCAATAGCGGTAATGAGGCCACCTAAAACAATAGGTTGCCCCCTAACACTACCATCGTCAAACAAAGCGAGTAAATTGGCGGCGGTCGGCTTGGTGGGACACAAACAGATAAGGAAGGCACAGAGAGTAATCAAGCTCGGGAAACAAATAACTACCCATCAAAAAAATCTCCTGTTTTTGATGAAGTGGGGCTCAAGCACGCCCAAAAAGTGTGAATCCCAAAAATCGCTGTAAGTAGCGAAGGCTGGGAAAATGGAGGTGGTCTGCAGTCATATGCTGGGTGTTAACATCCCCATCACCTGTGAATGCGGTCCACAAGGTATTAATTCGAACAATGGGAGGGGGGCGGTGATCATCAGTAACAGGGAGGCCAAAAATAGCAGCTAATTGGCCTAATGTGAGTTCTCGATCCTCATTCATGAGGCGAAAACGGATAACTTGATTTTTATTGCCTACTTCTAATGAGCTCAAGAATTCAAGTGTAAGATGCCCATATGTCCAGAAAAACATGCCGAACATTGTTCCCAATCCCAATTTCTCAAATAGCGTTTTAGTTTCACCGTAAATACCCAAAGCATGCAAAGCATTAGCATCAACAAAACGAGTAGGGATTATGTTCCGATATTTCAACTTTTCAAATCTTTGTTTTTGTTCTAGGGATTTGAAGATTACCTGCGGGAATGTCGAATCTGGTGGAATTTGAGCGCTTGATACCCCTCTTGAGCTGTGTTTCCTCTTGCTTGGCCCTGACATGGTGGAAAAGAAAAGAAAAGTGGAGATTTTTGGGAGTGAGAGAATTGAAGTGGGATGATGGAGGGTTATGGGAGAAAGATGAAGAAAAGTGTTGGGATATGAAGAAAATTGAAGAAGAAGATGAATTTGTGAATGGTGAAAAGTAGGGTGGAGTTTGGCTATGGAGGTTTTTTTAGGAGAGAGAGAGATAGAGAGTTGAGAGGATGAAGAAAAGTGAGAGAAAATGAAAGAAGTGAAGGAAGAAAGAAGTGGAGTGAAGGAACAAATAAGAGGATCGAAGTTCCGTAATATCCGCCCGGTCGACCGGGCGAAAAAAGTTTCTTGTTTTATCTTCGCAGATCTGGCAAGGGCTTGGAGTAGAAAACCGCCCGGTCGACCGGGCGAAACTCGTTTCCTCAACGTACTAAGGGCATTCCGCCCGGTTAACCGGGCTAGCTTATCCCCAAATTCGCTTGCGCGCCCGGTCGGGAGACTTCGCCCGGTTGACCGGGCGATATGTTTTGTTGCTTTCTTTTCGCCCTTCTGGGATTTTAGTTGCGCGCCCTGTCCGGCGGACTCGCCCGGTGGGGCGAGTTGAGAGGCCCGGTCGGGCTAAACCGCCCGGTCGACCGGGTGGCTATATTTTCCGCTGTTTTTCGTCAGGATTTTTCCAAGTTGTGATATTGACCCCCTGCACGCACTAAACTCGCCAAAATGTCAGTACACTCTCTCTCACCTCTCTAAAAAAATAAGAAAAGTAATCTAAACTAGTAAAGAAAAAGAAAAGTAAAGACGGGTTGCCTCTCGCAAAGCGCTGGTTTAGAAAGGTCCCGCACGACCTTAGTACCTCTGATTTCAAGGTGAGGGAACATCTAAATAGATGACCTCTACTTGACCTATGAAAGCACCCTCATGATACAATTTCAAACGTTGACCATTCACCTTAAACTTTGTCCCCTCTGCATTGGCCACTTCAACGGCTCCATGAGGCTTTACATCAGTGACAACAAAAGGTCCAGACCACTTTGACTTAAGCTTTCCAGGAAAAAGCCTTAGTCTAGAGTTGTATAATAAAACCTTGTCACCAATATGAAACTCGCGCTTCTCAATCATCTTGTCATGAAACCTCTTTGTCTGCTCCTTGTAAAGTTTGTGCTTC
Source organism: Beta lomatogona (assembly GCA_947646795.1). Classification (NCBI taxonomy): domain Eukaryota; kingdom Viridiplantae; phylum Streptophyta; class Magnoliopsida; order Caryophyllales; family Amaranthaceae; genus Beta; species Beta lomatogona. The sequence goes on from CANSNZ010000445.1 coordinate 358,299, forward strand.
TCATATGCTTCCAGTCGAAGCTCATCTAACTCATTCAACTGAAGAAGTCTTGTTTCACCTGTAGCCTCTAAATCCAAGTTAATTTCTTTGACTGCCCATGCTGAGAGATACTCCATTTCAACTGGTAAATGACAAGCTTTGCCATAGACCAATCGATATGGGGTGGTGCCGAGAGGTGTCTTAAAAGCAGTTCGCAGTGCCCATAAAGTGTCATCCAACTTTTGTGACCAATCTTTCCTTGACCTGTTGACTACCTTCTCTAAAATGCGCTTGATCTGACGATTGGAGACTTCAACTTGGCCATTACTCTGAGGGTGATATGCCAAGCCAACCTTATGAGTAACTCCATATTTCTTCAGTAAAGCTTGGAAGGTTCTCTGATGAAAATGAGACCCCCCATCACTGATCAAGACTCTCGGGACTCCGAAACGAGGAAAAATAATCTTCTTGAAGAGCTTCATGACCACCTTAGAATCATTAGTAGGGGAAGCCACAGCTTCAACCCACTTAGTCACATAATCCACAGCTACCAAAATATACCTGTTCCCACAAGAAGAAGGGAAAGGTCCCATGAAATCAATTCCCCACACATCAAAGGGCTCAATCTCCAAAATTCCCATCTGTGGCATCTCCTGTCTCTTTGAAATATTTCCCGTTCTTTGACACTCATTACAAGAGAGGCAAAAAGCACGGGCATCTTTGAAGATAGTAGGCCAGTAGAACCCACTCTGGAGAACTCTATAAGCGGTGGCCTGTGAGCCAAGATGCCCACTACAAGGCATACTATGACAGTGTTGTAGGATTCCAGCTATCTCCCAATCGGCAACACATCGTCTAAACAAGCCATCTGAACACTTCTTGTATAGAAGTGGGTCTTCCCAATAGTAATGCTTAGCATCATGATAAAACTTCTTGCGTTGTTGGTACGTCAAATCTGGAGGAGGAGAACCACCAACACAATAGTTAGCAAAATCAGCATACCATGGAGATTGAATAGATACAGCAAAAAGATGATCATCAGGAAAAGAATCATCTATGGGACCATCAGCACTGGACTCAAATCTTAATCTGGAGAGATGATCGGCAACGACATTCTCAGCACCCTTCTTATCACGGATCTCCAAAACAAACTCTTGTAATAAGAGTATCCAGCGAATAAGTCGTGGCTTGGCTTCCTTCTTAGCCAATAGATACTTCAATGCCGCATGATCGGTGTGGACAATAACTTTCGAACCTATGAGGTAGGTTCGAAACTTGTCAAGAGCATATACAATGGCCAATAACTCCTTCTCTGTAGTAGCATAGTTGACTTGAGCTTCATCTAATGTCTTGCTGGCATAGTAAATAGCATGGAGGGTCTTGTTCTTCCGTTGGCCAAGTACAACACCCACTGCATAATCACTAGCATCACACATGATCTCGAAGGGAAGACTCCAATCTGGAGGTTGTATGATAGGGGCAGTGATCAATGCTTTCTTAATCCTGTCAAAAGACTCCACACAAGCGTCAGTAAAATCAAAGGTGGCATCCTTGAGCAACAATTGAGTAAGGGGTTTCGCAATTTTGGAAAAATCTTTTATTAACCTGCGATAAAACCCCGCATGATCCAGAAAACTCCTCACTCCCTTGACATTCACAGGAGGAGGAAGTTTCTCAATCACCTCAATTTTTGCCCGATCAACTTGGATGCCACATTCAGAAACAAGATGACCAAGTACCACTCCCTCATGGACCATGAAGTGACATTTTTCCCAGTTTAAAACCAAATTAACATCAGTACAACGTCTCAGTACTCTAGAAAGATTATGCAAACACACATCAAAGTCAGACCCATAGACACTGAAATCATCCATAAATACCTCCATAATATTCTCAATGAAATCAGAAAAAATGGCCATCATACATCTTTGAAATGTGGCAGGGGCGTTACACAAGCCAAAAGGCATTCGGCGGTAAGCAAAGGTGCCATAAGGACATGTGAACGTCGTCTTCTCCTGATCTTCTGGGTGAATGGGAATCTGAAAGAAACCTGAATATCCATCCAAATAACAGAAAAAGCTATGTTTTGCTAATCTTTCTAACATCTGGTCAATAAAAGGGAGGGGAAAGTGATCTTTCAAGGTGGCTATGTTTAATCTGCGATAGTCAATACACATTCGCCAACCTGTAACAGTACGAGTAGGAATTAGTTCATCTCTATCGTTCTTAACAACAGTAGTCCCCCCCCTTTTTAGGAACAACTTGAACCGGGCTCACCCACTTAGAATCTGAGATGGGATAGATGATGCCCGCGTCAAGCAGTTTCATTATTTCCTTCTTCACTACCTCTTGCATATTAGGATTCAAACGTCTTTGGGGTTGTATGCAAGGGCGGTGATTTTCTTCCAAATTTATTCTATGCATACAAAAATTAGGACTAATACCCTTTAAATCATCAATACTATACCCAATAGCCTTTTTATGCACGCGAAGCACTGTAAGAAGTTGTGAAAGCTGGCTATCTGTGAGTTTAGTACTGACAATCACAGGGCATTCCTCATTATCATCAAGAAATGCATATTTGAGGTGAGAAGGTAAAGGTTTAAGTTCTAACTTCTTTACCTGTGGCTCAGAAGTAGAGCAAACAGTCTCCATTACCTCACATTCGACTGCCTCATCAACATTAAGGTCATCCAGTTCAAGAATTTTCTCCAATGGGTCATCTGGCAGAAATTGGTGATAGTCACCTCCCGAAATCTCTTCCAGTACAGCAATCCTGCGGCATGTGTGCTCAAGCATAGGAGACTTAATAGCATTGGTTAGTTTGAAAGTAATAGTATCATCACCAACACTTAAAGTCAAAGAGCCAGACTTAACATCAATCACAAAGACCGGTAGATACACAAGAAAGGCCTACCTAAAATAATGGGGATCCGACTATCCTCCTCCATATCCAAACACTACAAAGTCTACAGGAATATAGAATTTTCCAACCCTGACAGGAACATCCTCTAAAATACCCAAAGGATATTTCATAGAACGATCCGCCATCTGCAAAGTAATCTGGGTGCACTTCAAAACTCCCAAGTTCAGTTTATTACAGATAGATAGAGGCATAACATATACACTAGCTCCTAGATCACATAAAGCCTTATCTATAAACAATGCACCTACATGACATGGGATGGAAAAACTACCAGGATCCTTTAATTTTGGAGGGATTTTATTTTGCAAAACAGCACTACACTCTTCAGTTAGAGCAACTCTATCTAGACCACCAAAATCCTTTTTCTTAGTAATCATGTCTTTCAAAAATTTGGCATAAACAGGCACTTGAGAGATTAAATCAGTAAAAGGAACTGTTACCTCAAGATTCTTGACCATTGACATGAACTTACCAAGCTGTTGATCAACCTTGGATTTTTGCATCCTGTGAGGGAAAGGTAGTGGTGGTGTAGGAGAGTCTGTAATCTTCTCCTTTTGCTTCTTTGCTTCATCTACTTTCTCTTGCTCAACTTCAGCTTTTGAGCTATCTTCACCATCCTTTTCATCCACTACATCATTGTTGTCTGGAGGTGGCAAATCATCAGTAGGCATAAGTGGAGCATCATATTGTGTTCCGCTTCGAAGCGTGACAGCATTAGTAGTCTCTTTGGGAATTGGTTGCCCCGGCAAATGACCTGGTTGCCTCTGCACATTATTTCCGGCCACCTGAGCAAGTTGAGTCTCCAAATGCTTTGTAGTATTCTTCAGCTCTTTAATGCTCTCCTCGTGATTTTTCTGCATAGAAACAATCATTTTCATTAGATCAGACATAGTAGGCTCTTGAGAGCTAGCACTCTGAGGAGTTTGCTGCTGATAGCCTTGGTGTGAAGGCCTATTGAAACCAGGAGGGGGATTCTGAGGAGCCCCTTGATAATATTGTTGTCTAGCAGCATGTGGTGGTGGATTTTGATGTGGTGGTGGGTACGATGTTTGCGGCATAGGTTGAGGGTTCCGAACATTATTGTTTTTGTAGGAGAAATTAGGATGATCCCTCCAACCTGGGTTGAATGTGTTAGAGTAGGGGTTGTGTGGAGGTCTCTGCTGAAAAGCATTTGCATGCTCCATCGATTCGAGATCGGGTTGATCGTAGCAACAATCATGACCAAAGTGGCCTTGAACACCACACACCTCACAGAAAGAAGAGGTAATAGGAGCCATAGAAGACATAGCATTAATACTCATAGGAGGAGTACTAGACTGCGAAGATTTCAGTGAGTCCATCTTCATGCTCAACTGGGCAACTTGTGCAGAAAACAGGGAATATGCATCAGCATCCAACTTTTTCTTTGTAATAGTCCTGGAAGAACTATGATCATTTGCTGCTAAGTTGGCCAAAAAACTGTACCCTTCATCTACCTCCTTATCTAGGAAAACACCCCCTGCAGATGAATCGATTATACTCTTGATATGGGGTTGTAGACCATTGTAGAATGCCTAAGTGATGAACCACTTGTCTAGATTGTGGTGTGGGCATTCTCTCTCGCAGGTCCTTGAACCTATTCCATGCTTCCTTCGGTGTCTCATCGGGTTCCTGTTGCAAGGTAGCAAGCTTGTGCTCGATTTCTCGCAGTCTTGGTAGGAGGGTAGTACTCTTTCGGGAATGCTTCGGAAATAGCACTCCACTCGGTTTCATTAACATCATTCAGCCATTTCTGTGCCTTGTCCCTTAGTGAGAATTCGAAGACCATGACCTTCAACTGATCAGGAGTGACCCCTTGGTGCTTAACGGTACGACAAAGTTGTTGAAACCGTTGTAAATGATTTGCAGGGTCTTCAGATGGGTGCCCTCCAAACTGGTTCTGTTGGATCATATTGATGAGGGCAGGTTTGATCTCAAAATTGGCCGCTTGAATGTCGGGCATAGTAGGCCCTGTGGAAATACCACCAGGAGAAGGTACCCCATAAGATTTCAATGACTTAGGAGGCATGATTGACTCTGAAGGACCTTCTGTGGATTTTCCCTGGTTAGCAGACTGCTTCTTCTTCTTTTGTTGCTTTTTGAGTTGCCGGATGGTTTTCTCAAGATCAGGATCAGTTGGAACTGGAATACCTGTTCTCTTTGACCTGGGCATAAAAGAAACAAAGAAAAATGTGCAGTGAGATGGCCTCAATTGGAACTTGAAGTTCCAATGAGACAGCAGAAATAGTTCAAATAATTAATCAGAAAGCTATAGAAACTAGCCGTCTCCCCGGCAACGGCGCCAAAAACTTGATAGATTTTTAAAATATACCGCAAGTGCACGGTGTCTGTTTAGCAGAAACTGGCTAATACGGGTCGATCCACAGGGAGAGGAGTTCTACAGATTTATGTTCAATTATCTAACTACTTCAAGAGAGGAAATTGATTGAGGAATTAATAACTAAACTAGAATAAACTATAACACAAAAAGATGAAAGTTTATCAATTAATAAAAAACCTAGGGCAATCGATCGGTCCACCATGCTTATACCAATTTAATCACTACAATATAGTTCGACAATACTTGGATTGAGGTTCGAATAAATAAAGTATTTCGTTAATCCTTGGTCAGGCATTAACAACTCTTTGATTAACATATGCCAGTACGGTCGCTCAACATAATCAAATCTACCTATTGTAACAAGCCTCTAATGAATACGATCTTTCGATTCTAATTCTTATTAGCTAAACATAACTCATGATATTGCGCAATTACATGAATTAAACAAGCATAACAAATCAATAGGAATTATTCTAATTCAATCCAAATAACGAAGAACTTTAAACCACAATCAAAAAGGTATAAACATGGCTTCTCTCTCTAAGCCCTAGAAAAAGTCTACTCACTCATGATAATAGTAAAATCAATAAACATAATCAAAGTAAAAGAATTCATTAAGTTAAACAAAGTAAAGAGAAATACCGAATGATTCAAGAACAATGAAAACCAAAATCGATGATCTTTATAATCTTCAAAAGCAAGAGTTAATACAAACTAGAGAGAGAGAAACTAAGTGTTTAGCCCTAAAAACGTAGATAATAAGATAGTCTAATTGGAATTACCAAAAACCTATTTATACTTTCCTTACAAAACCGGCTAAAAAAACAAATAAACCCGTCCCGAGAAAACCGCCCGGTCGGTCGGCGGTGATTAAGAAAACTACGACAAGAAGATATTTCGCCCGGTCGGGCGCGCAAACAGATTTCTTCTCTTCTCGCCCGGTTGACCGGGCGAACAAAACTCCTAAGCATCCAGACTTTTGTGGCTCGCCCGGTCGGGCAAAACCGCCCGGTCGACCGGGCGAGAGTGCTTTTCCGCTCATTTTGATGATGTAATCTTGTCCGAATCACTTGTGCAATCTCTTGAATCTTCTATGGGCTATAAGTGGACCGTTGGACTTCCGTTCTGCAACTCAAATGAGGGTGCTAAACGCTTAATCTGCACAAAAACATCTAACACACGGAAATAAGTCCAAACATATCAAATAGCTCAAGAATCGAGCTCCAATGAGCTCAAATCAACTATCAAAGCTAAAGGAATAGAGCTAAATAATCTATATAAAATAGATACATCAATACACTAATATCACAGAAAATTGCGGGGCATTGTTGCGTGAGGGACAAGTGAAAGAGGTGCTTAAAACAGGAAGAGAACAAACAAGGGAAGCAGATGTTTTGGCCTGGCTAATTAGGAAAGGCAGCGAGGAAGATCTAGAGTTCCACTAATTTTCATCACCACCATGGGAGGAACTTAGTATTACATTAGAGAATCTAACCTATGAACATTTATGTTTGTGCGAAAATGTAAGGGTTGATAGCCATGCAGTAACTTAACTTTGTGTATGTGTAAACGTTCTAGTTTATTCTAATTATCTTGCTCCCATTAACCAAAAAAAAAAATTAGTACAATTGATAATGTGGTAAATCAGACGGTGCAACATGCAACAAGGAAAAGAAAATGGTGCAACAAGGAGAAAAAAAATTAGGCAGAAAGGGGAAAATGGCAAATTATTAATTGGACCGAGTCTAACATCAACTTCTACTGGCTACACCTAGAAAAATGACATCATGGTGTTATATAAGGAACATGCATGCAACTAGAGAGCATAACAATATTATTTCTTATTAAGTTTATAACAGGCAACCAATATTAATCTTAATATTGGTCGCACCTAGGGATGGGTATGGTTCGAATGTGGGGCGGATCCAGCCAGACCTAGATCCGTAAATTTTGAGTTGGACCTAGATCCGCCCTAAACCCACAGGGTCTAAAAAATCTAGACCCTTACCCAGATCCAATGGGTCTGGCGGGTCCTTGGTCCAAAACGGGTCTAGAATGGATCTCAACCTTATTAAGAGTTTTCATTATTCTTTTAACTTGCGTCTCTTTACGCCCACTAATAAAATACCATAACAATAGTCTAATTCTCCTACGAAACATTCCAAATAAAGACATCCACAACAAGGGTGACATGAGGCCTGGCCGGCAACAGATTAAATGAGAAGTTTAGAGTTGGAGGGGACTTGACTCAATAGATACTTGAAAAACTAAAAATTCATATGTTAGGGTAAAAAGTTTCATTGCTCTTTATATATTTTGTGTTATTATTATTATTAGTAGTAGTAGTAGTAGTAGTAGTAGTAGTAGTAGTATTAGTAGAAGTAAAAAACGGTTAGGGTCTGATTGATTCAAACCCATAGAAGAAAATGGGGAGGGTATGGGTTTGAATCAATCAAACCCAGACCCCTTTTTTTACACCCAGACCCAATGGGTCTCAGTTGTAGACCCAGATCCATGTCAATCCCTAGTCACACTTTTTCTCTTTATTCAATCATTGCACGTATGTATACTACATGGTTAGGAAACCTTACTAAACACTAAATACTCATAAACTGTTGTATTTTTGAGCAGCAGGTTATAACCTAGTGGTGTTGGCATCACCTCCGATCCCAGAGATCCTGGGATTTAGTCTCACCCTTTGCAAGGAGGGATCCCCAATTCCCCCTACTTGCAAGGCACTTCATCTTAACTTATTTAAACTATAATCATATATATATATCCAATTAGACTCCTAGTTGTACAATAGATAAACTATATTTTCTAATTCTATCCTATTAACTTTAATTATATCTCCTACTACTATACTTCTATTATCACAATAATATCATACTTCATGATAACCTATCAACTATAATAAATGCGTTATCCTCGACGTTTCTCAAAATAATATAGATTTATTATGAAAAACAAAAATAGTATGGACTCAGGTCTGATAACAACTATTGAGAAATATATAGCATTCCTTTTTTTTTTTTTTTGAAAGAGAAAAATCATTAATTGAATGCCAAACGGCATCTACAATAGGTATTAAGGAAAAACAAGATACAATTAAACAAGGCTAAATCAAATTCGTCTTCGAAGGAACTACAATGAACCAGATCGAGCAATACAGCGCAACCCCCTTGTATTTGCTGAATCAAGCAGCTATTGATGAGGAACTCTATCATTATGATGTAGTTTGGGAAGAACATTCTTGACCGAGTCATGTTGACCGCATCCAAGATTCTAATACCTTCATGTTGAGTCTCAAACTTCAACCAATGAGAACAATTTCTCATACCTCAAAACAAAAACAAAAATACTCACAACTCCCATAGGGGAGAAGGAAAATTTCCAAAACAGAAACTAAAAATCCCATAACAGGGTTTGAAAAGATCTCATAAAGAGAGACTAATTTATTAAAGAAAACAAGAAAATGAATTAAAAACTGAAAATAAAAGGGGAGGGGCTTACCATGGATGAGATCATCCATGGCAGCCCCTAACTGATGAAGAAGGGGTAGGGGAGGCTAGGGTTTGAGAGAGAAAGAGAGAGGGGGGAGGTTAGGTCTGGCGGCTTTTTGATATGTGGCAGTAATTATATATAGCATTCCTTCTTTACAAGAGATAAGTGATTTTTTTTCATCCTGATACTAATTTTCTGCATTTCAAAAAAATTATTATTTACCCCTTAACATGCCAAATGGAATAAAATTGGAAAACCACTCTCCAAATAATTGCCCTCCTCGTCCCAGCCTAGCTAACATCTCTAGTAACGACAGGACTAGCAATTTTCTAATATACGCGTTTAAGAAGCTAAATTTAAGCCACCACTATTATGCTAAACTTTTTTTTATTTTTATATGCTAAACTTATTTGCTCCTCTGCCCAAATGTGGGAAACTAGTCATAAATGATGCATCCTCTGCCGAAATGCTAGCCATACTTCAGTCAATGAAGTGGATCAAGAGGAAAGGATGGAATGATTGTTTGATCGTCACAGATTCTTTGGTGGCTGTGGATAATATCAATGGCGATGCAAAGATTAAGGACATATACACTAATATCACAGAAAATTGCAGGGCATTGTTGCAGGATGGACAACTGAAAGAGGTGCTTAAAACAGGAAGAGAACAAACAAGGGAACTAGATGTTTTGGCCAGGCTAATTAGGACAGGCAGCAAGGAAGATCTAGAGTTCCACCAATTTTCATCACCACCATGGGAGGAACTTAGTATTACATTAGAGAATCTAACCTATGAACATTTATGTTTGTGCGAAAATGTAAGGGTTGATAGCCATGCAGTAACTTAACTTTGTGTATGTGTAAACGTTCTAGTTTATTCTAATTATTTTGCTCCCATTAACCAAAAAAAAAAAATTAGTACAATTGATAATGTGGTAAATCAGAAACGGAGCAACATGCAACGAGGAAAAGAAAATGGTGCAACAAGGAGAAAAAAAAAATTAGGCCGAAAGGGGAAAACGGCAAATTATCAATTGGACCGAGTCTAATATCAACTTCTACTGGCTACACCTAGAAAAATGACATCATGGTGTTATATAATTAACATGCATGCAACTAGAGAGCATAACGATATTCTTTCTTATTAAGTTTATAACTGGCAACCAATATTAATCTTAACATTGGTCGCACCTAGGGATGGGAATGGGTCGAATGTGGGGCGGATCCAGCCAGACCCAGATCCGTAAATTTTGAGTTGGACCCAGACCCGCCCCAAACCCACAGGGTCTAAAAAATGTAGACCCTTACCCAGATCCAATGGGTCTGGCGGGTCCTTGGTCCAAAACGGGTCTAGAATGGATCTCAACCTTATTAAGTGTTTTCATTATTCTTTTAACTTGCGTCTCTTTATGACCACTAATAAAATACCATAACAATAGTCTAATTCTCCTACGAAACATTCCAAATAAAGACATCCACAACAAGGGTGACTTGAGGCCCGGCCGGCAACAGATTAAATGAGAAGTTTAGAGTTGGAGGGGACTTGACTCAATAGTTACTTGAAAAACTAAAAATTCATATGTGAGGGTAAAAAGTTTCATTGCTCTCTATATATTTTGTGTTATTATTATTATTATTATTATTATTATTATTATTATTATTATTATTATTATTATTATTATTATTATTATTATTATTATTATTATTATTATTATTATTATTATTATTATTATTATTATTATTATTATTATTATTATTATTATTATTATTATTATTATTATCATCATCATCATCATCATCATCATCATCATCATCATCATCATCATCATCATCATCATCATCATCATCATCATCATCATCATCATCATCATCATCATCATCATCATCATCATCATCATCATCATCATTATTATTATTATTATTATTATTATTATTATTATTATTATTATTATTATTATTATTATTATTATTATTATTATTATTATTATTATTATTATTATTATTATTATTATTATTATTATTATTATTATTATTATTATTATTATTATTATTATTATTATTATTATTAGTAGTAGTAGTAGTAGTAGTAGTAGTAGTAAAAACGGGTCGTGGTCCGATTGATTCAAACCCATAGAAGAAAATGGGGAGGGTATGGGTTTGAATCAATCAGACCCATACCCCTTTTTTTACACCTAGACCCAATGGGTCTCAATTGTAGACCCGGATCCATGTCCATCCCTAGTCACATTTTTTCTCTTTAATCAATCATTGCACATATGTATACTACATGGTTAGGAAACCTTACTAAACACTAAATACTCATAAAATATTGTATTTTTGAGCAGCAGGTTATAGCCTAATGGTGTTGGCATCACCTCCGATCCCATAGATCCTGGGATCGAGTCTCACCCTTTGCAAGGAGGGATCCTCAATTCCCCCTACTTGCAAGGCACTTTATCTTGCCTTATTTAAACTATATATATATATATATATATATATATATATATATATATATATATATATATATATATATATAATCCAATTAGACTCCTAGTTGTACAATAGATAAACTATATTTTCTAATTCTATCCTATTAAGTTTAATCATATCTCCTACTGCTATACTTCTATTATCACAATAATATCATACTTCATGATAACCTATCAACTAGAATAACTTCGTTATCCTCGACGTTTATCAAAATAATATAGATTTATTATGAAAAACAAAAATAGCATGGACTCAGGTCTGATAACAACTATTGAGAAATATATAGCATTCCTTTTTTTTTTTGAAAGAGAAAATTCATTAATTGAAGGCCAAACGGCTTTTACAATAGGTATTAAGGAAAAACAAGATACAATTAAACAAGGCTAAATCAAATTCGTCTTCGAAGGAACTACAATGAACCAGATCGAGCAATACAGCGCATCCCCCTTGTATTTGCTGAATCAAGCAACTATTGATGAGGAAGTCTATCATTATGATGTAGTTTGGGAAGAACATTCTTGACCGAGTCATGTTGACCGCATCCGAGATTATAATACCTTCATGTTGAGTCTCAAACTTCAACCAATGAAAACAATTTCTCATACCTAAAAACAAACAAAAAACACGCTCACAAGGAGATTTCCAAAACAGAAACTAAAAACCCCATAACAGGGTTTGAAAAGATCTCATAAAGATTGACTAATTTATTAAAGAAAACAAGAAAATGAATTAAAAACTGAAAATAAAAGGGGAAAAAGGGCTTACCATGGATGATTTCATCCATGGCAGCCCCTAACTGATGAAGAAGGGGTAGGGGAGGCTAGAGTTTGAGAGAGAAAGAGAGAGGGGGGAGGCTAAGTCTTGCGGCTTTTTGATATGTGGCAGTAATTATATATAGCATTCCTTCTTTACAAGAAATAATTGATTTTTTTTCATCCTGATACTAATTTTCTGCATTTCAGAAAAATTATTATTTTCCCCTTAACATGCCAAATGGAATAAAATTGGAAAACCACTCTCCAAATAATTGCCCTCTTCGTCCCAGACTAGCTAACATCTGTAGTAACGATTGGACTAGCAATTTTCTAATATACGCGTTTAAGGCCCTGTTCTTTTGGACTTATTTTCAGCAAAAATAAGTAAAAATAAGTTCAGTTCAGCAAAAATAAATAAAAATAAGTTCAGTTCAGCAAAAATAAGTAAAAATAAGTTCTGTTCAGCAAAAATAAGTAAAAATAAGTTCAGTTCAGCAAAAATAAGTTCAGTATTACTATTAATGTTGTAATTATTATTTTTGTTTTCAATATTACTATTAATATCGTTATTATTATTAATATTATAATTATAATAACGATGAATTTGTAATTTTTTTTATTTTTTTAAATATTTTTTTATTTATTATTTAGTAATTATTATTTATTATTATTTATTATTATTATTATTATTATTATTATTATTATTTATTATATATTATTTATTATTTATTATTTATTATTATTTATTATTATTATTATTTATTATTTATTATTTTTTATTATTATTATTTTTTATTATTTTTATTTTTATTATTTATTATTTAGTAATTATTATCTATTATTTATATTTATTATTTATTATTTATTATTTATTATTATTATTTATTTATTTATTATTATTGTTTAGCAAAAATAAGTTCAGTTTAGCAAAAATTAGTAAAAATAAGTTTAGTTCAGCAAAAATAAGTAAAAATAAGTTCAGTTCAGCAAAAATAAGTAAAAATAAATTCAGTTCAGCTAAAATAAGTTCAGTTCAGCTAAAATATAATAAGTTCAGTTCACTTCAGCCAAAATAAGCTCAAAAGAACAGGGCCTAAGAAGCTAAATTTAAGGCCACCACTATTATGCTAAACTTTTTTTTATTTTAATATGCTAAACTTATTTGCTCCAAGTTAAGTTGAAAATGAATTACTCCCTCTGTTTTTTTTTTATCTTTCTCACTTGGAATCTTAGCACTATTCATACTTAGAGAGAATCTTCTCTATTTTTTTCAATTTATAAGATAAAATATAGTCATGTGGTGTCTTGTTTGATTCGTCTCAATAAGTACATTATTAAAATTCATTCGTTATAATTTTTACTAATATATAATGAAAGATATTTAAGTTCAAAGAGTTGCATTAGGAGTCGCGCACAAGAAAGTGAGAATGATAAAAAAAACAGAGGGAGTACTAACTAACAGACCAAATCAAACGTTGAACTCAACATGGAAGTTTAACAGTACGTACCATTCATAAACACTGTGATGACTGGTGTTATTATCATTAGAAAAAGATAATAACAACCATGTCGCAACTACCTTATTTTGATAACAAAATTCTTGGGTGTAACAACCCATAAATCACCCGGTTCTTTTGTAAAAAGAATTCAAATGACATGAAATCAATGACAAAATGACATCATATTCATGTCATTGTTTGTGTAGTCCATGTTATTTTTGTTGAAATTTGTGTCATTATGTACGTGTGAGATTTTGTTATACAATAAGTAGTATTGTAACATATTACATCAAAGACGCACTCTTTTGATAATCGTGACCCCTTTTCACACCAGAAATTTAGTTAATACAGGATTACAAATTACTACTCCCTCATCTCCTTGATAACATTTCCCTTTGCTTTTTTTTCCAAGTTAAAACTTGTAAATTTTGACCGCAAATTCTCATCAATATATAACAAAAGACACAACCATATGGGATCTTGATGATTGCTAATAGATTCGTCCTAAAGAATATTCAGTGTATCGACTTTTTAAAAATTTCTATTATAAATGGTTAAAGATATGTCTTGTAAAACGTACAAAAAAAATGATGAGCTTATTGGAAATAGTATCGTTAAAAATGTATTTTTTTTGTCAAATCATGTCAAATCTTAATTATGAGAGAGCGAGACAATGTAACAACTAGATCACATATTAGTGTATATGATTTTTTTTTTTTTTTTGACACAGAGTGTATATGATATTTGATGCAAATTGATAATAGCATCAAAACCTTGACTAGCTAATAATATATCAGTGAATGATCTAGGCATCTGCCTTTAATCATTATGATTTACTATAATTTATTTCCTAATTAGGTAGGGTGGACCAATTATTTTAAGTAGACGATATATATAGTATCATGATCAGCATCTAATCTATAAAATACAATTTTGAATACTATTATATCCCACTTTTGGTTCTTGCTTGAGAACCAAGATGGGAAAATAGTAATCTAAGGCTATAATGAAACTCACACTTCACCAACTAATTTTCCCTTTAAAGACCCCCTCCTTGTCACGAAAGCATATCATATATCTCAAACCCCATTTTCATTTCGTCTACCCATCTTACTATTTATTTATTATTTATCCTCTAATTTTATAGAGCAAAAAGATAATTAAAGTTATGTCACAAGCAAGTGCAAAGAAAAATGTACTAGAGAAAAGTAGCAAAATAGGGTTGTTTAAAACAAAAGAAAACCCAAACCAAAGCAACAATAGCTTCTTGAAGAACTTCAAGAAGGTATATCCACTTGGTATTCACAGGAGCAACTCCTCACTCTCGATTTCGTCGATTTCGTTATCTTTGTCTCAAACCTCCACAGATTCTTCCCTTAACGATTATTCATGCCCATTGGATCAAAAGATCTTGTTATCGCTCGAATCGCTTCACAAGATTTCAATCACTTCAGAGAAGAAAGAGGCTCAAGTTGTGGTGGCTAATACTAAGGTGGAACTGCCTAGTCCTAAGCATTGTGACCATGCTGAGCTCAAGAGGTGCCATTGGATAACCAAAAATAGTGGTAAGAACTTTTTTCATGATACAACACTTTTTATAGAAAATCTTGTCTCATATAGACATTATTATTGTTGTCTTATTGATGTGATGTTATTTTACGAGTAATAACCAATAAAAACTTTGAGTTGCCATTTTTCTTTTTTCAAAATATCTAATTTCCGCTTGTATATTTTAGGGGAACGTGAGAGGGTAACACTGTCGAGTAGTGTGCTAGTAGCTAGATTCTATAATTTTTGTAATTGCTTACCATCATTGGGACTTCTTTTACACTAATGCTTTCACTTTTCATAATTACATGGTCATTATCCTAGATCTCTTAATCTTTCAAGCATTAAGTTTAAGCAAGCTATTATGCTGATCGATGAGTGCTCTATATATCCAAGTTGGCCATTACAATTTATAGTAGCAGGTTGTTGGTCCGAGCTTGATTTTTGCCTATGTTAATTCGGTTCTACTTTAACAAAGGGATTTCTTACCCATAATTTATTTGCCTATATTTCTTGTAAGTGGACAAAGGGGTCTCTTATAAGTGGTTTCTTTGCCTAAAAGTGACATTTGCCTAGGTTAAATCGGTTCTACTTGTTGAATCAATTAGCTTATCTACCAAACAAACTTATGTTGCCTTTTTCATTTATATTATACATCTATTTGAAACTCTAATATTCTTTAAATTATGGTTTATTATACATGAATGTTGTTGACCTATAATTGCTATCAAGCTACTGTCTCATGCTTAAGGCTTCTGAACCATGTAAATCAATTACTTCCTCTGTCCATGAATTACCGCAAAATTGTAGAAACACACTTTAAGGAAAATTGGAGAAAATGGTGTAAAAATTAAGTTCACTTGGTTTCCTTACTTAATCTAATGTGAGGATAAAAAGACTAAATAGGAATATGGGTACTTATTTATGGAACGGGGGGAATAATTATAAGCCAAGTGAGTCAAGTCTAAGCTTATAAGATGAGCTTCGCATGTACTTGTGCTCTAATTTAGATGATTAATTCGAGTATGATCACTGTAATTACATTCCAAAGAGAACAATATTCCTTATATATAATTGGTTTGATTTATGTACACAGTACACTAATATCGAAGATGTTCTCCCTTATTTTTGTTTGTTGGGGACTGATGAACAGAAAAGGTGTATGTAACCTTCCATGACGAACACTGGGGAGTGCCGGTCTATGATGACAAGTACGTACCAACTACATATTCCATTATGAAAATTAATTCATTTATAGTATATAAAGCTATTGAAACATACGTGCTTTGTTCATCAGTCAATTATTTGAGCTACTCTCCATGTCTGGAATGTTGATGGATTGCAATTGGACTGATATTCTCAAAAAAAGAGGCCAACTGAGGTAAGCAATATCTTTCAATTCAAGCATATATTCATATAAATATATAATGGATCATATTATAGTTTTGAAATCTTAAATTATATCAATTCTAAATATAATTCACCATGCATATATATGTTGTCACAGAGAATCTTTTGGTGGATTTGACGTCAACTTCGTTGCTAACATGGAGGAGAACGAGATCATAGAGATTTCGTGGAACAAGGAACTGGGATTAGCTGAGTGCAGAGCTAGGTGCATTGTTGAGAATGCCAAAGGAATTATAAAGGCAAGTTTTATAATAAAAGGAAGCTTAAGCAAGTTGAGGGATCAGAATTTACCTTTTAAATAATTGTTCTACACACGCATATATGATACTTTTTGTGTTCCAAAATAGTTTACACACCTAGATTGGGCACATTTTTATTTAAGGTAAGATGAAGGGGCACTAGGGGTGTAAGTGGACTGCAAAAAGTTCAGAGTCTAATACAGTCCAGTCCAAACTTGTAGACTAGATTGGACAGAAAAATATTTGGACTGTACTCGGACTCAAATTTTTGAGTCCAAATATATTCGGACTGGATTTGGACTCACCCTTGGAGTTCAATCAGTCCAATCCAGTCCAAAAGATATTTAAGCATACAATATATAATATATTCCGTCCAAAAAATTGGACTCAAAAAACATTCTTTGACATTTTTCTTTTGAAATTTTGGCCTTTTAACATTTTAGATCTAAATTTTTTACCTGGGCCAAAAATTTGCACTTACCTTCCAAAAGTCCAAAGTGAGAAGTGAATATTGAAAAGGCAAAAGTCACTTCAACCCTTTTAGCGCCTTTTGTATTTTGCAATTTGCATTTTATTAGACTTCAATTAAAGATGTATGTAACTTACTTTATAGAATGGATGTAATGAATCCAACTTTTCATATTTCAATTATTCAATCATGAGAAAACATTAATAACCTAACTCGACAAAAAAATTAAGATATTATATAACAATCAGACTGGACTAGATTCGGACGCAAGAAAAAAAATTCGGACTAGACTGGACTCAAATTAAATAAAGTTTGGATTTGATTTGGACTCAATTTCTCGAGTCCAAAAAACTTTGGACTGGATTTGGATTTGGCAAAGTCCAATCCAGTTCAATCCATTTACATCCCCTAGGGGACGCTCACTTGAGGAGGGATAAGGGAGAATTCCTCAAATGAGTCCCACGAGGTTTGATCCTTAACCAGGCATATGAGGCGAAAAGTGATTGCACTACTCCACTATCTCAACCTCTCTTTGATTGGGCATATATGCAAAAATACAATTTTGAGTCTTTGACCATTTATATATTTAATTATTTATTAACGACGAATTATATAAAAATTGATATTATGAAAATATACATTGGGATTAATATGAAAATAATAAAATAATAACATATGATTTTCATATACTAATAAGATAAATGTGGTCAAAATAAGTGCATAAAAATATAAGATGTCAAAGTATGTAATAATGTAAATAATATGGGATGGAGATATAGTACGAATTTGAAACGCATAGAAAAATTTACCACGTCTAAAACAGAATTAGAATTTGGTTAGTTCAAATCTAAGGGTATAAATTCTCAGAAACTACCTAAATACACATTTTTTTTAAAACTACCTTATATCACGTTTATTTTACAAAACTACCTTATAAGTGGAAAAACTTTAAAAGCATTACCAAATTTCGATTTTCCTAACCAATGGTTAACTATTCCCTCCGAATTCCTCCATTTTTTTGAGATTTCCCTCTTCTTTCACACGATTCTCCTCTCTATAAATTCATTACCCTTCTCTCTTAATTGCTTTTCTCCCACCTCATGCTCTCTTCTCCCAATTAGGTAATTCTAACTTAGGGTTCATCTTATTTTCAGAATTGAGTATTTGATTTTGGGGTAAATTTGGAGCAAACTACGTAAATTGACTTAGGGTTACGTGATTTGCTAGCATAATTGCACCAAGTTTGCGTCTTTTGTGCTTTAAAACGAAATATTTTTTGCTGCAAAAATAAATCTATTTTTTCCATTGTTTATGAGTTTGAATACAAGCGAATGAATGAGTTTGTTGGATGAGGTCAGAGAGAAGAGATAGGGTGGTTGGGGTAATATAAGGGGGATATCGTAATCTCATATTGAAGGGATTTGGAAGGAATAGTTAACCATGGTTAGGGAATTCTAAATTTAATTTGGTAGTGTTTTTTAAAGTTTTTCCACTTATAAGGTACTTTTGTAAAATAAACGTGATAGAATGTAGTTTTTTTTTTTAAAAAGTGTCTGTAAAAGGTAGTTTCTGACAATTTTTATTATTTTTTAGGGAAATTCTCAATGGTAGGCTCCTATTTTTTAAAATTCTCAATGGTAGATTCAACTTTTTTTATTTCCCATTGCTAGGCCTCAACTATTGTTTATTTGCTAAATGTGGCATTAGTGATAATTTTCTTTTAATAATAAGAGTTTAACATTAGTTAGACTGTTAACTGATCTCTAATTATGTTAAACCTAAATTAGCCTATCTTTTCTTTTCTTTTTTATTGTTTCCCACACTCCCGTTCACCCTGCTCTTCAAAACTCTTCATCTTGATTGCAACAGGGTTTCTTTATTGACTTCAATATTTGCAGTTTGCAAATGCAACTTCTAAACCTCACTTTTCTGCTATTTTTCTATTTGTCCATACGTCCTTTTCATTTCTTCAACTTCATATTCTTTGACTTTATTTTCACATAAACTTCTATTCACTCCCTTTGATATTTAGTGGTACGTCTTGGATGAAAATAACTGGTCTTTACTTTAGCTTAAAGCCAGCTTATACTTTTCCCCGCAGTTTAATCACTACTTGTTTCTACAAATTGTGTAAACTAGTTTGACAATCTAATAGGCTACTACAGAGTATTATATTATAAAGAGGCATATCAATGGTAAATTAATGTTTTAGACCTTTATACAACCATCACAAATCTGCATATAGTAGTACTTATATAACAATCACTTCTTGGTTTAATGTGAAACAACTCTTTTTGATTTGGTTTTTCTTTTCGCTTTTTTAGGAAATCCATAGATTCATGTGAATTTTATTCATAGTTGAAGCATGTGCAACTATAAGTTTTTAATTTTGATGAGTAATTAGGGTTGTTTAAAACTAATCCTATGTTGTTCACATGCCTCTCTAATGCTTATATGCATCTTCTAAAACTAAACATATCAAACAACTTGGAAGACTGTTCACATGTAGGAAAATGAGACTTTTCTATGGGTTAAGTATTGATGATATACGTTGGTGTGGCATGTTCTCAAATCTTTTCTTTTTATCATAAAAATTGAAATTAGCTACCTAATTACTGTACTACTCCTATTGTGGTAAAAATTGAGGAGAAAAGTGGGCACTAACTAGCAAAGCATTAAAAACTTGATTTTGCATTAACAAGTCAAACATTTCATCAATTGTTCATGCGTATACTACTACATTTTTTTTAGTGGGTATACTACTGGATTTAAAAAGTTTTACATGAAATTAAAGTTTAACAGAAATATTAGAATTAAACATGAAATTAAAGTTTAAACATCATTAATGCTACATTTGGGTAAATTAGAAAAACTGGGGCCTAGCAATGGGAAATAAAAAAAGTTGAATCTACTATTGAGAATTCTAAAAAATAGGAGCCTACCATTGGGAATTTCCCTATTTTTTAATGATTGTCCCTAAGTTATGAGTTTTGCAGGTAATGTTTTTTTATTATTTTTGTTTTTTTGTATTGAATCTTAAAATCAACCAATTTTTTTCATGTTTTGGTTACTTTTTAACGTATGTTAGATGTCACCAATTATACATATGAGAATATTCTCATTTTCATACTATATGAATGGATCATGCAGGTAATGAAGGAGTATGGATCATTTAGCAGCTATATATGGGGCTATTTCAACTATAGGCCTATTATCAACAAATATAGATATCCAAGAAATGTACCATTAAGGTCTCCGAAAGCTGAGAGTATAAGCAAGGATCTAGTACGGCGAGGGTTCCGGCTCGTCGGACCGGTTATCACTCAGTCCTTCATCCAAGCAGCTGGAATGACCATTGATCATCTGATTGATTGTTTTAGGTATAATGAGTGTGTTAGCCTTGCTGAAAATCCTTGGAGGCATGGTTAAGTTATATCAGTACATATAATTAATTTCATACAGAAACACATTTTTATTTATGTAATTTCTTATATATAATATTCTGTAAAAAAGACACAAAAATTTTCAATGACATAAATTAAGATATTGCCAGTGAGATGGAGAATGGAGAAATTCTGTCTTTTGCAAAGCTCCATTTGTTTGTGTCAACTTTCCTTTATCCAATCGAGTATCCAGCTTTTCCAATTTATATCGGAAATAACCAAATATATATTTCAATTGTAATTAGTACTTCTATTACAATTATATCTTTTCTAGCCGACTTCATATCATAATTCTATTCGGCTTTCAATTTCGAAGCCACCCCTTTCAAACGTACAGTCGTCCAATATATATATTGGTATTGATCATGTAACCTTCAAATCTCATCAAAGTACCTAGAGATATCAACAAATTAACAACATAAGAAGAAGAAAAAATAAAGAAGCAACAAAACAATGGCTCCTCAATTCCGATTCTTCCTCTTACCTCATATCCACCTGCGACGACGCCACGTACTCAACCCTATGCCTCCAAACTCTCCTCCCTAACGCGGACCGCATCAACAGTGACCCTAAAAAGTCCACTCGACTCGCTATCATGGCCACCATATCTTCGGTCCAATCTGCATCTAACGGTATTACCCAACTCTCTAAACAGCCCCAACTATGGACCCGTGAGCTAAACTCGCTCAGTGATTGCGGTAGCGCGATCGCTGGCTCGATCACCGGCTTAAACGATGCAATGGAGGCTACAAATCATTTGGGTGGTGGTGATAAGACTAATAAAGAATCGAAGAGGGAAAGCATGGAAAACAACGTACAAGGTGTGATTAAGGCTAGTAGTGCATGCGTACGTAATTTGCAAGGGGTAAGGGCAAGAGATGTTGTGATGAGTAGGGTTCAAAACTCTACCACACCACTTGTTCACCTTGCTACTAATGCAGTTTACCTCATCGATCGCATGCAGTTCTAATTCATCTACTATTAATTATTATATGTAATAGTTCCATTAATTCGTTTTCATTGTTGCACTAGATATTTCTAAGAGTGCTATTAAGTTTTTTTTTTCTTTGCCTGTTTTATATGATATAGTGCATAATTATATCTGAGTTAGTATTACCAAGGATGTCTTGGCCTAGTGGTTAAGATTGAGGTACTGTGAACGATAGGTAATCCCCCCTCCCCTTCTTTGTAGTTTGTACTGCCTTCGTGGCTCCAATAATCAGGGCCGTTCCTGACATTTTATAGGCCCGAGGCGAAACTAAAGCTTGGGCCCTCTTACATGTGGTGGCAGAGCTAGATTTTTCGCCACTAAGTAGTACTTTATTTGACACTTACACAACAAAATAAGTACATTATGTTTTTTCTTAAGTATACATCAAAATAGATAGTCAAAGTCATGTATATATATTCATAGTTTTAAAGTCAAAATAGGCAATTAAAAAAACGGAGGAAGTATATTTTAGGGTAAGTATACTATTTTTATATAAAAAATATTATTTTTAAAACTACACCTATCAAGATACATAACTTTAGAGTATAAATATCAATTGTTATTTTGTTAAAAAAGATAGATCTGATACGAGGTAGTCAAGTGGTTATTTTATTTAGAGGAGAGAGAGTGGTGGATTATGTTTGTTGAGGAAAAAAAATATTGAAATAGCAAATGGCAATGGATTGTATAAAAAAATGAAATTGCTAAGACTAATGTAGGACAAATAAAAATAAAGTGTAAAAAGTATTGTGAAAAGAAAAAAAAAAAACTTTGTATCCTAAAGGGATTTGAACCCGTGCCATCACTGCCTTGTGTACTAATAAGTACAAGTGCAAACTAGCAAGCCAAACATGATTTTTGTTTAATGTAGTTGTTGTTAATGCTATTTATTTAAAGCTTCTTGGAAAATTGGGCCCCTTATGTTTATGGGCCCTGGCGGTTCCCCATCAAAACAACCCCCAGGGCCGGGCCTGCCAATAATTAGTATTCTATTTAAGTCATTAAATTTGTAAGAATAACGAATAAATGATAGGAGTTTTTCTTTTTGCACTCGGTTGTTGTTCTATTCTTATTTTGGCATAAATTATATGAAATTGGTATTGATATTGAATTCGGATTTCCATAAGTTCTTACATGCATGGTTGATTCTTTACTTACTATTCTTTAGTTGTTGTAAGAAAAAAAAAAGACAAATTTAAATAGATCGATAGTACTTTTAAAAGATTTTATTATATCACAATAAATTATACGCAATTTAACGTTATGCTTGATTACTCATATTAACAATGATATTAACAATGGAAACGGAAACCTCAATCAATGCCAACCACACTTAAAGGAAGTTCAATAAAAATTAGAGTAAATTTACACATGAATTTCATCTTTAGTTACACAATTGAGCTACTAGTTACACATATTTCCTTGACTTACAATTAAGCAATACAGGCCATGCGTCTAGATGCAATGGGATAGGGTATGAGTCTCGGTCTAATGTCTCAAATCCATACCCTACATGTGGATCCTTAATTTCAACACTATGCACAAACAAATTCTCGTATTCAGTCATTCATCTTATTATTGTATCATTCTCTTTTCTCTTTCACTTACCCTCTAATATAATCAAGTCCCTGCCTAATCAAAACTGTCAAATGCACACCGATAATTGTGAGTCCATCGCCCACTACCATCGTTCAGCCTCTGGTTATCCACTCAACAAATATGAAAACTTATTCACAAGTCAATGTTCATGTGTAAGCTTCATTTAGTAAATTTTTACATATAGAAACCATAGGCAATAAATGAATTGTGGAATAATAAGGTATAAGCCTGTTGTCAAAAAAAAAAAAAAAAAAAAAAAAGTATAAGCCCATTTTGGACCCAGACCAACTACTACCCTATACCTACTAGACTTCAGGGGGTCTAATTGTTTGAGCCCATTTCTAATCCCTAACAACAATATGGACAAGGTCATTATGTTCTTACGGATGCTAGTGACCAAGCCCAAAAAAAGCAGGCCATTTATTTCTTTCTCATTATAATAGACAAGATAGATATCTGCTTAATTAATCAATTACTCCTACACCAAAGACAGATTCAATCACCTAGTGGTGTCAGAAACAGATCTGACCGCTAGGTCAACCTGATTCTGACCTGACTTGAACCTGGTTTGACCTGTGAGGGTCAGTCCTCAGACCTGACCGAAACCTGACCTGGGATTACCCAGATCTGACCGGCACCTGGCAAGATTATATTCTGACCTGACCAGACAGACCTGCATTCAATCCCGAACCCGACCGTACTCAACCAGATATTACTAAAATTCAATTATTTTTTTATATCTACAAAATCTTTTAAATATGTTAATTTATAAAATTGCTTACATTTAATAATTAATTAAATAGAAAATATTTAAGGGTTAAACTTTGAATATCATGTACTATTTATATTTTTATTTTCATTTATTTTTGAATTATTTGTGTACATTGCTCATGTATATACTTAGTATTTTAACAATTTTCTAAATTATCTAAATTTTTTAGTGGAAGAAGTGTTGGAAAAAAAAAGCTATCCAGGCTTGAACGGTCAGTTAACATTGGAATTTTTTTTTTCTGTTTCACCACTTTATTTTTTTATGCATTTCTTTCAAATTTAAAGTTTAAAAAGTCCAAATATTAGAAATTCCAAACAAGTGAATAACCGGATAAGATGAACTAAATGAAGAATAGATGAGCAGTGAGAATTACAATTTCAAATTTTTTCAATAATGGCACCACTGATATCAAACTTGGAATACAAAATGCAAAAACCAGAAATATTGAGGCTGGAAACTTTACAAACAAACGAAATCAAAGAAAGAGATGAAGGAATATTTTATAATTTCCACCATTGTATTACATGGATGAACAAATACATGATAACAATAAATTACAGAAGATGTAAAACTAATAATAGAAATTCATAGTTCTCCTAAAAACAAGATCTAAAACATAAAAGATAAAAAACTATTACCAAAAAGCCTTATAAATTCTGAATCTACATAAACTTGATGAGACCTAGAATTATCTTATAATTCAGATGTAAAACTAAGACATACAAATTTCGCTTTTTATGGCGAAATCACCTCACTAGCCATCAATTTCTCTCTCCTCAAATTCTAAAATTCGCCTTCATCTTCCCAATCTAAAGTCCTTTGTCCTCCTCTATTTTCTCGACCCGCCCTTTTCGAAAATGATGGCAGATGACTTTGTCTCCCTTCTCTTCAGGTTTAACTCCTCGAAATCTATGGTAGCCGAGAAGGTCAACCCAGGGGAGACAAACAGGTTGTTGTAGTGCAATTTTGGGTTCAGCAACTGCGTAATCGGTTCGAACTTATGATGGTACCTCAAATCTAATGAGTCTTTCAGTTTTCGAGAAAACCCAAAACAAAAAATTGCAACTTTTGGATTCTGAATTAACAGAGAATGAAATAATATAAATCAATATATATGGGGTGATTTCGCCATAAAAAACGAAGATTCAAGGGCTGAGATGGACAGAGAAAACAAAGGTAAGTTTAGAGAGGAGAGAGATAACACCAGATGAATGCAGAGAGAAGGAGATAGAATGTAGGTGTGGGGATTGAGAAAAAAAAATGAAGGTTAGATAATTGGGGCTGGGTGGCTGAGAGAGGAAGGGAATAGGGTTTTGATCTTTTATATGGAGATAGGCTGAGAGACGATCTAACGGTTCAGTTTGGTTTATGACTTGTATCCAACGGTTAATATTTATGATCCGTGTGCTTTGTATTGTTTTTTTATGTGCCATTGATTTTAATGATCTAACGGTTTAGGTTTTCCCCTTAGTTGGCATTGAATTTTGCCTTAAGAAAACAAATAATCCTACTAAATTAATGAATTATTATCCCAAACAACTAAACCCCATACTCCAAAACTTAACCCCAAATCTCATACCCAATGTCCCCTTTTTCAAACAATATTCATAATTATTTATAGTAGTAATTAATATTTTCATTTAATCGATATATGCTCGTGTCAATTATCTCATAGTCTCGTTTATCATAAATTAATTAGGGAATAACAAAGATTCATATCATAAAACAAATAAACCAATCATATAAATATATACTTGAAAAATTATAAGTTATAAAGATAAGGGAGTGTTATGGTTGTTAATCTTATACTAGTATTAAACTATATGGTTGTTAACAAGTTACTATTTAGTAACTATTAAGTACTTGTTAACTATTTTACTTATGGTTGTTACTTGTTAACAGTTAACTTATTTTAATAAGTTATGGTTAGCTTTTATAGGGGATAATGATTTGGGTGTATAATTTATTATTATTATTATTGTGCAACATATGAACCCTCGTTATAATCACTTAGGCCTCATGTGAACCGTCGTTGTAAACATATGAATGTATGATTGTCATTTGTTATAGTATTATAACATATTAAGAGTCGTTATACTAATTTATAATCAATAGAGTATTAGATTGGTTTTATATTGTTATTGTTAGTATTCCTGTTCTTATTTGTATTACTATTATTATTGTTAGCCTTGTTACTATTACTGTTATTATTTGTATTTTTACCTATTATCATTGTCGCTTTATGTTTATTAGTATTATTATTCTCATTACCATCGTAGCTATTTACAAACTTATATATCAATCATAATGCTTATAATAATAAATCATTTATATAAAGTTTGGAATTGATCGTCTACTCGTTATTATTGTCGTTGGTTATAATATATAATATTAAAACATATGAAGAGTCGTTCTACTCCTTTACTCATTAGAGTAGTTTTACTCATTAGAGTAGTTTTACGCAGCTGATTATTCGAAATAAGAGTTCACTAAGAGAATACACTAAACATCACGGTAATCAATATAGTGTTTTTATTGGTTTTTCGTTGTCATCCATATATTTATCGCACACACACATATGTATATATATGTCGATCTTAATACTTTTATTAATATGATTCGTTTACAAAATCCATAACAAAATCAAGTTGGCCCGATCAGGAGTTACCCGAAGTTGAATTGTCGTTCAATAGCGAATGGACCCGATGTTTCACAATGATCGAACTAAGGTCATTACTAATTCAACCCGAGTACATTTGACTTAACTCAACCGTACATGAAACCTAAATACGACCTGCGCAAACCCGAAAAAAAAATATCAATGGGCGATCATACCCGGGAATGGATCGACTTGTAAATGGAACGCTCAGACCTGTCCGGCACCCGAGAATCCAATGATTCAAATGTGTTCGACCCAGTTGAACAAAACCTGACCAATCATGACCTGGGGCACTGACAATCAGAATCCTGACCTGTCCGGGTCTGACCTGGTTCACCGTGGGTATACCCAGAACCTGTTTGAGAACCTGTTTTGACACCCCTACAATCACCCAAGCTAATGAAGTCATACATTTTGTTCTCGTATACTCTTACGTGTCCAAGTATACAAGTTGAATCATCTCGGGCAAGTCCGCAAGATTTCTCATACAACCGTTGTTATGCCACTTGACAGTTGACAAGAAAATCCTCTCACAATTCCGGAAAAATAATGAAATCTTGGGGAATTCAAGAAAAATTAAAATATCTTTGAAAATATTTTTAATTAGTTGAAAACTATTTGATTGTAACAGGTAAAATGCACAATAGTTGTAGGGCATATTTTAAGCACTTTTTTTCTATCCCATCTCCTTATTTGGTTGGGGAGAAAGGGGATCAAATTATTAGAGAGCATGGTTGTCTTGCTAAATTTTAATTAGCTAAATTTTGTTACGTTTTAAAATGGGTATTTTGATAATACTCCCTCCTTCCCTAAATAGAGTGCCCATTTCTTTTGGGCACAAGTATTAAGAAGAAATCATGTGTAGGACCTTAGTTGTACTAAATCATAATTAAATATAGAAGTTGGTACACTTTTTATGAATTGTTTATTAAGGAGGGGGAATGTAGGCCATATGGGAAAGTGGGTGATGTTATAAAAGTTGAAAGCAAAATAATATTTTAATTGGGGGACCCATACCAAATAAGGAAATGAGAAATCTATTTGGGACAAACATAAATGAAAAAATGGGCACTCTATTTAGGAACAGAGGGAGTACATGTGAACCTGTTATGACTATATTTCACTGTTAACTAAACTAAAGTTTAAGTATCTACTGTTCTAAAATGGGTGTCTTCTGTTTTGAAAGAATGAATATGGAAGAAATTGCAAGGTGTATGCGTGTTTTTATTTCGCCTACGCGGGATGAGCGCGTATTTGACTACCTCATTGTAAAGGATTTATTGAAAACATTTTTGAAGTCGCTAACAAGTCTTTAAAGAAAGACTCATAAACCTAATTGGATATTGGAAAACCTTGGGACTTATCCAATGAAGATTTCCCCGTCCTGACTCCATAGATGGTCAATGAACCATAGATTGAGTCCGAGGGTGAGGGTACAAACACGGTAAAGAACCATATTCACACATTGATGGCCTATACTAAATATCGATTCATGTCAATTTTATGCAATAGAATAACCAGATAATATTTTCATGCACCCTAAAAATAATTTAGTCTAGGTTGGTTCAATAAACACATAAAAGACTATTTTTAAGTGATATGTTATTATGCAATCCAATTACAAGATTTTAACAGGTTGTTGAAATTATCTGATTAATATTAGAACAGTTCTTTAAGTCATTGATTAGCGAAAATAACATGTGGAGTGATGAAGCATTAAAACAGGACAATCATATAACATGCATATAAATATGAAAATAAAAAAAAAAAAAAAGAAAATAAAAGGGATTAGAATGTACAATCAAACGATTTTTTTTATTAAAGATCTACATTAAAATTTGATCCCCTTTCTCCCCAACAAAATAAGGACCCTGAGGATAATTCCGTGGCTTAGGTCTGAAAGATTGACAACCTTCGAGACGAACAATCGTGAAGCCTAAAAATATGAACGTGTATGTATGTCTGAAAATATGTGTTTGATAGTATGAGTTTTGTAGAGAGGTTTTGTAGTTGTTTTCGTAAGTGTCGAAGTTATGAAGTCGAAGTATTGAAATATGAAAATCCTTTGTTTAATTTGGAAAATCGAAGAGTATTTATAGGGAAAAGGAAATTGCGCTTCACGCGCCAACAGAGCCAGGTGCAAGTGGTTGTGTGACGCACAATCACACGTGTCAGGCGTACATTGGTGCGCCTGACGCAGCATGACTAATAACCAGCACCCACGTGGCACACGCTTTAAAAAAGATAGAATTGACAGCCTGTGCATCGCACAAACAAGTGCCCTCGGTGCACGACTTTGTGTGACATACAGGTCTATGTGGCAGGCTTGTGCGCTCGGCGCAAGTTGATGCGCTAGGCGCATGTTGGCGCTAAGCGGACCGTCTTGATTTTGACACGTTTTGACAACTTTTTTTATAAAACACGTTTTAACGATTTTCTTTTATCTTTTAAGTTCGAAAATCTGATTTTATGGGATAAAATCCAATTATGTAAAAATTTATTTATTAAAATAAAAGAATTAATTATCAATGAATAATTAATTATTGGGCTTTTTCAAAGAATTGGGCTCAAAACTTTATTTATGGGCCCAAAATGCAATTAACTATCAGGAATAATTAATTGGGCTTTAAAATAGGACTTTAACGCTTTTCGAAATAGTTTTGGGATGGCTCTTCAGACTGCTCTGCCGTTGGGTCGGACCAATTAAGACCAATGTATCTTTCATCATCGGATCCTTAAATGGGGAGACACGATTATGTGTCTACAGAAGCCCCCACTTTGACTGAGGTTTAGGAAACCGATAGTCAAAGTACTCGGTGTCGGGACGGAGAACGATTCTAAATGCTCTGTAGTTTAGAACTGATCTGTATATGTGGGTCTCTGCAAAACAAAGTTAGTATGCAGGACAATAAGTACAAGCAATCTGATTACCTGTAGAAGAAGATGTTAGCAGATAGGTGCAAACAACTCATATAAGGCACATAATGATGCAAAGATGCAAACTTAGACTCTCTAAGGATGCATGAAACGCTATGCAAGGATTAAGGTTATGCAAAGCTAAGGAAGATGACACGTCATGCAAGGTCAAGGTTATGCAAGACTAGGATGTATGAAATGCAGTGCAATGCAATGTTAGGGTTTTGCAAGGTTAGGAGATCTGGATATGTAGAAAGATAGAATGATCATAAATAGATTGAATGATTAGAAAGATTTTCGAAAACCCTTTTTAGTAAAAAAAAATTAGGGTCCGTAAACGAGGTCCGCATATTACAACTTTTCGGGAGTTTGATTTGATTTGAAGGAACCACCACATATATAGGAAGCCCCCATTTTGGGTGAGCTTGTCTTGAATTAGGCACTAAGAGCCTTGCTTGGAATGTACTTGATCTTGTCTTGAGCATTCAGAGTTTTCACTGAGGATTCCACTGGGGATTCTTCTTTGGTAAGTTGATTTGGTAAAGTCAAATATCGCCAGAGACCATGGAATTGTCGGAGAGTCCTTCAGGGAAAATGAGAGTTTAGAATAAAAAATAAAAGGTTAAATTTGTGACTTATAAATGTAGGTGGGAAAAGACTTTGACGAGGCTAGGTTCAATCGAGTCTATGTCGAGATCTAAAAAGACTATGCTCCTGAATTCTAGAAAGCCAAATCATTAGACCATGATTAATTTTTTATTGAAGAAGTCGGACCTTGAGATGAGGATTCCTACGTATCCGTGCGGAATCAGACCACTCGTAGTTCTGGATCTAATTTATTTTTCTTATTATTATTTTTTTGCCCTAACTTTTGCCTAAGCTGCCCTTTTGGGTTTTCAGCCTAGTGGGCTTGGACATACCTTGAAAAAGGAGTTAGGGTTGATGAAATGTTGAGGTTTTAATGAAGGTTCAATTGGCTAGGCTAAGGTAGGATCATGGCTTTGAATTATATGGGTTAAGGTTCTGATGGATTGAACGATTCGAATGAGGGGTAAAACTTGTGTGCAATCTCCCTAGCTTGATTTTTATCTCTTTGCCTTTGGCTTTTTTCTTTTTGCAATTTTTTTTCTTTTTGTCCTGTTCGTTTTTCTTTTGCTTTTTGCTTTTTTTTTCGCACTTTGATTTTTTCACTTTTTTTTTTTTTTTTTGTTTTTGCCTGGCATTGACTTTTTTATGTACGAGGCTTGCACATAAGTTTTTGGTTTAGGGTATTGGAAGGTTTGCAGGATATTATTTGGAGCTTTGATTTTGAAAGGTTTATTTAGCTAAGGATCATGGAGGATGATGGCTTAAGGAATTTTATATTTTGGATTGCATGGAGATGGCTTATGGATGATGGAGGCAAGAGGGGAATAACTCTTATTCCAAATTATGTCCATTTTTTCTTTTTTTATTTTTTTTATTTTTATTTTTTTATTACTCAAGTTCATAGGGACAATTTGATTCGAGTTTCATCATCGAATTCAAAGCATATATGATGGTGAAAGGTCAATGAAAATAAAAGAAAAATAAAATGAAATGAAAATGGAAAGGCGATAATAGATGAAGTCCTATAGTGACATAGACTCGATGGGAAAGGACAGAAATGGCTCAGGGTAAGGACTCTCTAACTCATCCTTGGAAACCATAAATAAAAGTCTATGCTCGTTGAATAGTTGATGCACTGCACAAAAGGGTTGCTAGTGATGCTGATTCTCGTTGTAGCAAGTATTAGTAGTCTATCTTCATCAACCATGTTTTACAGTGCATTTGTAGGATCCAACACTAGGTATTAGATGTTCATTATTCTGTTGGAATTCGCAGTAGAATTATAGGTTGCACCTTTTGAATTTTCATTTAGGTGGAGGGTTCGAAGTAGACCCTATAGAAGTGAACACGCCTCTATTGTGAAGGCGGTCAAAAATAATCTTCACACGCCTATATTGTGAAGGCGGTCAAAAATAATCTTCATGACTCTATATGAAGTCGGGGTGGTGATAGTGCGATTTATAAGCTTTAGAGTAGGCTCACATTTTGTTCCTCCATTAGGCGCTTCTCAGTTGTAATCTCTCGACCGGTCATGAACAGAATCGAGTGGACTTCGTAAATTTTATGAATTGACGTTTTCGAAAATAAGAAATGGAAATGAGGGATGGAGGAATGGAAATGGAAATGGAAATGAAAGATGAGAAATGAAAATGAAAGTTTGAAATGGAAAATGATTTTGAAATGGAGGATTAAAAGTGATATGATTTTGGGACTAGCATGGGCTTGACCATGATGGAAACACGGGCCTAACTATATGTAAATACAGACATGAAATGGACTGAAATAGACTACGCAAGCAGACTGGATTTAATGACCGTACTCTGATGAGTACTAGACTTTGAACTTATAATAAGCAGACTAGACTCAAAGCAGGGTAGACAATAACGGTATGTCTTGATTTTTTATAGTCTAAAGACTTGATTAGAGTTTACATACTAGACTTAGGGTTGAACTTTTATAGTCCAAAGACTTAACTAGGGTTTACATAAAGGTGCAAACTAGACCTAAGGAACGAACTTTTATAGTCCTAAGACTTAACTTTTATAGTCTGAAGACTTGACTAGGGTTTACATAGAAATGCAAACTAGACCTAGGGAACTTTTATAGTCCTATGACTTAACTTTTATAGTATGAAGACTTGACTATGGTTTACATAGAAATGCAAACTAGACCTAAGGAACGAATTTTTATAGTCCTAAGACTCAACTTTTATAGTACGAAGACTTGACTAGGGTTTACATATAATGCAAACTAAGCCTAGGGAATGAACTTGTATAGTCCTAAAACTCAACTTTTATAGTCCAAAGACTTGACTAGGGTTTACATATAATGCAAACTAGACCTAGGGAATGAACTTTTATAGTCCTAAGGCTCAACTTTTATAGTCCGAAGACTTGACTAGGGTTTACATATAATGCAAGCTAGACCTAGGGAATGAATTGGGCCTATATGGACCTAAGATTTGGACTGGATTAGACTTAGACTTATATTGGAATGGATCAGGAATAGACTTGGACTAGACTTCACATAAATATGCAAATAGGTCTAGATTTTGACATGAAGTAGACTTATATGGGCTTAAGATCGACTCTAATGGTAGCGAATGTATGGACTCAAATTTAGCTGGGCCTAGGATGAATGCAAAATGGACTCTAATGCATATGGGCCTAAAATGAATGCAAATGGATTGAGTTGATTGGATTGGATTGGATTTGATTGGATTGAAGGTGTTTGGACTGTGCTTAGAATTTTTGAAATTCGTTTTTGAAAGGAACCCCTTGTTTTTATCTTTTGTTAGGAAAAGATGATGGATTAATTTTGACAATATCATTGTAAATGTCTTGTATGATGGTGTTTAGTAAATGCTTTTAAAAAAGAGTAGAATAGACATGGGTGTAGGTAGGGATGGCAATTGGGCGGGGCGGGTGCGGAGGATGGTACCTCCACACCCACACCCGCATAAATTTCCCATCCCCATCCCTGCCCCACCACCCATTGCGGGGGAAAATTCTAGACCCATCCCCGCCCCACCAAGTACGTATTTATACCCATCCCCGCCCCACCACCCGCATAGGTACCCGCACCCGCGTCGTACCCACTTCATCCCCACCCCACCACCTGCATGAATATCCGTACCCGAGCTATACCCACATATTTATATTTTGCAAGATAAAATTATTAATAATATAAGTATATAAATGGAATTTTGATAATAAATATGCGGGGCGGGCGGAGGTGAGGCGGGGCGGGGCGGGCAGGGATAGGGCGGGGCGGGTATAGCATAAAATCCACACCCGCTCCACCACCCATTGCAGGTATGATTTTAATCCCCATCCCCGCCAAACCTAGACCCATCCCCGCCCCACTTGGGCGGGGATGTGGCGGGTCTCCTACTTGACTCGCCCCACTGCTATCCCTAGGTGTAGGATTGATTTTGAAAAATGTAAGTTTTTTAAAATTCATTGAATATGGTAGGGTAGGATTGATAAGGAAGATTAGTTGGGTAGTAGGGAGAAGGTAGATATGCATGACGACTCTAACCCTACTATGATATTTTTTCCTAGATTTACTTTTTTTAGGACAGACTCGTCCTTGCATGAAAAGACTGATTTTTGTTTTTGAATTAGGTGAGACCCCTAGAATGACCATGCCTTTACGCAAATGAAGACGGACCGAACATAGGATCGACTACTACAACGACTAAATCGACGAAAAGCATGCGATGCACAGACTGCATGCCACGTAGCACTGCTGCGCGCGGCACACAATTGTGCGTCAGGCGCGGGAGTGTTGCACTAGGCGCAACTTAATGCGCTTGGCACACTACTCTCCGACACGTTTTTCAGGGATTTAGGTGAGGTTTTGGCCAATTGACAATCTTTTATTTGATTTTTTAGACGCGATTTTAGGTACGACACATAACAACGACAATTTGACAAGTTAATAACAGGCAAAAGTGCAATCACAAGCAAATGTCATGTAACATGGATGCAAAACCTAAAGTCCAGTTCTATGTTTGAAACTATGGTCAGGTTTAGGTTAAGTCCGAAAGGGTCCATGACTAAGAGATTGATCCCATGCTTCGTACCTCTGCTTTAAAAAGGTGGCCACGTGTAAGACGCACTCCAGTTCTCAAGTCAGGAACAAAAGAAAAATGCCATGGTTGGGTAGGCTTGCTTATGACTAAGATCCAACACTATCGCTTAGGAAGTTTTTTGGAAAAACAAAGCGGAAACCCCCTGGGGGTGGCCTCACGCATAGAACATGCGCTAATGAGGTAAGGTAGATTATCCTTTATGGTGGCTTAAACAATAGCCATGCATATACAAAACTGTAATGTGATTCTAAAGCATAAAAAGAGAATGAATCGTATTTTTTAATTTTCACCCACTCATTTAAAAAATTAATTTTTTAAAATCCTCCCCAGTGAAGTTGACGTTATTGTAGGCGTGTTTTTATTTCGTCTACGCTGGATGAGCGCGTATTTGACTACCTCATTGTAAAGGTTTTATTGAAAACGTTTTTGAAGTCGTCAACAAGTCTTTAAAGGAAGACTCATAAACCTAATTGGATATTGGGAAATCGTAGGAACAAATAAGGACTTATACAATGTAGATTTCCCGTCCTGACTCCATAGATGGTCAATGAACCATAGATTGCGTTCAGGGGTGATGGTATGAACATGGTCATACTGAACCATAGATAATACCGTGGCTTGGGTCTGAAAAATTGACAACCTTCGGGACGAGCAATCGTGAAGCCTGAAAATCTGAACGTGTATGTATGTCTGAAAATATGTTTTTGATAGTATGAGTTTTGTAGAGATGTTTTGTAATTGTTTTCGTAAGTGTCGAAGTTATGAAGTCGAAGTATTGAAGTATGAAAATCAGTTGTTTAATTCGGAAAATCGAAGAGTATTTATAGAGAAAAGGAAATTAAGCTTCACGTGCCAACTGCGCCAGGCGCAAATGGCTGTGTGACGCACAATCACACGTGTCGGGCGCACATTGGTGCGCCTGACGCGGCATGACCAATAAACAGCGTCCACGTGGCACACGGTTTAAAAAAAATAGAATTAACAGCATGTGCATTATCGCATAGAGAAGTGTGCTCGGTGCACGACTCTGTGTGACATACAGGTCTACGTGCAGGCTTGTGCGCTTAGCGCACGACTGTACGCTCAGCGCAGGCTGGTGCGCTTGGCGCACGACTGTGCACTCGGCGCAAGCTGGTGCGCTGGGCGCAGGCTGGTGCGCTGGGCGCACGTTGGTGCACTAAACGCACCGCCTTGCTTTTGACACGTTTTGGCAGCTTTATTTTTATAAACATGCGTTTTAACGGTTTCTTTTATCTTTTAAGTTCGGAAATCTGATTTTACGAGATAAATTCCGATTATGAAAATATCTTTGAAAATATTTATTTATTAAAATAAAACAATTAATTATCAATGAATAATTAATTATTGGAATTTTTCGAAGAATTGGGCTCAAAACTTTATTTATGGGCTCAAAATGCAATCAACTATAAGGAATAATTAATTGGGCTTTAAAATAGGACTTCAACACTTTTCGAAATAGTTTTGGGATGGCTCTTCAGACTGCTCTGCCTTTGGGTCGGTCCAATTAAGACCACGGTATGTTTCATCATCGGATCCTTAAATGGGGAGACACGATTATGTGTCTACCCAAGGTTGAAAGGAATTTTTTTGTCCCAGCAGGTAAAGAAGTTCTTATTAAGGCGGTGATTCAATCTATTCCGACTTATATGACTGGTTTATTTCGTATCCCAGATGGTTTGTTGGATGA
Source organism: Beta lomatogona (assembly GCA_947646795.1). NCBI lineage: Eukaryota > Viridiplantae > Streptophyta > Magnoliopsida > Caryophyllales > Amaranthaceae > Beta > Beta lomatogona. The sequence goes on from CANSNZ010000445.1 coordinate 394,248, forward strand.
AATTCATTCTATGTGTTCCCGATCTGGTGGTGCCACAGGGTACGGAATGTAAAATGCATGGGTTAGTTAGGAAAAACTCTATCTTCCGAAGTCATGTGGTGGAATGGGATTTCGAGATCCAAAAGGCTTCAACCAACCCCTTTTAGCCCATCAAGGATGGTGCCTTCTATGCGACAATAAGTCTATAGCGTCTTAAGTGAGTTCGAGATACTATAGAGATCGAGAGTGCGAAATCTTTGTTGTTGGAGGGATTAAAGTGGCGAGTAAGGAATGCTAGTGACATTAGTATTTGGAACGATGCATGGGTTCTTGGTGACTCTGCTACTAAAGTTCCAACGCCAAATATGGAGAGTTCTGCTGATTTGAAGGTCTTTGAGTAGATTAATGTCCACTTGATGGTCTGGGATGAACATGGTTTGGCCACTCATCTTACTATTGAGGATAGAACATTTGTTACACTTAGTGAAAGGGGACTCGAGGATACTCAATAGTGGTAGCTTGCTCCCGATGGTGTTTAATTTCTCCAACAAAATCAGGTTATTGGTTAGGCCGTTTGGGTCATATTCGGGCGGTTGACTCTCCGGTTTGGGGGAAATGGTAGCGATGCATGGAATTCCATCTGGAAATGTGGGAGGACCTTTGAAACTCAATCATTTCTTATAGAGGGTGTGTAGTGGATCTTTAGCCACCAAGGGAAGACCGAAAGACCGGCATGTAATTGAAGATGGAGTTTGTGGTCAATGTCAGGGACAACGTGAGATGATTGTTCACGCCATTTTTGAATGCAATTTAGTGGCTTAATATGGCAACATTCTCCTTTTGCTTTTGATCCGTCATCTTCTTTTATGGATTGTTGGATTTGGATGAAAGCTAAGTTGGATTAGGAGGAATTACAATCTTTTGTTGCACTTGTGTGGGCAGCATCGTCCTATCTTAATGCATTGAGTCGGGTATAGTGGGGTTTCTTGGCCTTGTATTGGACTATAAAAGTTATGCCCAACCGTTTTTCAATAATAGTAAAAATAGAAGGTAAAAGTTATGCCCAATCGTTTTTCAATAATAGTAAAAATAGAAGGTGCATTGTGTCGCATTTGGGGTGGCATTCGCCTGTCAGTGACAAGTTAAGGCTGAATACAGATATGGGGGTGGGTCTGGGCGTCGTGCTGCATGACAATACAGAAAGGATTATGGCAGCGGGAGTACGGAGATGCGTGGCTCGATGGCCGGCTGCTCTACCGGAAGATATGGCAGCCAAAATGGACTTGCAAATGGCTCACAATTTTGGTGCCCAACATGTTGAATTTTAGAGTGACGCTCTCAACCTGGTGAAAGCAGTCCACATGCATAAGTTGGGAAGAACTCCATTGGATTTGATCATTGAGGATTTGTGTGTTTCTAGCTCAAAATTTTCTTCTTTTTCGATTTCTCATGTTAAGAGGGTTGGGAATGCGGTAGCTTATCTATGTCATATATTAGTTCCTAGTATTGGGAATAAACAATTTAATGTACTCTTTTCCCCAAGGTATTATTACTTTGGTGGAAATTGATTATGTTTCACTCTAATGAAGTTTGGTTACCAGATTCCCTCTAAAAAAATATATACAAAAGTTATTTTCAGTTACAAAACCCTATTAATAATACATTGTGTGTTGTTGCAACATGTGATAACTTTTAAATTTTGAAAACATAACATTGAAATATAATGACTCACACTCTAACAAAGATCCAACACTTTTCTTTTAGAGAAGATGGACATAAACTTATTAAGCAAAATCAAGATCCGCCAAAGTAATTAAACTTTAGGCAGTAGTATCAGTACAAATAAGCTCTGAATCAATACTGATGTCCCATCTAACTACAACTACAAAATGCGCGTGTTTCACGTTCTCCTATGAGCAAATTGGATATAAAACCATAATTACTCACTAGGCATACTCTTAAGTGAAAATGTCAGAATAAAGAACAATAAGGTCACTATGGCCCTGTTTGGCAATTAGCGGATAGTTGTTAGCTGTTAGCTGATTGTATTAGTTGATAGCTGATAACTGATTGTATTAGATGATTTGACTAGCTGATTGTATTAGCTGTTTGTATAAAGATGTTTGGTAGACAGCTGATAGTTGATTGTTAATTGTTAATTGATTGTATAAAACGACCAATAAGGACATTGGCTTAATATGTTAGGTTTAGGGGTACCTAGGTAAGGGCAGTAATTTTAGAGAGCTTTGGGACATAAATGTAATTTTTTATTTCATTCTGAAACCTCTAATATCAAAAAGCTCCTCCCTCCAACTTTTTAAAAAAGAGCTTTTTGATCCCAAAATAGTATTTTAAATCTCTCTTTACCAAACACCCAAATTAGAGGATTGAGTTGTCAAATCCTCTAATATGACCTCAAACCTCTAATTTTTCCCCAAACCTCTCTTTACCAACCAGGGCCTATGAGTAACATGCTTGCTGAAATAATAATGATCAATCTTAATATGCTTATTACACTTGTATTAGTCTGAATTCACCGTAGATTCGTAGATTTTTATCACAAAAGCAACTCCAAAACTACCTATATGATCAAACTAAGGGACCCAATCATCACACAGTAACTGTTAAGAGATAAGGGTTTTTCCAGGAAAATAGCATATATAGCACATGGTAGATCGAGATATATCATGAAAACGGACCTAATCATCACACATTATGTAATGATATACTAGGTTGCAGAATAATGCCCTAGAATTTCCTAGTTATGCCCCAAATACGTGTATAATACTACATTGGTATTCTTTCCATCTCTTTCTCATTTCTCCCCTTCCTTCTTCACTTCCCTTCCCCATCTTATTACACATCACCACTGGCCGGCACACCACCATCGCACCACCACCACAGCCACACCACCACCGCTACTGGCTTCACCGTCGTACTACCACCACCATCACACCCCAACCTTCTTCTCTCTTCTGTTTTCCTCCTTTCTAACCATTTCCTTGATTTACAAAAAAATAAAAAAAAGGAGGCGTCCACCATGGACGCCCCACCACCGATGGAGGCGTCCATGGCGGGCGCCTCACCCCGTGGTGGAGCGCCGCCATGGACACCTCCACCGGTGGTGGGGCGTCCATGGTGGAAGCCTCTCCATTTTAAAAAAAAAATCAGTCTCCCAACTTTAATAATGGGGCATGGCATAATGGTTGTTATTATCCATGTTTCGTGGTGGTGGTACGGCGGCGATGACGTCGACGGCAGTGGTGGTGTGGCCGTCATAGTGTGGAAGAGGGGGGGAAGGGGAAGGTGAAGTGGGGGGAGGAAGAGAGAAAAGAAACGGAGGTATAATGGTATATATATAAAGTATAAAAATATTGTATTTAGGACGTTTGTAGGGAATTTTAGGGCGTCAAATAGCAAAACTCATAATATATGGTACTATTAAGTAACAGTTAAGATGGATTATCAGGCTGCGCATTAGCATTTGCCGTAGATAGCCCAAGTTTTTCTAGTGTATGCATCCTAGAAGCCAAGGAAAAAAATTGATGTGCCAAAAGTGAGAAAAAATAAATAAATAAACCAGAGCCGTCTTGGATAATTTCGAAGCCCTCAGGCATTAAACATGGACCGTATGGGACTAGAAAATGGATCCACAATCCATGGTTTTAATAACTAAATGAGTTTTTTTATTAAAAATAGTTGAAAAAAGTATTATCTTTCTTAAATACTTTAATGTTATTTTCTTTTTAGCAAGAAGGCACCTTATATATAACAACATAGTAAAGATATACTCCCTCTGTATTTTTTTTTATCTTTCATACTTTCATTGTGCGCTTTTGCCAGTACACTTATTTGACCTTAAAAATCTTTTACTACATATTAGGAATATATGATTAAAAATTAATAAATTACTCATTGAGACGAATCAAACAAGACCCCAAATGACTATATTTTTTCTTATATATTTGGAAGAATTTATAAGATTTTTTCTGGTTGAGAATAGTGTCAATATTCCAAGTGAGAAAAATATAAAAATACAGAGGGAATACCAAAGAAAAATATATTAGGGGTAAAATTTTGGATTAGCAAATGCATAATTTTTTTCCATCTAAACTCATAGAACCTAAAAAGTAAAATGTATATATGTGTGTGTATAACTCTATAAATATATAGCCCCTTAAAATTGGAGGCCACAAGCAATCGCCTGTTCAGGTATCTGAGACCTCTCTGGAATATACAGCTATGAGGGGAAAAAATAAAAATCCTATGTTCAACCCTGTCATCAGTCATCACAAAGCAATTATAGTATCTTTGAACTTTGAAGTAACAGACCAATAAACAAAAAGGGTGTTAGCATCTCAATCATCTTCCACTTTTCTTTTGCACACTTGTTTTGTACTATTTTAGTGCATTTATCCTAGAAGAATCAAGAATGCAATATCACTTTGCATTTTTGTGATAATGCTCTCTACTTCTACTCTGTTTCCTTTCAATAATTTGACTCCCCTAAAAGAATATATATGACAATTACCAACTAAATATAATCCACTTTGCACAAATTAGTAGATAATTTAACTCATAAAATTTCACCCTCTACCTTTAACTTGTTTCTTTGCTGCTTCTTTTTTATAATTTGTGGCTTTGTGCGCATTTGGCCCATGCATAAACTACCTTTAGTCCAGATATAGGTACTTCTTTTAATATATACACCAATATTTTGGCCCGAGCGATGCCCCGACTCAATTACAATTATCAAATATATTATATTCATAAATTTGACACTTAATTTTATTAACTTTTCGTAATATTATCTCTAATGCGAAATTGAAAAATGGACGTTATGACTTTATAAGTTGTTAAAAGAAATTCTAAGGAATTGGGATAAAAATAACAATTTCAATGAAATTAGGGTATTAAGAGAATGTTATTAATTAATAAAAGTGTTCGAGATCAAAACGCTTGTATATGTCTTTATTATATAATTGTAATACTTTATTATGTTTTACATTGAAACATTAAACATTGAATTGTAGTGGATTAGTGGTTAAACTCTCACATTTCATTTCAAAGGTCTTGTGTTTAAATTCTAGTAACTATACATTGTTAATATTTTTAAATGAGATTATAAACATGTGCATTAGAAGCTTGAGAAGAGTATCACGTGGCACCGTTCCTTTGATAGAAACGCCTTTTAATATATAGATTCCTCATATTTTATTGTCATGCTTTAGCTTTTTACCTTTTTCCCAGCTTTCTAAAGGTGGATACTGAAGTAGGTTAATTTCCTTATGGACTAATTACTTCCGGGACTTCCAAGGAGAGCTCAAAATCTAACCAGAAATATTTGCTGTGACTAAACATTGATTATAAATTATAAGAAATATATACATGAAAGTCAATCAAAATGCGTTAAAACTTTTCCGTTTATTACTTTCATACTATGTATTACTATATGTAAAAAGGAAACAACCATACATAAAAGGGACAAAAAGTGCCCCCTCTTTCTTTCTCTCTTAAACCCTAGCCTCCCCTACCCCTTCTTCATCAGTTAGGGCCTTAGGGGCTGTCATGGATGATTTTATCCATGGTAAGCCCCTTTTCCCATTTTATTTTTAGTTTTTAGTTTATTTTCTTGTTTTGTTTAATAAATTAGTCTCTCTTTATGATATTTTTTCAAACCCTGTTATGAGGTTTTTAGTTTCTGTTTTGGAAATCTCCTTCTCCCCTATGGGAGTTGTGAGTATGGTTTTTTTTGTTTTTAGGTATGAGAAATTGTTCTCATTTGTTGAAGTTCGAGACTCAACATGAAGGTATTGGAATCTCGAATGCGGTCAACATGACTCGATCAAGAATGTTCTTCCCAAACTATATCAGAATGATAGACTACCTCATCAATAGCTGTTTGATTCAGCAAATACAAGGGGGTTGCGCTGTATTGCTCGATCTGGTTCATTAATATTGTAGTTTCTTTGAAAACGAATTTGATTTAGCCTTGTTTAATTGTATCTTGTTTTTCTTTAATACATATTGTAGATCCCGTTTGGCCATCAATTAATGAAATTTCTCTTTCAAAAAAAATGTATTACTATATGTTATAAATAAATGTGTAACTTTTTCGTGTTTAACCCTTGAACTTACCAGATAGTGTATTTCCATTTTATATGACGGTCTAAGACCCCGTTCTTTTATACTGGGAGAAACTGAACTGAATTGGGAGAAATTGAACTGCAGACAGTAACTGAACTAAACTAAACTGAACTGACATGAACTAAAAATAAGTCCAAAAGAACAGGGCCTAAGCCTAAGAGCTACTCTTAAAAAGGAAACTAGAGGCACTTTGGGGGTGATCTTACCTTTCCCCACTTCCAAAGGGTCTTGCCTGTGTAGTTGGATCGGTCGGATTAACTTGTGCAATGCTCCATTTAGTTAACTCTTTTATCTTAATGTTATCACTGATACCTAATCGATAACAAACCTGAATGGCTTTTTTAGGTCCAATTCCATCAATTTTTGTTGAGGCAATTTTTACTTGTTTATCGTCAACTAATCTAGCTCCTGAAATATATGACATTCTTGATCGATCCAATACGGCACTTCTCCTTACCAACTAATACTAAGTTGACCCTAACGCTTGGTATATGTCCACTTTAGATTATTTAACCAAAGCCTTTACAGAGTTAGAGTTGCATTTAATTATAAATTTATAAAAGGTAAACAAAATTATATTCCATTGAAAGCCACATAAACACAAATCTCCATTAATAACTTCAATATTCGTCAGTCCCTCTTTGAGCAAAGTTGAATTGTGCTTTCTCTTTTTCTTCTATATGGGATAACTCAAGTGTAGATTTTTCTTAAAACCGGTCACCTGTTGCAAATATATACCATAAGTTTAGTCTGCCGAAAATATTTCGCTCTAGTTCTTCACTGAAATACTACATTAACTAGCTATATAAACTTTAGTCACTAACAATAGCTAAAAATACACAATTAAGTAAAGTTTATTTGCATCACTTTTCCAACAAATTTTCATATGTTATTGACTTTGGTGAAACCAAACCATAAACTTAAGGAAACAATAACATCAATTATAAAACATGACTAATAGAACTAATAATTCACTAATATAACTAATTTTGAAGCTATTTCTAACATCCCCTGCTTCATTAGTGCCCAACCATGGTAATATTATTTAGTTGCCTCGCTTTCTCACAAGGTATATCGTCTTTACTCTAGCATGAAGGGCCGTCATCAAAACATTTGCTGAATAAACCCTTAAATGAGGTGTAATTGTATGATCTAACAATCTTAAAACCCTACTATATGATAACTTTTGAAACAATTTTAACATTGGTTTGATGGAGAACCTGAAAAGTGTCTAAGTAGCCAACTAGACAAGAACATGGACCAGTATTTGGACACCTCGGCCCTGTAATAACCCCATCATTTTATCTTGAATCCCAAATTTTCAATAAAGAGCATTCCTCCAGGCCCTACTCCAAAGTTGCAACTTGCATAGGGTGTAAATGTACAAATTACAATAAAAACAAACTAACAACAGATTAGGCTGCCACGTTCTTGGTGAGGGTCCATTATACCAATATTCTTCTTGTTTTCTATACCTACTTGTTATCTCCCCACGTATTTCTCCCCATGTTTTCCTCTCTCTGATAATGCACCTTCACCTTCACCCTCACCCTCACCCTCACCCTCACCCTCACCCTTCTTTGATGATGATGGCCGATGGGGGTAGACAGGAATCTGCTTACAAAATGAAAGACCTTCACCAAACATACATGTTTATCCATTTCAAAGATAGAGAGTTACACAACTATTACATGACACTTCCTCCACTTTTACAAAAATATCTCTATTATATATGGACCCTCTTGAGAACTTTGGTATCCACCTGAATTTCCTTAAATACTCTTTATGTATTTGTTATTCCAAGATATTACTAAGGGCAATAGAAGTCAGGAAAATTTTAAAAAAAAACAAAAATTGCTAGATTTTTTTAAATGAAGGTAACTTTCAGATTTTTATAAACAAAAAAAAAATGTACAACTCTCAAAGTAATGACTGAAATTTTCTATTTAATCGTTATTCATTATCTATAGAGATATAGTTATACACTTATATCTTACGAATACGTTTTCACAAAAATTAATCAGTCTTTTTTAAGATATATAGTTGTTTTTTTTATAATTATGGTTTCATTAAGGTTAAAGGCTCATAGTACAAAAAGGTGGGAACAAGGTCCACAATTTAACATGGAGGGAAAACTGGGCCAGAAACTAAAAAGTTAAACAAAAATTTTTTTAGATATATAGTTACACACTTATTTGTATAATTACATTTAAAGCAATTTTTTTAACCCAAAATGACAAATGAGGATTAAATCGAAATTTTCACAAAATCACATCTGCGACGCCAAACACGCATCGGGTGCAAAAAACAAAAAATACTAGCATATATATAACGTAGCTCACCCAGATCTTTGAATCGCATATCATTTAATCTTTAAATCACATAACTTGGACAATTAAAACAACTTTGACTATGAAAAAGCGTATGTTGCATTTATTGAAAAAATTATTTTATGTGGAATAGGAGTACTTTATTAAAGTTTCAAATTACTATAAGGGAATCTCATTTAATAAAATATCGATAGCCGTAAGATGATAATATTAATCTTTATTGTACTTGTAATTTCCAGACTACCAAAGATGAGCACAAAAAACTTGTTGAACATATATATTCCCTATGACTCAAAATCAAAGCAACACTTGACTAACACATTAAAATGGCGCTCCCTTTATCATATTTCTAATTGTCTAATATTACAAAGGGAAATTCCACTTGGTACTACTGTACTTTGGACTTTTTTATTTGATACCCAAATTTTTTTTTGGATTCTTTATAATACCACCGTAATTTGGACTTATTCTCTACCGTGACATTATGTTAAACAAAACATTAGTTTGGGGTTTAAATAGGGTTAAGAGGCTGTCTAATTTTGCGTAATTAAGGTTTTATGAGTCATTTTTGTCCTTAACGACCAAATTTAAGGTCCAATTTGGTTAAAAAAAGTAGGCATTTCCTGACACGTAAAACAAGGTTCTAGTCGTTTTTCTCCAATTTAGACTTCAATCTTGACCCATAAGAGCCAAAATGACTCCCAAACCTTAGTTGAACTATTCTCGATGCACAAGGCACGTAGACGAGGCAAATTACTAACCTTATTTAACCCAAAACTAATATTTTACTTAACGGAATGTTATGGTAGAGAATAAGTCTAAACTACAATTGTACTATATAGAATCCAAAAAAAATTAGGCACCAAATGGAAAAACCCAAAGTACAGTGGTATCAAATGAAATTTCCCTATTAAAAATTATAAAAAGTTTATATATTAAAAAAATATATCGAAATGAATCTATAAACATTTTATATACTTAACATTTGCTTTTATATTGAAATTTTTTTCAAAAATACATTATATATACTTCCTCCGTTCTGTTTTAAATGAAACATATGGTGAAATGACACTATTCATTGATCAATTTTGACTCCAATATATCGCTATTATATAAAGAAAAACATAGTCAAGTGGGACCTTGTTAGATTAGTCTCGATGCATACTATCAAATTATAACTTTTTTATATTTTTTACGTGTGAACAACTAAAGATATGAGTGATTAAAGAAGCGCGTTGGGTTGCGTGAAAAAGCAAACGTTTTATTTAAGACAAAACGAAGGAAGTACATATTTTTGTGGAAAACTACCTTATGAAAATGTTGTAAGAAACTACCTTTTGAAGCAAAAATGTTATCAGAATCTATGTTTCGCCGAATTCTAGCCGTCAACATCTTTCTTTGGCATTTATTTTCTCTTTATGCTTTTCTCCCTTCTTTTTACCTCCATTTTCATCCAAACTTTCATTCTATCGAGAATTAATATTAAAATGTAATTATCTGGCCAAAATTTGGTAAAACGGTAGCTTTTTACAACTTCTTTTGTTATAAAAGGTAGTTTCTTATAAATAAAAAATTTATTAGATAGTGTTTTACATAATATGTTTCTATAAGGTAGTTTTTAACAAAATTTTCATTTTATAGTCTAGTGAGCAAAATCAAAGTGTTGCTTTTATTTTTAAAACATAAAGAACACCTTCTGTCTGAAGTCGCTTAACAAGACTGATCTGATATATAATTCGTCGAACGAGCTACAATAATGCCAAGTCAATTCATTTGAAAGACATGTCTTAGTTATGTCATTTGACCACTACGGGAATAAGAGGGGACAAACAAAGGAAAACTACCAAGAAAAATCATCCTTCAATCTTGAAAACTCCAAAGATGAAGAAAAGAGGAAGGAAGGTTCTTTTTCTCTCAAAAAATTTGATCATTAAAACAGAAAAGCAAATTATGTTCTCCACACACCCTGATTAGTATCCAATTATCCAAAGGGAGCTCAAATGAAGATGATTAACTCCAAATCTCATGCTAGCTAGATTAATACTATTATGATCGGCATAATAATATGATACATAACTAGTACGAGCAAACGAACAAATCGCGATTACAAAGTTCCTGATTAAATCAACTACTATAACATTGCAGTCTCCAGAAGTACATCTAACTTTTAAAAGAGCATCAAGAAAGACCCCCAAAACCCCAGAAAACACCAGAGACTTTGATTGAGCACGTGTTTTCTGAGGATATTGTTTTGCACTTCATCCTATTTAACAATTTAGCCGATTAAGCAAGAGGATACAGAATTTGCATCGATTTTATTTTACCCAAAGATAGAAAGTACGGTACCCACCTGAATAGGTTCGCTATAAACAGAACAATCCTCAACTCTTTGGTCCACAGATTCTAAGCAAAATCAAGGGGTACTTCTTATTTTAGAAAACCATTATAATACCCATACACACCACTAAATTGACTGCGCCAAAGATTTCTGAAAGGCCAATTTTAAATTTCTAGCCTTTCAATATATATTCTTGCTTATAATGTCAGCATATACCAAACTTGTTCATTGATTATCAATATCGTATTATATTATTGTTCATCTTTTGTTGAAATCTAAACCACCGTGACATATTGACATGTAAGAATCAAAATGGGGCTCAGGTCATATTCATCATGAAAAATAAATAATGACAAGGGAAGGAAAAGTAAGTGGACGAGATAAGGAAAAGGCCAATTATCCACATCCGCAGAAAAGTAAGTTGTTACATTTAGAATTGTAATTACATGATTGTGACCCATAAAAACAGTGGACTCCAGGCAAGTCTTCATGACATTCACAAAAGAGAACACTTTTACCTCTAAAACCACTTCAGAATTCAGATGATCATATCTGTTTTCCTCCTTCAGCTGCACATCTAAAGAAACTGTCAAATTTTCAAGAGATCAGCAACCATTGCATTCCTGCAAAAGAAACCCCGCGATCGTAAAAATGTCAATGATAACAACCATAAAATTCTATTACTCAAAACATATAAGTAACTTATTCCAGATATCAGACTTTTTCAAAGTCCCCTCTGAACTCTGTGCTTACTCAAAACATATAAGTAACTTATTCCAGATATCAGACTTTTTCAAAGTCCCCTCTGAACTCTTGCACAGATGAAACTCGCACGCTACCAGAACATAATACCAAGGGTGAGTGCTCTTCACTCTGAGTTGATCAAGACTGATCAAGTTCAATCAAGTGTAATAGGTGAAATTATACCGCACCCTAGAATTCCAAATATCAACAAAGGTATTCTACCAATAAGGCAATAGTAAAGAGAGGTGAACAGATGGTATAGAGGGATAAAAGTGAAAATCAAAGTGGAATAGAGAAAATTAACAAGAAAAAAGAGTTTCAGAACTCAGTATTTACATTAATATCTATTTTCTTTTTTTTTTTGTAAGGACTTCTAACTTTCTACAAAATTATTTATCAAACAAGCCCATAAAAGAGTCAAAGAAAAATCTAAAAACCAAAAGCTTCAAGCTTCAAGCTTTCTAAAGAAGTGAACAAAAAAATACAAACAAATTCTACAAAGACAGTTACTTCACTGAAGCTGTGCTGCCTTTCCAAAGAATATTTACAGCACTTCCAAACTGCTGTTGCTCTCCCAAAGCCAACAAACAAACTCAAACACTAATTCCTGGGACCTAATATATCCTACAGATCCTCCTTCACAGGTGCAAAGCCTACGCATTCTTATTATCTCAACTGGCTAAACCCTCTTGTAAACCTGGAAGTGTATCTCTATCTCAAAACTGGCACGAAGTTCCGAGCCTCTGTCTCTGCCTCTGCCCAAGAGTCACAGACTTCTGCTGAGCAAATGCTGGGCGCAGCAGCTCATGGAACTTCTCAAGAAAAAGTGTCCACTCTTCCTCGTTGATGTTAGCAACCTTCACAAAGCTTGCACTCGCAAAGAGCTGCTCGTTTGCACTCCTATGTCCAGAGGATGAGAAACCGTTATCAGATTTCATCCCAGGATATTTCTGACTCTTTTCTCCTAAACTGGTATTCTTGAGGGACATTGATATCTTTGACATAGATGGAAACTTTTCGAGAACAGGGAGCACACCAAAACCCTTACCCTCGCCCTCCATGTCACCATCTTCACTTTCATCTTCCTCCTCGAGACTTTCCTCCAACTTTGACAGAGGGTTTCTGCCACCCACACCAAATACAGATGATCGACAGAAATAATCCTCTCCACCCATCTTTGGAGTATAGTCCCACTCAGGATCCTCACAATCGATGTCGAATAAAAAATCATCTTCGCCAGCTTCAGACTTTGGCACAAATGACTCCCTCTCTTCCACCAGCCTCCTCGCTTCCATGCACAAAAGCTCAAGTTCACTAGGCTCCTCCTCTCCACTACGGAATTCCCTGCTCATCATCTCACCAATCTCAGCGAGACACAGACCAAAGGCTGCAGCTTCCTTGAGGAAAATGGTGCAGAGCACCAAAATACGAAGGCATGCCTCACGAATCATTGGAAGCTCGGAGCGAAGCATCTCACAATCCCTATCTGGATCAAGGCTCTCAATGTAAGCAAGCTCATCCTCAGAAAACGGGATTGAAGCCTGAGGCCAATGAATCCATTCAAAATACGGGTCCTCCAGACTTTCAGGCAAGCAAAGGCCATGGTCAATGGGAATAAGCTCAACTTGACCAAATCTCCCCACACCATCAAGCTTCCTTACCAGAAGGTTTCCGCCATGCCTGTCGGTGTTAAAAATCCTAATGTCCAGTATCCCAATTCTATGCACAGCGGAGACAGGAAAGCTCGACGTTCCATGGTCACTGGCATCAAAATCATGTTGAATGAATTGTTGACAAGATGCAATCTTACTGACCAGCTTTTTCTTGTGAGATTTGTTGTTATTCACCCCATCATTGACGTTGAAAATATTGTGAGTGATCTTCACCAAAGCAGTGGCAGGTACACCTGCAAAATGCTGGTGATCAAGAAGATACGCCGCAACTTCCCTGACGCCTGTCTCCCCGACCCGAACAGACCGCTTCAGACCAGGCTGCCCAAGAGCCCGGCCCACAAAGCCTTTTGGGTTGTTTGGCGCAAAAGGCTCCTCATCAGTAGGCTTCACAATAGCAACACTCTCACCTCTGACATTCCTAAAATAGTAAGCACCTCCAAGCCCACTGTGCACAGGCAACGGATCAACACCATTCTTGATTGCCTTGACCATCTCCTTCACCATCTGCTGGGTAATCACAAACCGATCTGAACGCCCCAACACCTCTATCAGACTACTCTTATCTTTCTGCTGAAGATCTCCACCTCGTGGTGAGAGACAGGGGGTGGATGAACTCCGATGCATATTGCTCCTTGTCAAAAGGAGTGGCGAGTCATGCCGGACGGCATCAAGGTCATTCTTCAACACCATATCCCCATACGTCAAGGAGCTCTCATCCGTGGGAACATTAAGAGCAATCTGCAGCCTTCTCTTCACAGTGTGAACGTTATCACTTCGATCCAGCTCCATCCCCAACACACAGCCAGTATCAGTCTGCACAAACACACGTCTCCTCCCAGTGGTCGTCTGTTTCCCATGGAAATCCCCCGAAAACGGATTCCTAAAAACTCCAACAGGGGCTTGGGTCTGAACAGGGCTGTCTAACTTAGACATGTTTGCCTAATCTCTTACAGCTCACAAACGCCGCAAAAGAGAGTCCGTTCCCCTCTCTCAAGCTAGCACCAAGCTCAATCGGCCGCAAACAGGAAACAACTCAGGAAGCCGAACAACGAAAAGATCATCAATCAAAGACAAATAGAACCCCAAACCACCTCCTTTTAAGCAACAACCACCAATGACTAGTGCACAATACGAAAGACAGCCAAGTTTCAGTAACACTACATTGAGAGATCCATCGAACTAGGTTGATTTCTTTCTTTATACTTCGATTATCTGTAAAGAAAAGTGATAATAATTTAAATAAATCATTAAATATCCTAGATAACATAAATAAAGCATTTCTCTTTATTTGAACATGGACAGATCTAACACTACAAAAAAAAAACCCCCTCTACAAATCACATCCAAAGCTGAAAATAAAAACAACCTCAAAAGAATATCATCTGAAATCGAAAGTAATATCAGAAATTAAAATCAAAATAATATAAATCTGAAAAATCAATGTAAAATAACACTGATCTACATTCATAGAAACATTCAAACATTTGCTTCCTTTTATTTATTAAATTTTTATCGAATATTACTGATTCATAAACAAGACAAGCAACCTAAACTTACTACTACATACTTCATATTCGAAAACCAATTGAAATAATTATTCACAGCTCAAAAGATAGAAATTCCAGATAGAAAATTACAATAAAACATGCATTATAAAAATGAACTTGAATCGAAAGAACTAACCTTATGATAAAAGAGAGATCTGGAAACGAGAAAAACCCAAAGTAAAGAACTTTGGTAAGAAAAATCAGAGAATCATAAATTGAAGAAAATGGAAACAATGATTCTCTCTCCTGTTCTCTTCGCTTCTCTTCTCTTCTCTTCTCTTCTCCTCTTCTCTTCTCTCTACGCGTTATATGGGTTCTCTTGTAGCTCAGTTGTGTTTTAACAGTGGACCGCCTAATAGTGAAGAGAGGGGGGGTTTAGGTAACTCAACCCTAGTTAGAAAGTAAACCAGGGAGTTTCTCTCTCTAGATTCTAAGAAAGAAAGGGGAAATAAAATGAACGAAGGTGGAGTTGGATTGGAAGGGTCTAGAATGAGGAGTAGCTACCGTTAGATATAAAAAGAGAGGACTGACTGCTGAGGAGGGATGGGCATATGGGGGTGACGAGGAGAGAGAAAGAGGGAAGAAAGGAAGAGAAAGAGGGGGGGGGTTATTGATGGGGTCGAATTTGGACGTGGTTTGGGTCACCGTCATTTGTAGAGGGGAACCAGGGGTGTTTTCGGGAGTTTACTTGCGAGATTTTTTTTATTACTGCTGTTTTGTCATGGACTGATAGTTAAGATTTGGATATTTAAAACCCAAAATAATTTTAAATAATAATTTCTTTATAAAATTAAATTAATAAAAACATGACAACATTTCATTTAAAAATTCATACTCCAACTTAGATAAAATAAGAATTTTCAAAACATAATTAACTTTATAAATATAATTAACGCTAATTAAAACGCTCTTAAAAATCGGGGTATTACATCCTACCACCCTTATAAAAAGTTTCGTCCTCGAAACTTGCAATAAGTTGGTCAGGGAAACAAGAAGCTAAATTCATTTAGACAAAAACCAAGATCTCAAGCTTTCATGGCTTCGTTAGATATTCAGCCTCCATTCCGCCATCATCTTTTGTAACTCTACTTCAACTCGACTCGCGAAATCGATGAGCAAAGAAAAGAAAAGGGGCAAACTTGTTGGCAATGAATTCCAACTAACTCATTTAGTGAGATCTCGTTTGAAATTTAGTTGGTTTCTCAAATTTTATAAGTTTTGTAAAATACATACTTTAAGTAAACGCGTATCATGAACAGACACAAGTCACTATGAGATACAACGAACACATTCAGAAATAACTAACAAAGAAAATTGAAGGTACCACACCTTGAGTAAACAAATTCACATTGCACACGCAAAAGCGCAAACTCTCAAACGGCTTAGTTCATTTATACCTAACTTTTTAGCCAATCCATTAAACCTATTTAAAACCTTTTATGCCACGATATGGAGATCATAGCGTACCTGAATCTAACATTAGCTCTGATACCACTCAACTCAATTGGATATTTAAAACCCAAAATAATTTTAAATAATAATTTCTTTATAAAATTAAATTAATAAAAACATGACAACATTTCATTTAAAAATTCATACTCCAACTTAGATAAAATAAGAATTTTCAAAACATAATTAACTTTATAAATATAATTAACGCTAATTAAAACGCTCTTAAAAATCGGGGTATTACATATCTCGTTTGAAAAGCTTTTGATTACTCAAACCATATAAGTTAAAATTAATCAAAAAACTATTAAAATTCACATAACGTCACGTACATCACAACAATCATATAATCATATAACTTAAGACCAACTAGGTCCAGGATAAGCCACTTAAACTCCAAAAGGGCATTCATAACACTATTTCTCATATCTTAGGCTCTCTTAACCCAAATAATCATCAAAATTGACCTCAACTTTCTCAACGTTTAAATTCCCAAATGATCATACCTAGGCGATGCAAAGTCTAAGACTCCGCACTTCCGGCTAGGTTTCGGCTCTGATACCACTCTAACTTCTCTCTAAAATTTCTCTCTAACTTCTCTCTAAAAAAAACCCAGCTTCTCTCGAAGTTTCTAACGCCTCAAGGCCGCCGGCGGCCGTTTCACCCTCTTGTCGCCGGCGAGCCAACATCTCCGGCGGCTTCTAGTATTTAGTCTTTCGTGATGTGTTTTAAGAGGTATGAATAATCCCTTATTTCCTTTGTTTGGGAGAGATACCTTTGCTGTAGAATTCAAGTTGAGTATCTTGTTATTTGCCAGCTTGATCTAGTCACTTTCATTATGGTTATTGCTGCAAGTTTCCATTTTTAGATTGTTGTCTGTTTAGTTGATAAAAAATTTCAGCTTCTTGAGTGTATGCTTCTGCTTGTTTGGGATTTTTGGTTTGGTCTAGTGGTTAGTTATATCGGGTCTTTAAGATGTTTTCCTTGGAAGTTTATAAAAGACTTAAGAAGGAAATAAATCGTCTCCTCACTGAGGGTGAGGAGCTAACGGAGGAAGACAATGCTCTGTTTGATATAATTTCAAGTTCAAAAAATTCGGAGGGTGTGCTTGCTTTTGCAAAAGAACTAAAGGAGGAAGGTAATTCACTTTTTAAGCAAAGGAAAATTGATGATGCCTTAGAGAAATATGGATATGCAGGGGTCATTCTTGCTCGGTATGAATTTGTAGAAGAAAGGGAAATGGTTGAATGTTTTGAGCTGGCTATTTGTATTCTCTTAAACTCTGCAGCTTGTTTTAGCAAAAAAAATGAGTTTGAGCAGGTAGGTAAGATTTGTTCAATCATCTTGGATTTCAACCCAAATAGTGTTAAAGCTCTGTTCAGAAGGGCTATGGCTGCTATAGAGCTAGGGAAAAAGGATTGGGCATATTGGGATTTGTTAATGGCGGCTAACATTGATCCTGGAAATAAGGCGTTATCCATGAAACTTGAAGAGATTAAAAAATCTCTTTTCAAGGGAAATTCGAAAATGCACCATCAGGATGATGTCCCAACAGGTTTAGGATTAGGACTTTCGTCACCAAAAAAGAAGGTTAAAACATATTTGGAGCAAAATGATAGTATTGAGCAGGACACTGTGCAAGAAAATGACTCTTGTTTGGGTTTGATTGATAAGAGGGGAGCTCCTAATTTATCTGTTTTAGAAGACTTGGGAGCAAAGAAGTGTCCATGTGGGAAAGGAGAAAATTTGTCAACCGAAATCAGAAATGAAGTGAGGGAAGAGAGGATGAAGGATGTTGAGAACATTTTCAATTTTGAAAATTCTAATATGCATGAGCCCAAGTATCAGTTTGCTAACCGAAGGAGGCCGGGCTCTTTTATTCCCATCTCAAGGAAAGATTACCAAGTGTCAATGACAGGAAAGTCTATTCAATGTGTTAATTCTAGGTCTGGTTCTATAATGACTATAAGGGTAGTCACAAAATCAGATGGTGGAGTCAAAAGCAAAGAGGCATGCAAGAAAAAGAAAGTGGTTATTTCCAATATGGTTGATAATTTAAACCAGAATTCAGAGGTCAGTGATTTCAATATGGAGTTGAAAAATCAAAGTACAGAGATCAATGCATTGGAGGCTATGGGTGAGTCCACGAATGAAGTTATGGATACCGGAGAAAGGAGTAGCGTTACAGGTAGCCGCTGTCATGATACCAAGATCAAGAAGAGTATCAGAAACTTATCCTGGTGTGCTCGACGTTCGAGAGGGAAGCAATGTTCACGGCTCTCTATTTCAGCAAAGAGAATGAAGCCACGCCCCCGTCCGCATGTGAAGAATGGTTGGAGATGGAGAAGATCTAACAATAAGTCCAATGTTGGTTCTTCATCTAAGTGTGCTTCTGGATGCAGGGTGGTCGCGGACAAGAAAAGGAAAGAGTTGATCCCTCCATCATGTGTATTCCATCGTCCACGGAAAAAGCGTCACTTAAGTATTGACTGTCTTATTTGCAGTACTATGTCTCACTAGAGGAAAAAAAGCCAATTGCTGTTGTAAAAGGGCTGCGGTTGTGTAGAAAACCGCAGCCCTTCCATTAAGGGATGCGGTTAGGCCCAAAACCGCAGTCCTTCGTGCAATAAAGGGCTGCGGTTTTGGGCCCGACCGCGGCCCCTTAGTGGAAGGGCTGCGGTTTTCTACACAACCGCAGCCCTTTGTTTTATTTTTCCCCCCAAACTAAGCGCGCTCTCATTAATTCTCCCTCCACCCAATTTTTCATTCACGAAATCTCTCGCCCCACGCAGCAGCGAAACCACCTGAGCCCTACCCTTGCGAATTGAACCACCCCCTGAGCCCTAGCTTTCGAATTGAACCACCCCCTGAGCTCCGGTCCACCCTCCTGTGCGCGCCACGCAGCCTCCTACGCGCCATCCCCAGCGCACCACGCAGACCCACGCAGCCTCCTACGCGCCATCCCCAGCGCACCACACAGACCCACGCAGCACCAACCACCTGGCCACCGTTGCGCACCAACCACCTGAGCGCCCGCCACCGGTGCGCCACTCACCTGCGCGCCACCTACCCTATCTCACGCAGTTGGTCAAGAAATTAAAGGTTGCCTTTTTAATTATTTTGATTTTTAGTTTATAATATGTTTATATTCGTTTGGGAGAAGAGAATGTGTTGAGCATTTGAGTGGGATTGAAATTGCAGAAAAGTCATACAAAAGGGTCGTGCTTCGGAACCCGAAAATATGTTAATTGAATTATTTGATTAGCTACATTAGCTATTAACTTAGTTTAATGCAAACAAATTTCATTTATAATTTGTTAATAGTTTAAATGAGAAAAGTTAGTTGTAATGTGTTTCAATGTGGGTAAGATATGATAATTTATATGTATGAATGTATTTCTTATAATAATATGCAATTTGCATTTACTATATGCTAACAATTTTTTCGGTTTTATGTGTCTTAGATATTAGCATATTGGAAGCGGCAAATCAACTAGGAGATAGTGCAGAGTATATATAGAGATCGATCTCCATATTAGTTGTTATTGGTATGTATTTATGATAAAGACAATTCATTATATATCTTCATTTATTGTGTATATGTAGATTCAATCTATGTGTATGTATATTTCTTGATATGAGATTGGATGAAAACAATTTAATTAAGCTATGAAATGTATAAGTTATATGAATCATCATATCATCAATCATATGCCTAGATACCCGTTCAAGACTTACTCATTAGGAGTAAGTCTTGAATAGTCCCCTGTTTGGAACTGTCCTTGGACGTTTGATCTCACTTAGGTGGTGAATGTATGTCTTCTTTTCAATTCTAAGGAAAGTCTTGGCCTGTCGTTTCTCTACATTGTTCTCTGTGTACATATGTAGATAATCAATTATCTACATTGTGTACTTGGAGAACTGTAGGGAAATGCTGCCGGATTTTCCTTAGAATTGAAGAGTTGGCATATATTCACTAGTGAGATTAAACGTCCAAGGATGGGTTAGGTTGGAGTGATAAGGACCTTCGGATGCATGCATACATTTGCACATGTGACTCTCTTAGCCTCCATTTGTATGTGCGTGTTTTCAATATGTGATTGTCTTGCATGTGAATGTGGTTAAATGATTGATACTTATAATTGGTTGTGTTTAATTAGAGGTTTTCGTGAATGAGATGGATCGTACTTGGATGTATGGTAGCCGTGAATCGATTGAGTTTGTGAATGGGGTCTCAGAATTTTGTAAATCTGCATTAGAATACCAAGCATCTTCTGGAGCAGTCGACTTTTTTTGTCCTTGTTTAGATTGTGGAAATGTGAGCAAGGTTAGTAGTATTCATTTGCTTAGGGAGCATATCTTTCGTCGTGGGTTTAGGCCTCAATACCACGTATGGGTTTGGCATGGTGAGGAGGGGAGATATGCAAGAAGCTGTAAGATAATGAACGATGTATGTGAAGAGGAGAAGGATAAATTAGGTGATGATTTCGAGGATGGTGAGTATGGGGATGATGAATATGGGGATGATGATAGAGATCGGGTAGACGAGATGATACAAGAGGTTGAAGATCAGTCTTGCAAACGACCTCGTATGTTTGAGTCTATGCTCGAGGTCTCTGAAAGGCCATTGTATCCAAGGTTGTACGAAGTACACCAAACTTTCTCTTGTGATAACACTCTTCGATATTAAGTCGAAAGCGAGGTTGGACGGATTGCGGTTTCACGTCGTTGTTGGAAGTTTTAGCCGATATGCTCCCCGATGGAAATGATGCGCCAAAGTCGAACTATTATGCTAAGAAACTCATGTGTCCTTTCGGTTTAGAGTACCAGAGGATACATGCTTGTCCAAACGATTGTGTGCTTTATCGTAATGAGTATGAGCATTTAGATGAGTGTCCACGTTGTGGATTATCAAGGTACAGGCGTGAAGGGGCTGGGGGTAGTGAAGGACCACCAGCTAAGGTGTTGTGGTATCTTTCCATAATACCTAGATTTAAGCGCATGTTCTCGGTAAAAAAGATGCGAAGAATATGCGGTGGCATGCGGATCGTAGGAAGAAAGACGGTTTGTTGAAGCATCCGGTGATTCCCCGAGTGGAAAAGCATCAATAGGGTGCATAAGCCATTTGGTAACGAGGATAGGAATTTGAGGCTTGGATTATGTACGGATGGCATGAATCCCTTTGGCAATCTCAGTTCTCAGCATAGTACATGGCCAGTAGTTTTAGTGATTTATAACTTGCCTCCTTGGTTGTGCATGAAACGCAAGTACATCATGTTGTAGCTTCTCATATCGGGGCCGAAACAACCTGGAAATGACATAGATGTATACCTTCAACCACTTATTGAAGATTTACAGAAGATGTGGAACGAAGGAGTGTCGGTATTTGATGCGTATGCTAATGAGATGTTCACTCTGCGTGCCATGCTTTTCTGTACAATGAACGACTTTCCAGCTTATGGGAACTTATCTGGGTATAAGACCAAAGGAAAAAAACCGTGCCCGATTTGTATAGATGACATGAAGTCTACACACATTAAGGGCTGCAAACATGTCTATATGCGCACACGAAGGCTCCTTAGACGCGACCATCCCTATCGGTTTAAATAAAAGGCCTTCGATGGGACGGTTGAAGAGGAAGTTGCTCTTAGACCATTAATTGGTACTGAAGTTTATAATCAGGTTAAGGGCATTGAAACGATCTATGGTAAACCTGCGAATGACGTTGATGGAACTACAGGATTATGGAAAAAGGAATCTATTTTTTGGAAACTCCCATATTGGAAAGATTTAAAAGTCAGACATTATTTGGATGTCATGCACATTGAGAAGAATGTTTGTGATGCTATTCTTGCGACACTTATGAATATTCCGGGTAAGACAAAGGATGTTAAAGCGTCACGTCTTCACTTGGAAAAAATAAGCTTCGACCGGAGTTGTGGGCTCAAAAAAGGGCGGGAAGGAAAAAGAAAGTAGTGGAGGAAGGGGTTGATGAGGAAACTGGGAAAAGAAAAAAGGTGGATGATTCGGAGAAGAATTATTTGCCACCAGCTTGCTACACGCTGTCGAAAGCTGGGAAACGGATTTTTTGCGAGTCATTGTATGGTATTAAGGTTCCAACTGGGTACTCATCGAATATGAAGCGATTTGTTACCTTAAATGGTGAGTTGAAGTTATCGAGTATGAAATCTCACGATTGTCATGTCATGATGCAAGTATTCTTACCGATTGCAATTCGTGGGATACTTCCAAAGCATGTGAGGCACACCATTACAGAACTTTGTTCATTTTTTCATACAATATGCAGCAAAGTGCTACAGCCGTCGACACTCGATGACTTGCAGGCTAGAATAGTTGAAACTTTATGCAAATTTGAGATGATTTCCCCCCCTGCATTCTTTGACATTATGGTGCATCTCATTGTCCACCTAGTTCGAGAAATTA
Source organism: Beta lomatogona (assembly GCA_947646795.1). Taxonomy (NCBI): domain Eukaryota; kingdom Viridiplantae; phylum Streptophyta; class Magnoliopsida; order Caryophyllales; family Amaranthaceae; genus Beta; species Beta lomatogona. The sequence continues at coordinate 416,899 of CANSNZ010000445.1, forward strand.
AGTTGTGTGGTCCAGTGTTTTTGAGGTGGTGCTATCCTTTTGAGAGATATATGGGTACTTTGAAGGATAAAGTTCGAAATCTTGCACAACCAGAAGGTAGCATTATTCAAGGGATTGTGGCTGAAGAGGTCAGTAATTTTGTGGCAGAGTATGTTGCTGGTGTTGATCCTATCGGCGTTCCGATATCTCGACCCGAGGGCAGACTCGAGGGCAAGGGTACGATTGGCTCAAAATTGATCTCACCTTCTGTCAACAAGCGCACACAAGCTCACTTATTTGTGTTGCATCACGTGGCAGCTGTCCATCCTTATTTAAATGAGCATATGGAGGAATTACGTGTTAGCAACCCTGGAAAAGGAATAAGGGCATTGACTCAAATGCATAATAAGACGTTCATTGATTGGTTTCATCATCGAGTAGTGGATGATTTAGATGAAAATGTTTCTGAAACAGTCAAGTGGTTAGCATTTGGTCCCCGTGAATCTGTACACTCTTATGAGGGTTATGATATTAACGGGTATACGTTTTGGACTGAACGTCAAGATCTTAAGTCGACATCGCGACAGAATAGTGGTGTTTCACTTGTGGCGTCATCTACACAATATGCAAGCTCGAAAGATAAGTCTCCCGTTCTTGCTGCCACCAACTATTATGGGCGAATTCAAGAAATATGGGAGCTTGACTACTCAGCTTTTCATATTTGTCTTTTTTGTTGCAATTGGGTTGATGATAATCGACGTTGCGTAAAAAAAGATGATCCTTGCGGATTCACTCTTGTGGACATGGGTCGTCTACGTGAAACTGAAGAGCCATTTGTACTTGCATCACAAGCTAAACAAGTATTCTATGTAACTGATCCTGCTGATAATAAGTGGTCAATTGTTGTACCTGGGAAAAGGAGTATTCTGGGCATTGGTGATGTTGAGGATGAGGAAGAGTATGATGCATTTGAGGACATCCCAACTTTTACCTATCCTGAAAATAGCGTGGAAGATGATGTAAATATGTCTGAGAACTATATGCGTGTTGATCACACGGAAGGGATACATGTTGAAACTCCTAAGAAACGGCGGAAGGTCAACAAATCATGAGACATATACTCAGGTTTATCTCTATTTCGTCCATTTCAGGTCATTTTCATATATTTCGAGTCATGTGACTCAATTTTCTTGTTGAATATGATACTATAGCCAAAAATACGACTATTACGTAGATTTATAGGTGCTACTTTGTTGTTGGTTGGATTTCGGAAACGTAAACATCATTTTAAGGTTATTTCGGCCGTTTCATGTCATTTTCGTGTATTTCGAGTCATGTGACTCCCATTTCTTGTTGAATGTAATAATATTGCATAAAATACGACTACTAAGTAGGTTTATAGGTGCTCCTTTGTTGTTGGTTAGATTTCAGGAAAGCAAGGGTCATTTTAGGCCTATTTCGTCCGTTTCAAGTCATTTTCGTGTATTTCGAGTCATGTGACTCCAATTTCTTGTTGAATGTGATAATATTGCATAAAATACGACTACTAAGTAGATTTATAGGTGCTACTTTGTTCATGGTTGGATTTCGGGAAAGTAAACGTCATTTTAAGCCTATTTCGGCCGTTTCATGTCATTTTCGTGTATTTCGAGTCATGTGACTCCAATTTCTTGTTGAATGTGATAATATTGCATAAAATACGACTACTAAGTAGATTTATAGGTGCTACTTTGTTCATGGTTGGATTTCGGGAAAGTAAACGTCATTTTAAGCCTATTTCGGCCGTTTCATGTCATTTTCGTGTATTTCGAGTCATGGTAATCCATTTTGTTGTTGAATGTGATAATATTGCATAAAATACGACTACTAAGTAGATTTATAGGTGCTACTTTGTTCATGGTTGGATTTCGGGAAAGTAAACGTCATTTTAAGCCTATTTCGGCCGTTTCATGTCATTTTCGTGTATTTCGAGTCATGGTAATCCAATTTGTTGTGAGATATGATCTTATGACCTAAAATGTTGCTATTAAGTAGATTTATACGAGCTACTTTGTTGATGGTTGGATTTCGGGAAAATAAATATCATTTTAGGCATATATATTTCGGCCGATTTATGTCTTTTTATATATTTCGAGCCTCCCTTCCCCCCCTTGCCACGCCCCCGGTCCCCCCCCTTGCACAGCCCGCTCCCCCGTCCAGCCCCTAGCTACTTTCCCTCCCCCCCTTGCACAGCCCCCGCTCCCCCCACACCCGCCCCGCTCCCCCGTCCAACCCCTAGCTACTTCCCCCCCCTTGCACATCACCCCGCGGCAACGGCGGAATGGGCAAAGGCCGAGGCGAGCTTCCGCCCCCTTGCACAGCCCCCGCTTTCCCCCCCTTGCACAGCCCCCCGGTTCCCCCTTGCACAACCCGCTCCCCCGTCCAGCCCCTAACTACTTCCCCCCCCCGCACGCCCCCCGCTCCCCCGTCCAACCCCTAGCTACTTTCCCCCCCCTTGCACATCCCCCCGCGGCAACTAGCGGCTAGGCTGAGGCAGCTTCCTGCCCCTTGCACACCCCCCGCTTCCCCCCTTGCACAGCCCCCGGTCCCCCCTTGCACAGCCCGCTCCCCCCCCTCGTCCGGCCCCTAGCTACTTCCCCCCCTTGCACAGACCCCCGCTCCCCCCCTTGCATAGCCCCCGCCCCCCCTTGCACCCCCCGCTCCCCCCGTCCAACCCCTAGCTACTTTCCCCCCCCTTGCACATCCCCCGCGGCAACAATGGCAGCAGAGCCGAGGCGGCTTCCTCCGCTGTCGGGCTTCTTGCGCCGCTAGTGGCCCACGATTTCCGATGTTCCATTATTGTTGGTCCTTAATCAATTTGTTATTTTTTTTAACTTGTACATATATATTAATTTCTATGTGTTTATAATTGCAGGGATAATTACTACATATGGATGAGATGACGACTAGTGAACACACAACCGAGGATGAATCTTATGATGTGAGGAAAGACCCAAATAAAGGTGATCTCGAAGATCGAGATCTTCAAGAACTTCATTCATAAAGTGGTACAATTGTGAAAGCACAACAAGTTTGTAGGAAAGAAGGTCAACAACGGGAGTTACAAACAAATCAACAACAAAGAAAATCGAAAGTGATGAAAAAGAGAAAGGGAAGAGGACCTACAAAGTCAATAAGTGCTACTCACTTGCATATGACTTTAGAGTACGATAACTTGGGTCAACCTTGTGGTGTGTGGCGTTCTAAGTATGGCAAACATATTGGCCTTTGCGTCCGGAGGCTCTCCATTTTGCATTCATGGCAAGAGGTGCCCGAGGGGATGAAGAAATTACTATGGAATGACACTATGGTAAGTTTCATACTACCATTTAGTTTCTTATTTTAATAAATGTATGTTTATGTAGTACTAATGATAGAATTTAATCTATTACAACAAATGTGGAAACTAATATTTTTGTTCGTTCTTTTTGTAGAATCTCTTCAATATCGAAGATGATGAAGCCAAGAAGAATCTATTTTTATCCGCGCTTGCTCAGAGATTTCGAGATTTCAAGGCTAAGTTAGTGTCCGGTTGGATTACTAAACGGAGGAAAAGAACGGGTACAAAGAAGAAGAAAATTTATGGGGGAGAAAAGCAAATCGAAGTTGAGGCTGCATTGGAAAATTCAGAGGAACCCACCACATTACCATATCAAATATGGAGAAATATCAAACCTGAAGAGTGGGAAGCATTTGTTGCCAAAAATACTACCCCGGAAGCTGTTGTAAGCAAAGGATTTTAATTATATTTACCACACTTAGCTCGAGTATGATTGTATATAACACCTAATCTTTTGTTTGTAATTATGTGTTTTTTCAGGCAAGACGTGAGAAAAAAAGCGTGAGTGCAAAAGCAAGGAAATATTATCATCATTTGGGTGCCCATTCCTACGATGAGGCGAGAAAAAAGTGGATGTTTGCCCATTACCCCACACAGGATTCAACAACGACAACTACCTCTACAACCACATCAGTTACACCGGCTCGTCAACCAGACAGGGTCCTTGATTGGTGTTCGATGCATGGGGTTGATGCAAAGGGAAACAGACTGTTACCAGATCCCGTTACAAAAAAGATAGCCAATGCCATTGTAAGTACATATCATTTTAGGCCTATTTCGGCCATTTCATGTCATTTTCGAATAGTTTGAGTCACTGGGCTCCAATTTCTTGTGAAACATGATAATATAACCTAAAATATTGCTATTAAGTAGATTTATAGGTTATACTTTGTTATTGGTCGGATTTCGGGAACGTAAATATCATTTTAGGCCTATTTCGGCCATTTCAAGTCATTTTCGAATAGTTTGAGTCACTGGGCTCCAATATATAGTGAAACATGATAATATAACCTAAAATATTGCTATTAAGTAGCATTATATGTTTTACTTTGTTATTGGTCGCATTTCGGGAACGTAAATATCATTTTAGGCCTATTTCGGCCATTTCATGTCATTTTCGAATAGTTTGAGTCACTGGGCTCCAATTTCTTGTGAAACATGATAACATAACCTAAAATGTTGCTATTAAGTAGATTTATAGGTGCTACTTTGTTGTTGGTCGGATTTCGGGAAAATAAAGATCATTTTAGGCGTATTTTGATAATTTGATATGTTTTTCGTTTATATCCATTATTCAAGTAACCCCACACCCCCGCACTCCCCCCCCTACACTGCCCCCCCGCTTGCACGGCCCGCCGCGCGCCAGCCCGGCAGCAAACCGACCGGCCGCCACGCTTGGCCGGGTCTCTGCTGGCAGCCTTCTGCCGGCAACTTATTCGGTAGTACGTTTTGTTTTTTTGAAAAATTTTAACGTTCAATTGTCTGTTGTTGTTTTATTTGTAGATCGGATTAAAGGAAAAGGAGGCAACAGGTGATTTCACTCCTACCGCACACATGGATGCTTTGCACGAAACTCTAGGAAAGGACCATAGTGGTCGTGTGAGGGGCGTGGGAGGTGTCCGCCTCGGCGTGCGAAAGGTATATGGTGAACAATACACTACAACGTCAAAATCAAGTGCAAGTAGTGTAAATTCGGCGTCGGTAGATGTGGAGGCTATCAAATCTGCAATTCGGGAGGAGCTTAGAGAGGAGATGACACATAACTTCAATGCTATGATGGAGCAAATGGGTTTACCGACCTTCCCATTGAAGAAAGGTAGTGATGTTCCATCTAGCCGCCCGATCGGTGTTCCACAAACATCGGATAATCAAACGATACCCGCACCCGATCCACCAATACCCGAGTTGAAGGTAATCACTGTATTTGGTTTAATTTATCACCCTTAATCACTGTACTTTATTAATTAACTATGTATTGTCCCTAAGTGCATGCAATTCTAAATATGTTGTTTCATCGCTTAACTATTAATGACTTGTTTTGATTCAAAGGAGGAGACCCCATGCCGACTATTAGTTCAAGAAAATGATTATGATAGTCTGATTGTGGTAGCTAGTGGCCATGCACAACCTCCTGGTGATCGAGTACGAGTGCATCACCAGATAGTGAACAATGATCACTATGTGGTGAGCATCGACTACATTGAGCCTGGTTTTGAAGACTTAGGTCTTCCGATGCCAAAACCGGAGGTTAGTCTACATACACTGAGTGACGCCCATGGTAGTTATGTTCTGTGGCCGCGTGCATGGGTGCGATTTTCAGATGAGGTACACCGATAAACATACATATATATATGCGTTAGTTTATGTAATAATCAAATCCGATTATATTACTTTTCTATGTCATATATATAATAATTAGTAATATTCTTATTATTACTTTTTACTAGGTTTCAAGGAAGGCTGGTTCACATGACAAGAAGGCTAAAAAGGTCGGTTCACCAAACAAGATGGCTAAGGAGGCAATTGGACGTGCTGAAATTGAACCAAATGTGTTCGATGACCAAGTTAGTATGTCAAACAATCCACTTCTCGAGCCGTTGGTGGTGCAAGGCCTTACTAAGGCATGTTATTGGTTGCATGAGTGTGTTAGCGATTTGCCCGAGAATGCTCCAATACATGTTCCTTTGGGGAAGGAACAATTCAACTACGCTGATGAGTCATCTACATGGATTTCCAAAGACGATGTTAAAGAATTCTTACGTGGAGAAATGTTGAGTGGAACAATGATACAAGCTTTCATGAGGTGATACATACATATCTTACTTTACAAGTTTATAATAGTTTTCAACTTCCATGATAAGTATGTTTACTTTTTATTATATGCTTTCTCAGGTTATTGTGTACTGAATTGAATGAAAAAATGAGTGAGACAAAGATTGGTTGGTTATGTCCAAGTATGATGCGAGATGACAATTGTTTGAAAAACAAAACCGATGTGAAAGAATATCTCGATACTAGTTTCAAACAATCACATCGGTTAGAAGAGAAGTTCATCCTTGTTCCATATATTGAAGCGTAAGCTTGTTACACCAAACTTGATGCTTTACTTTATTTTCTATAACTTTATTTCCTTGTTTAGATAACTTGTCTTCTTGTTCCATATATCGATAACAAAATTCACCGAATTGTTGAATAAGTAACTTTATATTATTTCCTTATATAGTCTCCATTGGACGCTCATTGTGATATGTTTGTCAAATAATCACGTTTACCACTTTGATTCTCTTCGTCGACGACCACCACGGAGCTTACTAGTCAAGTCACTATTGAATAGGTAACTTAACTAGAACAATATGTGTACCTAATATTACACATTTATAACTAGAACAATATGTGTACCTAATATTACACATTTATATAAGATAAATGTTTTTGGATGTTTAAATTTGGTGAATTTCAGTGTCCGCAACAAAAGAATGGTGTTGATTGTGGCTATTACGTACTGCGGTACATGTTTGATATAGTCAACCGTTGTACTGACATCGATTATCTTCAAAAGGTATGTAACTAATTAGTTTATTTAATTTAGATTAAATTGGATGTTCTAATCTTTTGCACCTAAATATGACATTAACACTTCAACTATGCATAAAGTAAGTGGTCTGTATTAGTTTTGCTCCTATATGTAACATGTAGCTAGTTTTAGGAAGTGAAATAGCTCAAATTCACAAAAAACGACCCCGAAACGAACCTAAAAATTGAACTTCTAATCTTTTGCACCTAAATATGACATTAACACTTCAACTATGCATAAAGTAAGTGGTGTGTGTTAGTTTTGCTCCTATATGTAACATGTAGCTAGTTTTGGGAAGTGAAATAGCTCAAATTCACAAAAATCGTCCCCGAAACTAACTTAAAAATTGAACTTCTAATCTTTTGCACCTAAATATGACATTAACACTTCAACTACGCATAAAGTAAGTGGCGTGTGTTAGTTTTGCTCCTATATGTAACATGTAGCTAGTTTTGGGAAGTGAAATAGCTCAAATTCACAAAAAACGACCCCGAAACGAACCTAAAAATTGAACTTCTAATCTTTTGCACCTAAATATGACATTAACACTTCAACTATGCATAAAGTAAGTGGTGTGTGTTAGTTTTGCTCCTATATGTAACATGTAGGTAGTTTTGGGAAGTGAAATAGCTCAAATTCACAAAAATCGACCCCGAAACGAACCTAAAAATTGAACTTCTAATCTTTTGCACCTAAATATGACATTAACACTTCAACTATGCATAAAGTAAGTGGTGTATATTAGTTTTGCTTTTATATGTAACATGTAGCAAGTTTTGGGAAGTGAAATAGCTCAAATTCACAAAAAACGACCCCGAAACGAACCTAAAAATTGAACTTCTAATCTTTTGCACCTAAATATGACATTAACACTTCAACTATGCATAAAGTAAGTGGTGTGTGTTAGTTTTGCTCCTATATGTAACATGTAGGTAGGTTTGGGAAGTGAAATAGCTCAAATTCACAAAAATCGACCCCGAAACGAACCTAAAAATTGAACTTCTAATCTTTTGCACCTAAATATGACATTAACACTTCAACTACGCATAAAGTAAGTGGTGTGTGTTATTTTTGCTTTTATATGTAACATGTAGCTAGTTTTGGGAAGTGAAATAGCTCAAATTCACAAAAAACGACCCCGAAACGAACTTAAAAATTGAACTTCTAATCTTTTGCACCTAAATATGACATTAACACTTCAACTACGCATAAAGTAAGTGGCGTGTGTTAGTTTTGCTCCTATATGTAACATGTAGCTAGTTTTGGGAAGTGAAATAGCTCAAATTCACAAAAAACGACCCCGAAACGAACCTAAAAATTGAACTTCTAATCTTTTGCACCTAAATATGACATTAACACTTCAACTATGCATAAAGTAAGTGGTGTGTGTTAGTTTTGCTCCTATATGTAACATGTAGGTAGTTTTGGGAAGTGAAATAGCTCAAATTCACAAAAATCGACCCCGAAACGAACCTAAAAATTGAACTTCTAATCTTTTGCACCTAAATATGACATTAACACTTCAACTATGCATAAAGTAAGTGGTGTATATTAGTTTTGCTTTTATATGTAACATGTAGCTAGTTTTGGGAAGTGAAATAGCTCAAATTCACAAAAAACGACCCCGAAACGAACCTAAAAACTGAACTTCTAATCTTTTGCACCTAAATATGACATTAACACTTCAACTATGCATAAAGTAAGTGGTGTGTGTTAGTTTTGCTCCTATATGTAACATGTAGGTAGGTTTGGGAAGTGAAATAGCTCAAATTCACAAAAATCGACCCCGAAACGTACCTCAAAATTGAACTTCTAATCTTTTGCACCTAAATATGACATTAACACTTCAACTACGCATAAAGTAAGTGGTGTGTGTTAGTTTTGCTTTTATATGTAACATGTAGCTAGTTTTGGGAAGTGAAATAGCTCAAATTCACAAAAAACGACCCCGAAACGAACCTAAAAATTGAACTTCTAATCTTTTGCACCTAAATATGACATTAACACTTCAACTATGCATAAAGTAAGTGGTGTGTGTTAGTTTTGCTCCTATATGTAACATGTAGGTAGTTTTGGGAAGTGAAATAGCTCAAATTCACAAAAATCGACCCCGAAACGAACCTAAAAATTGAACTTCTAATCTTTTGCACCTAAATATGACATTAACACTTCAACTATGCATAAAGTAAGTGGTGTGTGTTAGTTTTGCTCCTATATGTAACATGTAGGTAGTTTTGGGAAGTGAAATAGCTCAAATTCACAAAAATCGTCCCCGAAACGAACCTAAAAATTGAACTTCTAATCTTTTGCACCTAAATATGACATTATATACTTCAACTATGCATAAAGTAAGTGGTGTGTGTTAGTTTTGCTCCTATATGTAACATGTAGCTAGTTTTGGGAAGTGAAATAGCTCAAATTCACAAAAAACGACCCCGAAACGAACCTAAAAATTGAACTTCTAATCTTTTGCACCTAAATATGACATTAACACTTCAACTATGCATAAAGTAAGTGGTGTGTGTTAGTTTTGCTCCTATATGTAACATGTAGCTAGTTTTGGGAAGTGAAATAGCTCAAATTCACAAAAACGACCCCGAAACGAACCTAAAAATTGAACTTCTAATCTTTTGCACCTAAATATGACATTAACACTTCAACTGTGCATAAAGTAAGTGGTGTGTGTTAGTTTTGCTCCTATATGTAACATGTAGCTAGTTTTGGGAAGTGAAATAGCTCAAATTCACAAAAAACGACCCCGAAACGAACCTAAAAATTGAACTTCTAATCTTTTGCACCTAAATATGACATTAACACTTCAACTATGCATAAAGTAAGTGGTGTGTGTTAGTTTTGCTCCTATTTGTAACATGTAGGTAGTTTTGGGAACCGAAATAGCTCAAATTCACAAAAATCGTCCCCGAAACGAACCTAAAAATTGAACTTCTAATCTTTTGCACCTAAATATGACATTAACACTTCAACTACGCATAAAGTAAGTGGTGTGTGTTAGTTTTGCTTTTATATGTAACATGTAGCTAGTTTTGGGAAGTGAAATAGCTCAAATTCACAAAAAACGACCCCGAAACGAACCTAAAAATTGAACTTCTAATCTTTTGCACCTAAATATGACATTAACACTTCAACTATGCATAAATTAAGTGGTGTGTGTTAGTTTTGCTCCTATATGTAACATGTAGGTAGTTTTGGGAAGTGAAATAGCTCAAAATTCACAAAAATCGACCCCGAAACGAACCTAAAAATTGAACTTCTAATCTTTTGCACCTAAATATGACATTAACACTTCAACTATGCATAAAGTAAGTGGTGTGTGTTAGTTTTGCTCCTATATGTAACATGTAGGTAGTTTTGGGAAGTGAAATAGCTCAAATTCACAAAAATCGTCCCCGAAACGAACCTAAAAATTGAACTTCTAATCTTTTGCACCTAAATATGAATTATATACTTCAACTATGCATAAAGTAAGTGGTGTGTGTTAGTTTTGCTCCTATATGTAACATGTAGCTAGTTTTGGGAAGTGAAATAGCTCAAATTCACAAAAAACGACCCCGAAACGAACCTAAAAATTGAACTTCTAATCTTTTGCACCTAAATATGACATTAACACTTCAACTATGCATAAAATAAGTGGTGTGTGTTAGTTTTGCTCCTATATGTAACATGTAGCTAGTTTTGGGAAGTGAAATAGCTCAAATTCACAAAAAACGACCCCGAAACGAACCTAAAAATTGAACTTCTAATCTTTTGCACCTAAATATGACATTAACACTTCAACTGTGCATAAAGTAAGTGGTGTGTGTGTTAGTTTTGCTCCTATATGTAACATGTAGCTAGTTTTGGGAAGTGAAATAGCTCAAATTCACAAAAAACGACCCCGAAACGAACCTAAAAATTGAACTTCTAATCTTTTGCACCTAAATATGACATTAACACTTCAACTATGCATAAAGTAAGTGATGTGTGTTAGTTTTGCTCCTATATGTAACATGTAGGTAGTTTTGGGAACTGAAATAGCTCAAATTCACAAAAATCGTCCCCGAAACGAACCTAAAAATTGAACTTCTAATCTTTTGCACCTAAATATGACTTATATACTTCAACTATGCATAAAGTAAGTGGTGTGTGTTAGTTTTGCTCCTATATGTAACATGTAGCTAGTTTTGGGAAGTGAAATAGCTCAAATTCACAAAAAACGACCCCGAAACGAACCTAAAAATTGAACTTCTAATCTTTTGCACCTAAATATGACATTAACACTTCAACTATGCATAAAGTAAGTGGTGTGTGTTAGTTTTGCTCCTATTTGTAACATGTAGGTAGTTTTGGGAACCGAAATAGCTCAAATTCACAAAAATCGTCCCCGAAACGAACCTAAAAATTGAACTTCTAATCTTTTGCACCTAAATATGACATTAACACTTCAACTATGCATAAAGTAAGTGGTGTGTGTTAGTTTTGCTCCTATATGTAACATGTAGCTAGTTTTGGGAAGTGAAATAGCTCAAATTCACAAAAATCGACCCCGAAACGAACCTAAAAATTGAACTTCTAATCTTTTGCACCTAAATATGACATTAACACTTCAACTATGCATAAAGTAAGTGGTGTGTGTTAGTTTTGCTCCTATATGTAACATGTAGGTAGTTTTGGGAAGTGAAATAGCTCAAATTCACAAAAATCGACCCCGAAACGAACCTAAAAATTGAACTTCTAATCTTTTGCACCTAAATATGACATTAACACTTCAACTATGCATAAAGTAAGTGGTGTGTGTTAGTTTTGCTCCTATATGTAACATGTAGCTAGTTTTGGGAAGTGAAATAGCTCAAATTCACAAAAATCGTCCCCGAAACGAACCTAAAAATTGAACTTCTAATCTTTTGCACCTAAATATGACATTAACACTTCAACTATGCATAAAGTAAGTGGTGTGTGTTAGTTTTGCTCCTATATGTAACATGTAGCTAGTTTTGGGAAGTGAAATAGCTCAAATTCACAAAAAACGACCCCGAAACGAACCTAAAAATTGAACTTCTAATCTTTTGCACCTAAATATGACATTAACACTTCAACTATGCATAAAGTAAGTGGTGTGTGTTAGTTTTGCTCCTATATGTAACATGTAGCTAGTTTTGGGAAGTGAAATAGCTCAAATTCACAAAAAACGACCCCGAAACGAACCTAAAAATTGAACTTCTAATCTTTTGCACCTAAATATGACATTAACACTTCAACTATGCATAAAGTAAGTGGTGTGTGTTAGTTTTGCTCCTATATGTAACATGTAGCTAGTTTTGGGAAGTGAAATAGCTCAAATTCACAAAAATCGACCCCGAAACGAACCTAAAAATTGAACTTCTAATCTTTTGCACCTAAATATGACATTAACACTTCAACTATGCATAAAGTAAGTGGTGTGTGTTAGTTTTGCTCCTATATGTAACATGTAGCTAGTTTTGGGAAGTGAAATAGCTCAAATTCACAAAAATCGACCCCGAAACGAACCTAAAAATTGAACTTCTAATCTTTTGCACCTAAATATGACATTAACACTTCAACTATGCATAAAGTAAGTGGTGTGTGTTAGTTTTGCTCCTATATGTAACATGTAGCTAGTTTTGGGAAGTGAAATAGCTCAAATTCACAAAAATCGACCCCGAAACGAACCTAAAAATTGAACTTCTAATCTTTTGCACCTAAATATGACATTAACACTTCAACTATGCATAAAGTAAGTGGTGTGTGTTAGTTTTGCTCCTATATGTAACATGTAGCTAGTTTTGGGAAGTGAAATAGCTCAAATTCACAAAAATCGTCCCCGAAACGAACCTAAAAATTGAACTTCTAATCTTTTGCACCTAAATATGACATTAACACTTCAACTATGCATAAAGTAAGTGGTGTGTGTTAGTTTTGCTCCTATATGTAACATGTAGCTAGTTTTGGGAAGTGAAATAGCTCAAATTCACAAAAATCGACCCCGAAACGAACCTAAAAATTGAACTTCTAATCTTTTGCACCTAAATATGACATTAACACTTCAACTATGCATAAAGTAAGTGGTGTGTGTTAGTTTTGCTCCTATATGTAACATGTAGCTAGTTTTGGGAAGTGAAATAGCTCAAATTCACAAAAATCGACCCCGAAACGAACCTAAAAATTGAACTTCTAATCTTTTGCACCTAAATATGACATTAACACTTCAACTATGCATAAAGTAAGTGGTGTGTGTTAGTTTTGCTCCTATATGTAACATGTAGCTAGTTTTGGGAAGTGAAATAGCTCAAATTCACAAAAAATCGTCCCCGAAACGAACCTAAAAATTGAACTTCTAATCTTTTGCACCTAAATATGACATTAACACTTCAACTATGCATAAAGTAAGTGGTGTGTGTTAGTTTTGCTCCTATATGTAACATGTAGCTAGTTTTGGGAAGTGAAATAGCTCAAATTCACAAAAAACGACCCCGAAACGAACCTAAAAATTGAACTTCTAATCTTTTGCACCTAAATATGACATTAACACTTCAACTATGCATAAAGTAAGTGGTGTGTGTTAGTTTTGCTCCTATATGTAACATGTAGCTAGTTTTGGGAAGTGAAATAGCTCAAATTCACAAAAATCGACCCCGAAACGAACCTAAAAATTGAACTTCTAATCTTTTGCACCTAAATATGACATTAACACTTCAACTATGCATAAAGTAAGTGGTGTGTGTTAGTTTTGCTCCTATATGTAACATGTAGCTAGTTTTGGGAAGTGAAATAGCTCAAATTCACAAAAAACGACCCCGAAACGAACCTAAAAATTGAACTTCTAATCTTTTGCACCTAAATATGACATTAACACTTCAACTATGCATAAAGTAAGTGGTGTGTGTTAGTTTTGCTCCTATATGTAACATGTAGCTAGTTTTGGGAAGTGAAATAGCTCAAATTCACAAAAAACGACCCCGAAACGAACCTAAAAATTGAACTTCTAATCTTTTGCACCTAAATATGACATTAACACTTCAACTATGCATAAAGTAAGTGGTGTGTGTTAGTTTTGCTCCTATATGTAACATGTAGCTAGTTTTGGGAAGTGAAATAGCTCAAATTCACAAAAAACGACCCCGAAACGAACCTAAAAATTGAACTTCTAATCTTTTGCACCTAAATATGACATTAACACTTCAACTATGCATAAAGTAAGTGGTGTGTGTTAGTTTTGCTCCTATATGTAACATGTAGCTAGTTTTGGGAAGTGAAATAGCTCAAATTCACAAAAATCGACCCCGAAACGAACCTAAAAATTGAACTTCTAATCTTTTGCACCTAAATATGACATTAACACTTCAACTATGCATAAAGTAAGTGGTGTGTGTTAGTTTTGCTCCTATATGTAACATGTAGCTAGTTTTGGGAAGTGAAATAGCTCAAATTCACAAAAATCGACCCCGAAACGAACCTAAAAATTGAACTTCTAATCTTTTGCACCTAAATATGACATTAACACTTCAACTATGCATAAAGTAAGTGGTGTGTGTTAGTTTTGCTCCTATATGTAACATGTAGCTAGTTTTGGGAAGTGAAATAGCTCAAATTCACAAAAAACGACCCCGAAACGAACCTAAAAATTGAACTTCTAATCTTTTGCACCTAAATATGACATTAACACTTCAACTATGCATAAAGTAAGTGGTGTGTGTTAGTTTTGCTCCTATATGTAACATGTAGGTAGTTTTGGGAAGTGAAATAGCTCAAATTCACAAAAAACGACCCCGAAACGAACCTAAAAATTGAACTTCTAATCTTTTGCACCTAAATATGACATTAACACTTCAACTATGCATAAAGTAAGTGGTGTGTGTTAGTTTTGCTCCTATATGTAACATGTAGCTAGTTTTGGGAAGTGAAATAGCTCAAATTCACAAAAACGACCCCGAAACGAACCTAAAAATTGAACTTCTAATCTTTTGCACCTAAATATGACATTAACACTTCAACTATGCATAAAGTAAGTGGTGTGTGTTAGTTTTGCTCCTATATGTAACATGTAGCTAGTTTTGGGAAGTGAAATAGCTCAAATTCACAAAAATCGACCCCGAAACGAACCTAAAAATTGAACTTCTAATCTTTTGCACCTAAATATGACATTAACACTTCAACTATGCATAAAGTAAGTGGTGTGTGTTAGTTTTGCTCCTATATGTAACATGTAGCTAGTTTTGGGAAGTGAAATAGCTCAAATTCACAAAAAACGACCCCGAAACGAACCTAAAAATTGAACTTCTAATCTTTTGCACCTAAATATGACATTAACACTTCAACTATGCATAAAGTAAGTGGTGTGTGTTAGTTTTGCTCCTATATGTAACATGTAGGTAGTTTTGGGAAGTGAAATAGCTCAAATTCACAAAAATCGACCCCGAAACGAACCTAAAAATTGAACTTCTAATCTTTTGCACCTAAATATGACATTAACACTTCAACTATGCATAAAGTAAGTGGTGTGTGTTAGTTTTGCTCCTATATGTAACATGTAGCTAGTTTTGGGAAGTGAAATAGCTCAAATTCACAAAAAACGACCCCGAAACGAACCTAAAAATTGAACTTCTAATCTTTTGCACCTAAATATGACATTAACACTTCAACTATGCATAAAGTAAGTGGTGTGTGTTAGTTTTGCTCCTATATGTAACATGTAGCTAGTTTTGGGAAGTGAAATAGCTCAAATTCACAAAAATCGACCCCGAAACGAACCTAAAAATTGAACTTCTAATCTTTTGCACCTAAATATGACATTAACACTTCAACTACGCATAAAGTAAGTGGTGTGTGTTAGTTTTGCTTTTATATGTAACATGTAGCTAGTTTTGGGAAGTGAAATAGCTCAAATTCACAAAAATCGACCCCGAAACGAACCTAAAAATTGAACTTCTAATCTTTTGCACCTAAATATGACATTAACACTTCAACTATGCATAAAGTAAGTGGTGTGTGTTAGTTTTGCTCCTATATGTAACATGTAGGTAGTTTTGGGAAGTGAAATAGCTCAAATTCACAAAAAATCGACCCCGAAACGAACCTAAAAATTGAACTTCTAATCTTTTGCACCTAAATATGACATTAACACTTCAACTATGCATAAAGTAAGTGGTGTGTGTTAGTTTTGCTCCTATATGTAACATGTAGGTAGTTTTGGGAAGTGAAATAGCTCAAATTCACAAAAATCGTCCCCGAAACGAACCTAAAAATTGAACTTCTAATCTTTTGCACCTAAATATGACATTATATACTTCAACTATGCATAAAGTAAGTGGTGTGTGTTAGTTTTGCTCCTATATGTAACATGTAGGTAGTTTTGGGAAGTGAAATAGCTCAAATTCACAAAAATCGACCCCGAAACGAACCTAAAAATTGAACTTCTAATCTTTTGCACCTAAATATGACATTATACACTTCAACTATGCATAAAGTAAGTGGTGTGTGTTAGTTTTGCTCCTATATGTAACATGTAGCTAGTTTTGGGAAGTGAAATAGCTCAAATTCACAAAAATCGACCCCGAAACGAACCTAAAAATTGAACTTCTAATCTTTTGCACCTAAATATGACATTAACACTTCAACTATGCATAAAGTAAGTGGTGTGTGTTAGTTTTGCTCCTATATGTAACATGTAGCTAGTTTTGGGAAGTGAAATAGCTCAAATTCACAAAAAACGACCCCGAAACGAACCTAAAAAATTGAACTTCTAATCTTTTGCACCTAAATATGACATTAACACTTCAACTATGCATAAAGTAAGTGGTGTGTGTTAGTTTTGCTCCTATATGTAACATGTAGCTAGTTTTGGGAAGTGAAATAGCTCAAATTCACAAAAAACGACCCCGAAACGAACCTAAAAATTGAACTTCTAATCTTTTGCACCTAAATATGACATTAACACTTCAACTATGCATAAAGTAAGTGGTGTGTGTTAGTTTTGCTCCTATATGTAACATGTAGCTAGTTTTGGGAACTGAAATAGCTCAAATTCACAAAAAATTGACCCCGAAACGAACCTAAAAATTGAACTTCTAATCTTTTGCACCTAAATATGACATTAACACTTCAACTATGCATAAAGTAAGTGGTGTGTGTTAGTTTTGCTCCTATATGTAACATGTAGCTAGTTTTGGGAAGTGAAATAGCTCAAATTCCACAAAATCGACCCAGAAACGAACCTAAAAATTGAACTTCTAATCTTTTGCACCTAAATATGACATTAACACTTCAACTATGCATAAAGTAAGTGGTGTGTGTTAGTTTTGCTCCTATATGTAACATGTAGCTAGTTTTGGGAAGTGAAATAGCTCAAATTCAAAAAAATCGACCCCGAAACGAACCTAAAAATTGAACTTCTAATCTTTTGCACCTAAATATGACATTAACACTTCAACTATGCATAAAGTAAGTGGTGTGTGTTAGTTTTGCTCCTATATGTAACATGTAGCTAGTTTTGGGAAGTGAAATAGCTCAAATTCACAAAAAACGACCCCGAAACGAACCTAAAAATTGAACTTCTAATCTTTTGCACCTAAATATGACATTAACACTTCAACTATGCATAAAGTAAGTGGTGTGTGTTAGTTTTGCTCCTATATGTAAACATGTAGCTAGTTTTGGGAAGTGAAATAGCTCAAATTCCACAAAAATCGACCCCGAAACGAACCTAAAAATTGAACTTCTAATCTTTTGCACCTAAATATGACATTAACACTTCAACTATGCATAAAGTAAGTGGTGTGTGTGTTAGTTTTGCTCCTATATGTAACATGTAGCTAGTTTTGGGAAGTGAAATAGCTCGAATTCACAAAAATCGACCCCGAAACGAACCTAAAAATTGAACTTCTAATCTTTTGCACCCTAAATATGACATTAACACTTCAACTATGCATAAAGTAAGTGGTGTGTGTTAGTTTTGCTCCTATATGTAACATGTAGCTAGTTTTGGGGAAGTGAAATAGCTCGAATTCACAAAAATCGACCCCGAAACGAACCTAAAAATTGAACTTCTAATCTTTTGCACCTAAATATGACATTAACACTTCAACTATGCATAAAGTAAGTGGTGTGTGTTAGTTTTGCTCCTATATGTAACATGTAGCTAGTTTTGGGAAGTGAAATAGCTCAAATTCACAAAAATCGACCCCGGAACGAACCTAAAAAATTGAACTTCTAATCCTTTGCACCTAAATATGACATTAACACTTCAACTATGCATAAAGTAAGTGGTGTGTGTTAGTTTTGCTCCTATATGTAACATGTAGCTAGTTTTGGGAAGTGAAATAGCTCAAATTCACAAAAGCCGACCCAGCAACGAACCTAAAAATTGAACTTCTAATCTTTTGCACCTAAGTATGACATTAACACTTCAACTATGCAT
The DNA here is from genome assembly GCA_947646795.1 of Beta lomatogona. Taxonomy (NCBI): domain Eukaryota; kingdom Viridiplantae; phylum Streptophyta; class Magnoliopsida; order Caryophyllales; family Amaranthaceae; genus Beta; species Beta lomatogona. Next base: position 435,262 of record CANSNZ010000445.1, read on the forward strand.
AAAGTAGAGGTGGTGTGTGTTAGTTTTGCTCCTATTTGTAACATGTGGTTAGTTTTGGGAACTGAAATAAGCTCAAATTCACAAAAATCGATCCCGAAAGCGAACCTAAAAATTGAACTGTCTAATCTTTTGCACCTAAATATGACATTAACACTTCAACTACGCACAAAGTAAGTGGTGTGTGTTAGTTTTGCTTTTTATATGTAACATGTAGCTAGTTTTGGGAAGTGAAATAGCTCAAATTCACAAAAAACACCGACCCCGATCTGAGAACCTAAAAATTGAACTTCTAATCTTTTGCACCGAAATATGACATTAATACTTCAACTATGCATAAATTAAGTGGTGTGTGTTAGTTTTGCTCCTATATGTAACATGTAGGTAGTTTTGGGAAGTGAAATAGCTGAAATTCACAAAAAGCGACCCCGAAACCGAACCTAAAAATTGAACTTCTAATCTTTTGCACCTAAATATGACCTTAACACTTCAGCTATGCATAAATTAGGAGTGGTGTGTGTTAGTTTGCTCCTATATGTAACATGTAGGTAGTTTTGGGAGAGTGAAATAGCTCAAGTTCACAAAAAACGATCCCGAGAAGCGAGACACAAAAATTGAACTCCGAATCCTTTGCACCTAAATATGACATTAATACTTCAACTATGCATAAAGTAAGTGGTGTGTGTTAGTTTTTGCTCCCTATATGTAACATGTAGCTAGTTTTGGGAAGTGAAATAGCTCCTAATTCACAAAAAACGACCCCGAAACTTGGACCCTAAAAATTGAACTTCTAATCTTTTGCACCTAAATATGACATTAACACTTCAACTATGCATAAAATAAGTGGTGTGTGTGTTAGTTTTGCTCCTATATGTAAGCATGTAGCGTAGTTTTTGGGAAGTGAAATAGCTCAAACAGTTCACAAAAAACGACCCAGAAGCGAACCTAAAAATTGAACTTCTAATCTTTTGCACCTAAATATGACCTTAACACTTCAGCTTTGCATAAATTAAGGTGGTGTGTGTTAGATTTGCTCCCTATATGTAACATGTAGCTAGTTTTGGAAGTGAAATAGCTCAAATTCACAAAAAACGTCCCGAAACGAACCTAAAAGGTGAACTTCTAATCTTTTGCACCTAAATATGACCTTAACACTTCAACTATGCATAAAGTAAGTGGTGTGTGTTAGTTTTGCTACTTTCCGTAACATGTAGGTAGTTTTGGGCAGTGAAATAGCTCAAATTCACAAAAATCGACCCCCGAAGCGGACCTAGAGGAAATTGAACTTCTAAACTCTGTGCACCTAAATATGACTTAACACTTCAGCTATGCATAAAGTAAGTGATTGGTGTGTTAGTTTTGCTCCTATATGTAACATGTAGCTAGTTTTGGGAATTAGGAAATAGCTCAAATTCACAAAAAACGACCCCGAAACGAACCTAAAAATTGAACTTCCAATCTTTTGCACCTAAATATGACATTAACACTTAAACTATGCATAAAGTAAGTGGTGTGTGTTAGTTTTGCTCCTATTTGTAACATGTAGGTAGTTTTGGGATCTTGAAATAGCTCAAATTCACAAAAATCGACCCCGAAACGAACCTAAAAATTGAACTTCTAATCTTTTTGCACCTAAATATGACATTAACACTTCAACTGTGCATAAAGTAAGTGGTGTGTGTTAGTTTTGCTCCTATATGTAACATGTAGCTAGTTTTGGGAAGTGAAATAGCTCAAATTCACAAAAAACGACCCCGAAACGAACCTAAAAATTGAACTTCTAATCTTTTGCACCTAAATATGACATTAACACTTCAACTATGCATAAAGTAAGTGATGTGTGTTAGTTTTGCTCCTATATGTAACATGTAGGTAGTTTTGGGAAGTGAAATAGCTCAAATTCACAAAAATCGACCCAGAAACGAACCTAAAAATTGAACTTCTAATCTTTTGCACCTAAATATGACTTATACACTTCAACTATGCATAAAGTAAGTGGTGTGTGTTAGTTTTGCTCCTATATGTAACATGTAGCTAGTTTTGGGAAGTGAAATAGCTCAAATTCACAAAAAACGACCCCGAAACGAACCTAAAAATTGAACTTCTAATCTTTTGCACCTAAATATGACATTAACACTTCAACTATGCATAAAGTAAGTGGTGTGTGTTAGTTTTGCTCCTATTTGTAACATGTAGGTAGTTTTGGGAATGAAATAGCTCAAATTCACAAAAATCGTCCCCGAAACGAACCTAAAAATTGAACTTCTAATCTTTTGCACCTAAATATGACATTAACACTTCAACTACGCATAAAGTAAGTGGTGTGTGTTAGTTTTGCTTTTATATGTAACATGTAGCTAGTTTTGGGAAGTGAAATAGCTCAAATTCACAAAAATCGACCCCGAAACGAACCTAAAAATTGAACTTCTAATCTTTTGCACCTAAATATGACATTAACACTTCAACTATGCATAAAGTAAGTGGTGTGTGTTAGTTTTGCTCCTATATGTAACATGTAGGTAGTTTTGGGAAGTGAAATAGCTCAAAATTCACAAAAACGACCCCGAAACGAACCTAAAAATTGAACTTCTAATCTTTTGCACCTAAATATGACATTAACACTTCAACTATGCATAAAGTAAGTGGTGTGTGTTAGTTTTGCTCCTATATGTAACATGTAGGTAGTTTTGGGAAGTGAAATAGCTCAAATTCACAAAAATCGCCCCGAAACGAACCTAAAAAATTGAACTTCTAATCTTTTGCACCTAAATATGACATTATATACTTCAACTATGCATAAAGTAAGTGGTGTGTGTTAGTTTTGCTCCTATATGTAACATGTAGCTAGTTTTGGGAAGTGAAATAGCTCAAATTCACAAAAAACGACCCCGAAACGAACCTAAAAATTGAACTTCTAATCTTTTGCACCTAAATATGACATTAACACTTCAACTATGCATAAAGTAAGTGGTGTGTGTTAGTTTTGCTCCTATATGTAACATGTAGCTAGTTTTGGGAAGTGAAATAGCTCAAATTCACAAAAACGACCCCGAAACGAACCTAAAAATTGAACTTCTAATCTTTTGCACCTAAATATGACATTAACACTTCAACTATGCATAAAGTAAGTGGTGTGTGTTAGTTTTGCTCCTATATGTAACATGTAGCTAGTTTTGGGAAGTGAAATAGCTCAAATTCACAAAAAACGACCCCGAAACGAACCTAAAAATTGAACTTCTAATCTTTTGCACCTAAATATGACATTAACACTTCAACTATGCATAAAGTAAGTGGTGTGTGTTAGTTTTGCTCCTATATGTAACATGTAGGTAGTTTTTGGGAAGTGAAATAGCTCAAATTCACAAAAATCGACCCCGAAACGAACCTAAAAATTGAACTTCTAATCTTTTGCACCTAAATATGACATTATACACTTCAACTATGCATAAAGTAAGTGGTGTGTGTTAGTTTTGCTCCTATATGTAACATGTAGCTAGTTTTGGGAAGTGAAATAGCTCAAATTCACAAAAATCGACCCCGAAACGAACCTAAAAATTGAACTTCTAATCTTTTGCACCTAAATATGACATTAACACTTCAACTATGCATAAAGTAAGTGGTGTGTGTTAGTTTTGCTCCTATATGTAACATGTAGCTAGTTTTGGGAAGTGAAATAGCTCAAATTCACAAAAAATCGACCCCGAAACGAACCTAAAAATTGAACTTCTAATCTTTTGCACCTAAATATGACATTAACACTTCAACTATGCATAAAGTAAGTGGTGTGTGTTAGTTTTGCTCCTATATGTAACATGTAGCTAGTTTTGGGAAGTGAAATAGCTCAAATTCACAAAAATCGACCCCGAAACGAACCTAAAAATTGAACTTCTAATCTTTTGCACCTAAATATGACATTAACACTTCAACTATGCATAAAGTAAGTGGTGTGTGTTAGTTTTGCTCCTATATGTAACATGTAGCTAGTTTTGGGAAGTGAAATAGCTCAAATTCACAAAAATCGACCCCGAAACGAACCTAAAAATTGAACTTCTAATCTTTTGCACCTAAATATGACATTAACACTTCAACTATGCATAAAGTAAGTGGTGTGTGTTAGTTTTGCTCCTATATGTAACATGTAGCTAGTTTTGGGAAGTGAAATAGCTAAAATTCACAAAAAAATCGACCCCGAAACGAACCTAAAAATTGAACTTCTAATCTTTTGCACCTAAATATGACATTAACACTTCAACTATGCATAAAGTAAGTGGTGTGTGTTAGTTTTGCTCCTATATGTAACATGTAGCTAGTTTTGGGAAGTGAAATAGCTCAAATTCACAAAAAATCGACCCCGAAACGAACCTAAAAATTGAACTTCTAATCTTTTGCACCTAAATATGACATTAACACTTCAACTATGCATAAAGTAAGTGGTGTGTGTTAGTTTTGCTCCTATATGTAACATGTAGCTAGTTTTGGGAAGTGAAATAGCTCAAATTCACAAAAACGACCCCGAAACGAACCTAAAAATTGAACTTCTAATCTTTTGCACCTAAATATGACATTAACACTTCAACTATGCATAAAGTAAGTGGTGTGTGTTAGTTTTGCTCCTATATGTAACATGTAGGTAGTTTTGGGAAGTGAAATAGCTCAAATTCACAAAAATCGCCCCCGAAACGAACCTAAAAATTGAACTTCTAATCTTTTGCACCTAAATATGACATTAACACTTCAACTATGCATAAAGTAAGTGGTGTGTGTTAGTTTTGCTCCTATATGTAACATGTAGCTAGTTTTGGGAAGTGAAATAGCTCAAATTCACAAAAATCGACCCCGAAACGAACCTAAAAATTGAACTTCTAATCTTTTGCACCTAAATATGACATTAACACTTCAACTATGCATAAAGTAAGTGGTGTGTGTTAGTTTTGCTCCTATATGTAACATGTAGCTAGTTTTGGGAAGTGAAATAGCTCAAATTCACAAAAATCGACCCCGAAACGAACCTAAAAATTGAACTTCTAATCTTTTGCACCTAAATATGACATTAACACTTCAACTATGCATAAAGTAAGTGGTGTGTGTTAGTTTTGCTCCTATATGTAACATGTAGCTAGTTTTGGGAAGTGAAATAGCTCAAATTCACAAAAATCGACCCCGAAACGAACCTAAAAATTGAACTTCTAATCTTTTGCACCTAAATATGACATTAACACTTCAACTATGCATAAAGTAAGTGGTGTGTGTTAGTTTTGCTCCTATATGTAACATGTAGCTAGTTTTGGGAAGTGAAATAGCTCAAAATTCACAAAAATCGACCCCGAAACGAACCTAAAAATTGAACTTCTAATCTTTTGCACCTAAATATGACATTAACACTTCAACTATGCATAAAGTAAGTGGTGTGTGTTAGTTTTGCTCCTATATGTAACATGTAGCTAGTTTTGGGAAGTGAAATAGCTCAAATTCACAAAAATCGACCCCGAAACGAACCTAAAAATTGAACTTCTAATCTTTTGCACCTAAATATGACATTATACACTTCAACTATGCATAAAGTAAGTGGTGTGTGTTAGTTTTGCTCCTATATGTAACATGTAGCTAGTTTTGGGAAGTGAAATAGCTCAAATTCACAAAAAACGACCCCGAAACGAACCTAAAAATTGAACTTCTAATCTTTTGCACCTAAATATGACATTAACACTTCAACTATGCATAAAGTAAGTGGTGTGTGTTAGTTTTGCTCCTATATGTAACATGTAGCTAGTTTTGGGAAGTGAAATAGCTCAAATTCACAAAAATCGACCCCGAAACGAACCTAAAAATTGAACTTCTAATCTTTTGCACCTAAATATGACATTAACACTTCAACTATGCATAAAGTAAGTGGTGTGTGTTAGTTTTGCTCCTATATGTAACATGTAGCTAGTTTTGGGAAGTGAAATAGCTCAAATTCACAAAAATCGACCCCGAAACGAACCTAAAAATTGAACTTCTAATCTTTTGCACCTAAATATGACATTAACACTTCAACTATGCATAAAGTAAGTGGTGTGTGTTAGTTTTGCTCCTATATGTAACATGTAGCTAGTTTTGGGAAGTGAAATAGCTCAAATTCACAAAAATCGACCCCGAAACGAACCTAAAAATTGAACTTCTAATCTTTTGCACCTAAATATGACATTAACACTTCAACTATGCATAAAGTAAGTGGTGTGTGTTAGTTTTGCTCCTATATGTAACATGTAGGTAGTTTTGGGAAGTGAAATAGCTCAAATTCACAAAAATCGACCCCGAAACGAACCTAAAAATTGAACTTCTAATCTTTTGCACCTAAATATGACATTAACACTTCAACTATGCATAAAGTAAGTGGTGTGTGTTAGTTTTGCTCCTATATGTAACATGTAGCTAGTTTTGGGAAGTGAAATAGCTCAAATTCACAAAAATCGACCCCGAAACGAACCTAAAAATTGAACTTCTAATCTTTTGCACCTAAATATGACATTAACACTTCAACTATGCATAAAGTAAGTGGTGTGTGTTAGTTTTGCTCCTATATGTAACATGTAGGTAGTTTTGGGAAGTGAAATAGCTCAAAATTCACAAAAATCGACCCCGAAACGAACCTAAAAATTGAACTTCTAATCTTTTGCACCTAAATATGACATTAACACTTAAACTATGCATAAAGTAAGTGGTGTGTGTTAATTTTGCTCCTATATGTAACATGTAGGTAGTTTTGGGAAGTGAAATAGCTCAAATTCACAAAAATCGTCCCCGAAACGAACCTAAAAATTGAACTTCTAATCTTTTGCACCTAAATATGAATTATATACTTCAACTATGCATAAAGTAAGTGGTGTGTGTTAGTTTTGCTCCTATATGTAACATGTAGCTAGTTTTGGGAAGTGAAATAGCTCAAATTCACAAAAAACGACCCCGAAACGAACCTAAAAATTGAACTTCTAATCTTTTGCACCTAAATATGACATTAACACTTCAACTATGCATAAAATAAGTGGTGTGTGTTAGTTTTGCTCCTATATGTAACATGTAGCTAGTTTTGGGAAGTGAAATAGCTCAAATTCACAAAAAACGACCCCGAAACGAACCTAAAAATTGAACTTCTAATCTTTTGCACCTAAATATGACATTAACACTTCAACTGTGCATAAAGTAAGTGGTGTGTGTTAGTTTTGCTCCTATATGTAACATGTAGCTAGTTTTGGGAAGTGAAATAGCTCAAATTCACAAAAAACGACCCCGAAACGAACCTAAAAATTGAACTTCTAATCTTTTGCACCTAAATATGACATTAACACTTCAACTATGCATAAAGTAAGTGATGTGTGTTAGTTTTGCTCCTATATGTAACATGTAGGTAGTTTTGGGAACTGAAATAGCTCAAATTCACAAAAATCGTCCCCAAAACGAACCTAAAAATTGAACTTCTAATCTTTTGCACCTAAATATGACTTATATACTTCAACTATGCATAAAGTAAGTGGTGTGTGTTAGTTTTGCTCCTATATGTAACATGTAGCTAGTTTTGGGAAGTGAAATAGCTCAAATTCACAAAAAACGACCCCGAAACGAACCTAAAAATTGAACTTCTAATCTTTTGCACCTAAATATGACATTAACACTTCAACTATGCATAAAGTAAGTGGTGTGTGTTAGTTTTGCTCCTATATGTAACATGTAGGTAGTTTTGGAAAGTGAAATAGCTCAAATTCACAAAAATCGACCCCGAAACGAACCTAAAAATTGAACTTCTAATCTTTTGCACCTAAATATGATATTAACACTTCAACTATGCATAAAGTAAGTGGTGTGTGTTAGTTTTGCTCCTATATGTAACATGTAGGTAGTTTTGGGAAGTGAAATAGCTCAAATTCACAAAAATCGACCCCGAAACGAACCTAAAAATTGAACTTCTAATCTTTTGCACCTAAATATGACTTATATACTTCAACTATGCATAAAGTAAGTGGTGTGTGTTAGTTTTGCTCCTATATGTAACATGTAGGTAGTTTTGGGAAGTGAAATAGCTCAAATTCACAAAAATCGTCCCCGAAACGAACCTAAAAATTGAACTTCTAATCTTGTGCACCTAAATTTGACATTAACACTTCAAGTATGCATATATAACATGCATGTAGTTAGTTTTGGGATGTAAAATAGCTCAAATTCACAAAAATCGACAAAATCAACTCGAAAATTGGTTGTTTAATTAGCTAATTGCAAGAGTTAGTTGTTATTATATATTGTAAATGTTTGACTTGATCTTATTAATTTATTATATTCATATTATTGCAAGGTTTACATGGATAACGACACACCAAGGTTGGATGAATTCACAATTGAAGAATTGGATGAAGTTCGAAACAAGTTGGCAACCTACATTTGTGAAGATTGTCTATGATACATTGGTTAGGATTTTGCAAGAACTAGCTAGAAGTTCGAAACAAGTTGGCAAGCTATTCGGTTGTTGCGTTAATGTAGCTTTTTGTATTAGAATTAATATAATTTTGCCTTAATATGTACTCTTTAACATTATTATTATTATATATATATATATAATTATTACATATATAATTGGGAACTCTATATATATATATGCATTATGAGGTTTGTAATATGGTACAAAGCAAAGCAGCAAGGAACTAGCGACACAGGGAACGAGCGCATATATAATATTATATAGCTGAATTTTAAAAAAAAAAAATTACAAAAGGGCTGCGGTTAATAGAGAAAACCGCAGCCCTTGGCCAGATAAGGGCGTGCGGTTAATTGGAAAAACCGCAGCCCTTAAATCACCAAGGGTCGCGGTTTTCCCAATTAACCGCAACCCTTATTTGGCCAAGGGCTGCGGTTTTCTTACGACCGCTGCCCTTAATTCTCCAAGGGCTGCGGTTAAGAACCGCAACCCTTCCTATATATTAAGGGCTGCTACTCTAATTGCTGCGGTAAAAAAACGCAGCCCTTAGGCCACTTTTGACCGCAGCCCTTAGGTTTTTTTCCACTAGTGTCTAATAATAGGGTGTCTAATAATGCTTTGCTTCATAATAATTGTTGTGTTTCGAGTCTTGTAACCCATGAAATGACCTTAAGTCATGAGTAGTGGGTTTCTTGTTTCTTGTTTGTACTTGTCGCCAAAAAAAAAAAAAAAAAAAAAAAAAGATGAGTTTTTATGGCCGTTTTACCGGCATGTAGTAATTGCTGACTTCCTCTAATGCTCTTCTTCTCAAGACTCGGGACTACTTCCTCCATTCTTTTTCTTTTGTAAATTGTAATAATAGAGTTTTTACACTTGTCAATACACAACTTAACTTATGAATATTTTTTAATTATTTTTTATAAAAAATATAAAAATTAAATATTTTGAAAGTATATATATCGACACAAATCTAACAAGACCTGACTATATTTTGACTTATGTAAAAATAACAATAAACAGTGAAAAGTGTGATTGATGAATAAGTAAAAATCCAATTGTTGTTATAGAAAAAGAAAAGAAGAAGTATTTATTTCATTTTTTTTTTCTTGCTACAATTTTTTATAAATGGATCTTTTTTTACTTGTTACATGTTCTTCTATATGATAATATGACCTATAGAAAAGCAATTATATTTCCTTTTGGCTTTTATTTTTGTCCAACTACTTTAACTCCTAAAAAAAATGTCATTTTTTAATAAACTTATGGTCCTTGGTAAAGTCTTACGGGAGTGGTACCCAAGACCTATGAATGAATCAGTCTACATCATTGCACTTAGTCAATCTCTAATATCCAAAAAAAAAAACCTTATAGTCCTTACATCCTCTTGTAGATACTTGTGCAAAAACAAATGTAGACAAAGGAAGTAGCTTTTAAACTCAAAATTTTGTAGGTGGTGTTATTAGGTGATTGTTTAGTTGAATATGAGAAATTCTTTTTTTTATGTAATTGTACTTTTTGTGACATGTAAAATATTGTTTGTTTGATCATGGAAGCTCTATGACTTAGGTCAAGTAACAACTTCCATTACGTGGGAAGTATCTCTAGATGTGTGATTCTCAATATTTTTGTCAATAAAGCAACTCCAAGTTCTTGCCTTTTAAGGATCGATTTTCTAATTTTGATGATTTCTAATGTCAAACAAACACCCTTTATTTTATTTAGTAGATATGTTTTGCCCTTTAGGAGTATTTACTTAAATATCACATTTGACCTTTTTTCTTTTATGATATGTTGACTCACTAATTTGACCCACTAATTCACTGCATATCTTTCTTACTTTCAGTCTCATTTTCTATACCATAATCCCTTTTTCTTCACATTTACTCTCCTTTTCTCAGCCTTTTACACTTTTTTCTTAATTTAGTGAAAGGCAAATGCACCTATAAAAAAAGTAATTTACTATAAATATAGTAGTGGATTATTTAAAAAATGTACATCATAAGGTTCAAATCGCCTCGAATCATATAATCCATAGTTTTATCTCTAGCCATGTGCAAATTACAACTCAGTTTCTATTATATTATTTATTTCTCTATATTATATTCTTCATCTTTATTGTTTTTGAAGTCGGCTTAATATACTACTAATATACAACAATAAAAAACAATGGTCAAGATTGTTATTAGTGGTCCTATAAAAAAAGTCAAAAGAATAACTAGGGATACAGTGAAAAATACCACTTATATCTCCTATAACATACACAATTTGACTTTTCACTTTTGCCAAATGCAAGAATTCAAATATTAATATCTCTAATTATCAATAAGTAAAATTATAAAAAGTTAATATTATGAAATATATACCAAGACGAGTCTACCTAACAGATCCCACAATGACTATATCTTGTCATAGTAAAAATTACAAATGATGGTTAAAGTAGAGCATATGAATATTGTAGAAGTACAAAGTGTGTAGTTATTTGTAACTTATAAATATTGATTAATGGCCATGAGTCCAATTGAGGAGTTTCACTGAACTTATAGCATGGTATCATAACTTTAGGTTTTTAGATCTAACTTCCACAAAAATATATATTTTTGTCTTTTCATCCTTGAGTTGTGCGCGGCCCATCCACAAAGCTTCCGTCACCCCCGTTGTGCGTGCGCCACCCTCATATTCCTCGTTGAAGCCTCGCCACATCATGACCCTTGATGCTCAACTATTTAATCCCTCTTCCACAAAGTACCACCCCAAGCACTCCAGCCCCCTCCCCCCCCCACGTGCAAATCAAGGCCCAAGCCCCATACAACAGCTCTCTTCGTGTGCTACCCCTGGCCAGGCCCACCCCTGCCACACATCTCTTCCCTTTGCGTGCTCCATCAGGCCCCAGCCCACCCCCTGCCCACACTCCCTTGTGGACCTGAACCCTCACCATTAACAAGCGGTATAGCCCACACCCTCTTCATGGCATAGCCCCATTCGCTCGACGTATCTACCACCTACTTCACTACACCATGATCACCCGGTCCTTAACCGACATCGTAAAACCCAACCCTAAGTTTGGCTTGACCGCCTTTCCCACCCCTCCTTCCCTTTGCCACTCACCTATTCCAAAGTCACATAAAATAGCCTTGACTGATCCTAAATGGAATGTGGCAATTAATGATAAATTTGGTGCTCTTATTAATACAAGGACATGGAATTTAGTGCCTAGACCTCCCGAATGAATATTGTGAATTGTACTTGGATTTATACTGACAAAGAAAATGACCAATGCAAGGTGTCCTACAAAGGCACAAAGCTCGTCTTATTTTTGATGACAAGTCATAGGAAATAGGAGTTTATTGTGATAAGACTTTTTGTTCGGTTGATAGACCGTCGACTATTTCAACTGTGTTGGGATAAGCAATGGCTCACAGTTGGTCCATTCATCAGTTTGATGTTAAAAATGCCTTCATACATGGTGATTAACAAGAGATGGTGTATATGCATCAACACCCCGATTTTGTTGTCGTTAGTATCCTCGTTATTATTGTGGCCTTTGAAAGGCACTTTATGGTCTTAAACATGTAACTCGTGACTGGTATCAGCGCTTCGCCCAGTTTTTGCTCAAGATGGGATATGGTATCGCTCAGAGTGACAATTACCTCTTTACTTTTCACCGTGGTACTGATATGGCCTACCTTCTTCTTTGCGTTTATGATATCATATAATGCGCACATCATCTGATACCTTGCGAGACCAAATCATTGCCAATTTGAAAAACTGAATTTCCTATGTCTGATTTGGGTCCTCTCAATTATTTTTAGGTATTTCAGTTACTCGTATTCCTTCCTATATATGCTACTGTCACAGCGCAAGTATGCTCAGTAAATATTATAGCATGCAGGTATTAGGAGCTGTGAGCCTACAGGTTGCAACAAGTCCTATTGACACTAACTCTAAACTTAGTGCTGATTCGGGTCTATCGGTGGCTGATCCGACTCATTGCCGTAATCTGGCAGGTGCTCTTTGGTAACATACCTTCACTAGGCCAAATATTGCTTATGCAGTACACCAAGTGTATCTTTTAATGCCTGATCCCAGGGAGCATCATTATAATGCATTGAAATGCATCTGCATTATATTCTGGGAACAATTAATCATGGATTACACTTATATCCTACTATTCAGTTGCACTTGATCACTTATACAGTTTTACTAATGTAGATTGGGGGTGGGATGTCCAGATATTCGCCATTCTACTTCGAGTTATCGTTGTTTTTCTCGGGCACAACTTAATTTCTTGGCGGTCTAAGCATCATCCTACTCTTTCTAGATCAAGTGTAGAGGTAGAATATCGAGGTGCTGCAAATGTCGTCGCAAAAGCCTGTTGGCTGCATAATTTACTTTTGGAGTTATATTACCTTCTTCAACACGCTACTATTGTTAATTGTGATAATGGCCGTGCTTACCTCTCTCCCAATCCAGTGGAGCATCAATAATGCATCAAACATATTGAGTGGATATTCATTTTGTTCGGAATAGTTGTGTTGAATCACATGCGGGTTTTACATATTTTTACGAGGTATCAGTTTGCAGACATATCTTCACAAAAGGTCTTCCGCATTAGTTATTTTTGAAGTTCAAATCCAGTCTTATCGTTCGCCATCCTCCCGCTATGACTGCAGGGGTGTGACAGAATAGAATATTTTGTGGATAATATTTGAATATATAAAGAAGGATAGGAATTTTTAATATGTTTGTGACTTTATATTGTTCTCATAATAGTTTGGTATTGTATTTTTCTATGCGATGTACTCCCTCCGTCCAAAAATATAGTTTCCATTTCCATTTTGGGTGTCCCAAAATATAGTTCCCATTTCCATATCTAGTTCCACAATTTTCCGTAATTTGTCTAGAAAAACCGTGTCCCATCATTTATTTGCTTCTTGATTTTTGTTTTTTGCTTTGTTTATTCAACCCAAGTGTTATAATTAATGCTCTTTCACCAATTATTCTCCATTCTCTCTCCTAAAATCAGTTTTTTCCATACAACATTTATTTAAATAAACAAAAAATCTTTACTATCCCTCTTAGATTCTACTTCCATAAATTACCGTGAAAAAAGAGAAATGGGAACTATATTTTGGGACGGAGGGAGTATCTTGTTAGTAAATATATCATGTGGTTACTTGAATAAATATAAATAGCATATTTTAAAGTACTCCTAAAAGTATCTCAACGATCAATAAAAATTATTTTTAATAGCCCTCCTATTCAAGGTTTCACCTTTGTCATCCTCCTACTCTCTTCGTTTACAAATAATTGTTATACTTACACTTTTCACACATGTCAATGTAAAACTTTAAGGACTAATATCCTTAGCTTTGTATTAGTGATGATTGGAAAAAGTACATATAAATAAAAATACATATTAAGACGATTCTAACAAGATCTCACATGCATGACCATGTTTTTTTTTTCACGTATAAATCACAAACGATGGTCAAATTGAAATTTGTGAATAGTGTAAAATGTCAAAGTGTAACAATTTAAAAAACTGAGAGAATATATTATAGAAGTAGTATTTGGTTGGAATGAGGGGAAATAACGGGTGTTCATAATATAATCAACTAGACACACCAACATTAGCAATACAATATATAGCTTATTTGGTCTATATATAGATATATTGGAGAAAGCATCGGGTGAAATTTGTTATAAGCACAAGAAGTTCATCAACTAGCATTTGGACTTTCCTAGGTGTTGAGATAATCTTGTTGACAATTTTGATTAGGATAATGATTATTCCCTTCAACTTCAACAAGTACTAGTCCCTAAGACCCTAATATAGAGCGAAGAGTAGTTCATTACATTTTTTTTTATAAAAATTGGTAAGTAGAAGTGCTCTACTGGATCGGAACCTCGCACAGGTTAATCTAACCAACCTAGCTACATAGGCAAGACCCTTTAGAAGTGGGAAGAAGGTAAGGGAATCCCAACCTCAAATTGCCTCTAGTGGGGTTAGTACTCCTTAGTAAGTAGCATTACATAATGCTCTTGTTTCACCTTTTGTAGTGATAATCAAGTTGTATTAGGGTACTACCCATTAGAGTCTTATAGAAGTAATCCTATCCATTTGTAATATATGAAGAGGGAAAATTTCATCCTACTATTTTTTTCCTTCATTTATGTCTACAAATTCTGAAACCTAAGTTATAAACAAAACATAAATAAATAAAATACCCTATCTTTTAGTTTCATATATTTCCAACTGTTGGTTTAATAAATGAACCAAAGGAAATGAAGAGGATCTAACTTCAGGGAAATTAGAGGAATTTGAGGATTTTACCAATTTAATAGCTTAAGTATCATAATTTTACAAGATAGAGGGAAGAAATAGAAGACAGTCCTTACTCCTAATACCACAAAATCGTATATAAATTGGCCTTGTTTTGCAATTAGTTTTTCCAATTTAAATTGAATTTGTCAAGTCATTTAAAGTCTGACTACAATTATTTGATTATTTCTATACTATTAAATAATCGAATAGCTAAAGTGCAAATAAAATGTCCCCCATTCTATATAAACAGTAAATACGACAAGTATATTTACAAACTTTTTTTTGACAGAAAATTTAGAGTTATAGTTTGTAGTCTGTAGATTTTTACAAAGAAATTTTTTTTTTTTTTTTTTCATTCGCAGAGGTCAAAATTCATTATAGAGGAGTAGTGATCATAACCATGTTCCGCAAAAGCCTTGGTAGGTAGAGATGGAAATGGATCGGGTTCGGGGCGGGTGGACCATCACCCGCATCCATCACCCGCCTCCATCCACCCCACCCGATCCATCCATCACCCGGTCAAACATCCACCCGAATCCATCCATCCATAACCCACGGGTGAAACGGATGGATCGGGTGATAATCGGATGATCTATATTAACATTAAAATAATAAAAAGATACGTAACGTCAGTACATCACAAGCTTCATCGAAATATCAACCTGTCTAAGTATTGAAGGATTTTTAGATACAACACACAATACAAGTTTAACTTATCAAACGCTCAATTTAAACATCCAAAATCCAAACAAACTCCAAGTCTCCAAATCCAAAATTCCATTAATTATAATGCACAAAAACAAAGTTCAACAACATCAAATAATTAAAGAGTCAAATAAAGTTTAGCCAACATATGGCAATATTTTAATTCATTAGAATAAGTGAGAAAGAAATAAAATCATTAGCAACAAAGCAACGAGCAAGTAATCAACAAGCAACAAGTAGCAAAGCAGCACTACAAACAAGGCAACACACAAAGACCAAACAAGTTAGCAACGGCATTACGACATAAGTCCAGCAGCATACGGCAGTAGCAGTGACATACTATCATCATCATATATTTTCATCTTCATCTCCCACTTAATTAGCTAAAATCTTACTTGAGTTTGAGAAGGAAGCTCCAGTAAAGCACTGGCAGTAATGAAAGCAGGAGAAACTGAGAGAGTGAGATAGGAGTGAGAGAAGAATTAGATCTAAAATTGAGAGGAGGCTGCTAGGGTTAAAGTTGCTTATTTTGGGCCTTTGGACTATTGGGTTGTGGACAGTGGATTAATGAACTATAAAAATAAAAATAATTTTTTTTTATTCTAAACGGTGACGGGTCGGGTGGTAAATGGGTGACGGGTCGGGTGACGGATGAAAAAATCTCACCCGAACCCGACCCGCATCCGTCATCCGGGTTATCCGTCACCCGACTATCATCCGTTTAAACCGGGTTTTTCACCCACTTAATAAACCGGGTGGAGTGGGTGGTCGGGTGGTCCATTGGATATTTCCATCTCTATTGGTAGGTTGGTTGCTTAATGTTTTGATAACTCGACTTTATTTCACACTAATGTTTGAACATTAATCATACTTTGTAGCAATGATTATTACTCCTGTCTACTTTGTAGTTGTCGCGACTCGCTTTTGAGAAACATTAAAATCGGAAAATTTAGTTTCCATGTTGTCATTTTCCAAAATTGACATGTTTAATATATGTATGACTAATTTTAAGTTTATTATACTATTTATATCATGTGACTTTTATATTCATAAAATCAAAAACTGAAACTGACAGTTTTGCCTAATGGACCCTTAGTTTATGAAGTAGGTAGTATTTCTATGTATGGTATTGTTATTTTAATCAATTAAAAAAACTTAAAGCTTTGATCAAGTTAAATTTCTAAACATAAGATGAAATCATGATTAATCATATCTAATCAAATATAGTATAACTTTAATTTCACATATATTTAAATGAAGAGAACATGTTTGTAAGTAATAAATGTGCTACATAGCCAGTGTTATACTGCATCCAAAGTCTCCATAGTGCTCCTCTCACATATTTTGCATATTTATATTTGCTCATTTTACATTTTACTCATTTGACAAAAGTACATGACAAAGGTACAAAAAATTGTACTTCTTCTGTTTCTACTCCATACTTGACAGTTGACACACTTCTCTATACACGCTTTTGCCAATGTATATTTTTAACCATTAGTATCTCTAATTCCCTATAAGTAAAAATTATAAAAAAGTTTATATCTTGAAAATATATGTCGAGACGCACCTAACAAGATTCCACATGACTATATTTTATTCTTATGGAAAAATCACAAAACACGTTGTGACTAGTTATAAGTCAAACTATGTCAAATATTTTGAAACAAAAGAAGTATTTTGGAAAGATATAATTCTATATCCTCCTAGAAACACGGTAACACCTGAAAATTTGCATACTTAATCTTTGTTGTACTAGACAGAAAAAGGTAATTTGATTTTTTTCTCCCGGGAGCAAAAAAATGAAGATTTTGTTCGAAATAGAGTTGAAAGTTTTTCTGTATTTAGGAGTGGAAGTTTCTGCAAATTCAGCAGAATTTACAGCAATAATAGAGAAGGGTAGATCCGACCTTGGAGCATTTTATATATTCCATCTTGCAAAATTCTAGGGGCTGTGGCAGTGAGCTAGAGGTCAAATTTTGCCCCTGGATTAGGGGAAAGGGAGGTGAGAGAAATATTATGGGAGTGACGAAAATAGCCCCCACAATTGGGAAGGTGCAATGTAAAGAGGTGGGATATCATATGTGGGACCCGAGAGTATGGACTATGGAGTGAAGAGTGGAATCATGAGTGGGACCCTGCTGCCAGTGTAGTGCTCGTCATGATCAATAAGATTGATGTCTACTTCTTTTTTTTATCTTTCTTCACTCTTTACTTTATATTATTTAATTTATGTCCTCTTATCTTTAGATGTTTGTTAATTTTGTGCTAAAATATTAGAGGAGAAATTGGCCAAAAAAAATTAGGGTGATACATGCGGCTCTTAGGGTTGTAAATAAGCCTTGATTATATTTTCTACAATAATACTCGAGAACATTTATAAGACACCCGAGTGTATCTACGCCACAGATACCCCAAGACTATTTTCTCCAAATGAGCAAAATGAGCAAACATTTTTACTCATTTAAGAAAATGAGCAAACACTTTTATTACAAAATGAGCACATGAGCAAATGAACAAAATGAGCAAAATGAGCAAAATGTCCAAATAAGCAAACTTGGTGTCAAATGAAGACCTGAAGTTCTAATTTATTACAAAAATACTCATGTGTGTACCATGCTTTCAAAGTACACCCGGGTGTAACATGAGAGAACTCATAAATACTCCTTCTGTTTTTTTTTTTGATTCTCACTTTCTTGTGCGCTCTCAATGCACCTCTTTGAACTTAAATATCTTTTATTATATATTAGTAAAAATTATAACGATTGAATATTAATAATGTACTAATTGAGACGAATCAAACATGACCCCACATGACTATATTTTTTTTCTTATAAATGAAAAATATTGAGAGAATTCTCTCTAAGTATAAATAGTGCCAAGAATCCAAGTGAGAAAGATAAAAAAAACAGAGGGAGTATTAATTTAGAAATTTATGACATTATCATACTTTAATCAATATAATTAATAGAGTACTTATTTATTGCTTAATATTTCATTTTTAGTTATTATATGCAGCTCAAAGGCTGCATATATCATTTCCCAAAAACTGGGTCTTGACATGGTATTAGACCGAATTATGTTGCCCGAATCGAAGTAGATGACCTGTTATGTTTAGTAATCCCTCTGTTTTTAACAGATGTTGTATTTTTCACTTTTGTATTATTTATAGACTCTATTTTGACTTATATACATCTAAAACTTAAGGCAAAAAATGACATGTTGCCACATGTACTCCCTCTTTCCCCCACACAATCAAATGAAACATATTAATCAGTAAAAATGCGTGTTTTAAAATGCGAATCCATAACCTCTCATTTTGAGATAAAAATGCACTAACCAAATACTCTACCTACAATCTCATGTTGGTCTTTGTGGGGAAAAAAATTAAAGACAAGATAACATTTCTCTTCTTAAAACAATCGAATTCAAATGCATATATTAATACTTATTAATCTAATGCTAAAAATAGCGTATCCTATCTTTTAGTATCTTATATTTAAAAAAAAACTCTTAAAATTATTATTATCTTCCTAATTAACACCATTGCACTATTTAACTGTATCGGTTATATTCTTACACGTCGGCCTAAATTTCAAAAACAAGATTGTATTATAATCTTTGTAATTAATTATATACTTATATATATGTACTCTCTTGAATACGAGGGTGTAGGCGTATTTATATTTCGCCTACGCGGTGTGAGCGCGTATTAGATTTGACTACCCCACTGTTAAGGTTTTATTGAAAATTATTTTGTATTGAAAGAAGTCGCCAACAATTCTTTTTAGGAAGAATTATAAACCTAATTGGATATAGGAAAATCATAGGGACAAATTATTCAATGTAGATTTCCCCGTCCTGACTCCATAGATGGTCAAAATGAACCAAAGATTGAGTTCGGTGGTGAGGGTACGAATATAGTCATAATGAACCACATCCGCCCAAAGTTGGCCTCTACTAAATATCGATTCATTACAGATTTTATGCCAAAGAATAATCATATAATATTTTAAGCACCCTAAAAATATTTAGTCTAAATTGGCTCAGAAAACACATAAAAAGACTAATTTTTTATAACGCCCGACTTTCATCCATCCTTATTAAGCTAATTAATTAGGATTAGCGGCGGAAGGCTTAGCTTAGTCGGCGCGTTCATCGCCGTACTTTCCACTAAGGAAAAATACAAGGCGACATTTAACATTAACTTAATGGGGACAATACTTTGATTTGACACTTTTGGAAGAAACACTTTAATTATAGATTAATATTTTCTCAAAATTTCGGCAGAGTTTCCTTTGTAAATTGGACAACCCAAAATGGGAAAATGTTGAAAAACCTGTTACAATAAAATATTTCCAAATCCAGAACTCAACGCTTTCGCGGAGCAGCAGCTAAGGAAAATCGGGAGCACTATTGCTCAACCGGAAATAGAAATGAAACTAAATCATTAATTATTAACTAATACAAAGTGGAACGTCCTTGCCTCAAAAAGAAACGTAAAACAATCATAGTTCAGCTCTTAGTACGTAACTGCTTCTATCTTGGGAAAGATGCCCCAGAACTTCAACCTGAAACTATTGTAACACTGCCACTCACCAAGTGACAGGCCACAGTAGTGACAAAACAAAACATTGACAGACACATCAGCACAACGCTGAGTACTAACCCATAAAACATTCTTAAAACATGCTTTGGTGTCTACGACTCTCACGTAATCAATACGTTCACATCATTCAACACATTACCATAACATAACAACATTCACTTTATTCATCATCTTTCATGACTTATAAGTTCTCACAGATATCATAGCAGAGTCGTAACATCATCATAGTTCTTTCATATCAAAGCGGAAGACATAATTTCATATCATTAGACAATAATCATTCATAACACATACTTTAAGTCATAAAGGATATCTTAAATCATCGTCATCTTTCATTTACTTAACTATTAATGATCGTACTATCTTAATAACCTAATTATTAATGTGTGAAATCTTAAATCATAATCGCAATCATAATCATACTTCATAGCATTAATAATCCATCATTTCATTTTAACAGTTTTTACTCTGGTTGCTGTACATCAGTCAGTGCTGGGACGTCTCCCAAGCCAGTATGTGTATGCACCACTGTGCAAGGGCCTTGGCCCCGGGCATTACCCTACACCAGTAAACAGTAGTGGGCCAGTGCCCTAGTAAACAGTAACGAGCTAGTGCCCCAGTAAATAGTACGGTACGTGCACGACCTTCAGTCAGTCAGTAGGTACAGCCAACCAGTTCTTTCACTGTAATGTATCATGTTACGTTTCTTTTACCTGAACAGTGATCAGTATACCTCAGTAATTCAGTAACTTTCAGTATTTCAGTAATATCCCATAACAATATCATTTTCAGTGTTCATAAACAGTATCATTTTCAGTGTTCAGTATACTTCAGTAACTCAGTAACATTCCGTCTTTTAGTAATATATCATAAGAAGTATCCTCTTTAGTGATCAGTGATTATCATATATCATCTTAGAGAATCATATAAATCTCAGAGTACGTAATCAAAACATGTATAGATAATAATCCCGCAATTCAAAAACACAATATTCGTAAATCATTATTTCTGTTGCATATCATACTTTTCATAAAACACGTATGAAGGGAATTGCGGGTACTAGCAGTAGTTGTTACTTTCTATACTTTTATATCGTTTCAGAATAATCATAACGTATACTTTTACATGATCAGAAATTTAGAACATAACTCATAACTTTAAATACTTTTAAGAATACATAACAGAAACATATAAAAAACATAGCAGAAACATAGCAGCCTTTTCGTATCTCATATAGTTTAGGAGTCATTCCTACTTTCAGATGGTTTCAGAATTAAAAAGTATATTTTGGCATACTCGGAATACATAAACATATATCATAGTATAAATCTCATAACTCGTCCATCATAAGAACAAAGGTAATCTTTCACACTTTTCGATCACCTAAGAAACAGAAAGCATACTTATTTCATACTACATCCATATAATAAGCTTATTAGTGATATAATTCCCAAAATCGACTATCGTCGTTAAACATAACTCGACTCTAGACAATTCTCACAATAGTCCTTAATACATTTTTCTTAGCTTTCCATCCTATTAAAATACAATAAGAAACCTGATATAATTAACGAATGTACTTTAAATGTCATATTATAGCAAGTTGTCTGAGAGTCAATACTTTATCTCAATTCCAACATGGTATGAACATCACTTGAAGACATATACGTAGCCTCTTTATAATGAGTTACAATTAAGATATAGTTCGCTTAGGTGACTTATGTGATTGAATATTTTAAATTCCCTTCAATGTTAATTAAACCTCATTGAGCTCATTTCTATTCAAACCACTATATTTTCTTATAAGCGGAACTCTACTTTAGTTTGAAAGCACTTAAACTTATATTAATATATTATCATCAAAAAACTTCCACTTATTGGAACTCATAACTCATGTCTAAGACACTTATAACTTACATTTGGTTTTCATATTCTAAAACTCGATTCACTCTTAGTGTAACCTTCCTCAATAACCATATAATAATTCTAAACATAGTAAAGCTGACAAATAGCTAATCAAAACACTTCGGAAACCTTCAAGTTCATAAAATTTCGTATTCTTTACCATCTCAATTCATAATCATAATTCTAAATTATCAAACTAAACTAACTAAACTTAACTCATATACTTTAAACAAACCAGTAAGAAATAGATTTTCAAATAAATAAATAAATCTCTTCAATCTTTAATCTAACCAAGCTTTTAGGCAACACTAATTTGAAATCCAAAGTCATAACTAGTTTAGCTTCTTGTAGTGAGATTAGTGAAACAATTACACATCAACTTTATCCAAGTTCAATCCAATTTCCAAAGTAATTTCCTTAACCATGACAACTTTAACAATGACAATAACACCAACCAACAGCAACAACACAACAACACAACAAAACCGCCATTACCGTAGAACAACAACCACCCAAATCAGTTCCATTAACTCAATCAATTTCATCAACCAACTCCAAATGCATCCAAGATTAATATTAACCAAATCTTACCATTAATTCAAGTGATATCATAAAGAAATTAGCATGCTTGTGACACTTATAATAACACAATAAATCAAAACATCAATATTTAGTACCCAAATTTCAGAATTCAAAATCAACACCATCATCATACTTTTTGTAAAGATCAATCATTGAAATCAAATGAAGAAGAGAAGGGGTGTAGTACCAACAAAGGGACGCGGTGGCAGCACCACCACCAGCCACAACCGACGGCCACCTCAGGTGGCGCAAAACAAGAAGAATAAAGAACACAAAGCACGGAGCAACAAAGCAAGAAGGGCGAGAGAAAGAACACAACCGCAACAACAGCAGCAACGAAACAACAACACCACGAAGAGGAGAGAGAAGATGCGAACAGGGAATGAAAGAACTCCGGCGAGCTGAACTAGCGCCGGCGAAACGCAGGCAAAGCAGCGAGGGGAGAGAGAGATCGGGGAAGAGGAGAGAGAAAGCTTGGGGGTTTGGGGTTTTGGGATTTTTCCACGGGAGAGAGAAAGAAATAAATGGGGTTGGGGAAACTGTTGACTTAGAGTTTTTGGCTGGGAGAAATTTTGGTGTGCAACAAAAATAATTCTGGTTTAAAAATCCATGGAGATGGAGGAGTTGAAAGAAATTAATTCTTCCTTTTCGTTATTTTTTTTAAATCTTTCTTTCCTTCTATTCTTATTTGCTTGGAATGACAAAATGTCAAAACTTTGACTTCTATACCTTAATTGAAAATCATTTACTCAAAAAATTATGCAAATAAATATAATTAGTAGCTAATAAAACGAGATTAAAGTTCGGGGTATTACATCCTCACCCCCTTAGAAAAAGTTTCGTCCTCGATACTTGCAATAAGTTAGTCAAGGAAACAAGAAGCTAAATTCATTTAGACAAAACCAAGATCTCAAGCTTTCATGGCTTCGTTAGATATTCAGCCTCCATTCCGCCATCTTCTTTTGTATCTCTACTTCAACTCGACTCGCGCAATCGAGGAGCAAAGAAAACAAAAGGGGCAAACTTGTTGGCAATGAACTCCAACTAACTCATTCAGTGAGATCTCGTTTGAAATTCAGTTGGTTTTGTCAAATCATATAAGTTTTGTAAAATACATACTTTAAGAAAACACATATCATGAACAGACACAAGTAACTGTGAGATACAACGAACACATTCAGAGGTAACTAACAAGAAGATTGCAGGTACCATATCCTAAGCAAACAAATTCAAATTCACACGCAAAAGCGCAAACCCTCAAACGACTTGGTTCATATATACCTAACTTTTAGCCAAACCATTAAACCTATTTAAAACCTTTACGCCACGATATGGAGATCATAGCGTACCTGAATCTAACCTTAGCTCTGATACCACTCTGTAACGCCCCGACTTTCATCCATCCTTATTAAGCTAATTAATTTGGATTAGCAGCGGAAGGCTTAGCTTAGTCGGCGCGTTACTGTCGTACTTTCCACTAAGGAAAAATACAAGGCGACATTTAACATTAACTTAATGGCGACAATACTTTGATTTGACACTTTTGGAAGAAACACTTTAATTATAGATTAATATTTTCTCAAAATTTCGGCAGAGTTTCCTTTGTAAATCGGACAACCCAAAATGGGAAAATGTTGAAAAACCTCGTTACAATAAAATATTTCCAAATCTAGAACTCAACGCTTTCGCGGAGCAGAAGCTAAGGAAAATCAGGAGCACTATTGCTCAACCAGAAATAGAAATGAAACTAAATCATTAATTATTAACTAATACAAAGTGGAACGTCCTTGCCTCAAAAAGAAACGTAAAACAATCATAGTTGAGCTCTTAGTACGTAACTGCTTCTATCTTGGGAAAGATGCTCCAGAACTTCAACCTGAAACTATTGTAACACTGCCACTCACCAAGTGACAGGCCACAAGTAGTGACAAAACAAAACATTGAGACACATCAGCACAACGCCGAGTACTAACCCATAAAACATTCTTAAAACATGCTTTGGTGTCTACGACTCTCACGTAATCAATACGTTCACATCATTCAACACATTACCATAACATAACAACATTCACTTTATTCATCATCTTTCATGACTTATAAGTTCTCACAAATATCATAGCAGAGTCGTAACATCATCATAGTTCTTTCATATCAAAGCGGAAGACATAATTTCATATCATTAGACAATAATCATTCATAACACATACTTTAAGTCATAAAGGATATCTTAAATCATCATCATCTTTCATTTACTTAACTATTAATGATCGTACTATCTTAATAACCTAATTATTAATGTGTGAAATCTTAAATCATAATCGCAATCATAATCATACTTCATAGCATTAATAATCCATCATTTCATTTTAACAGTTTTTACTCTGGTTCTTTGCACATCGGTCGGTCTTTGGGACGTCTCCCAAGACAGTATGTGTATGCACCACTGTGCAAGGGCCTTGGCCCCGGGCATTACCCTACACCAGTAAACAGTTGTGGGCCAGTGCCCCAGTAAACAGTAACGAGCTAGTGCCCCAAGAAAAGCGATGCGGTACGTGCACGACCTTGATCGATCGGTAGGTACATCCAACCAGTTCTTTCACTGTAATTTATCATGTTACGTTTCTTTTACCCGAACAAGTGATCGGTATACCTCGGTATTACAGTAACTTTCAGTATTTCAGTAATATCCCATAACAATATCATTTTCAGTGTTCATAAACAGTATCATTTTCGGTGTTCAAGTATACTTCAAGAACTTAGTAACTTTCCGTCTTTTAGTAATATATCATAAGAAGTATCCTCTTTAGTGACCAGTGATTATCATATATCATCTTAGAGAATCATATAAATCTCAGAGTACGTAATCAAAACATGTATTGATAATAATCCCGCAATTCAAAAACACAATATTCGTAAATCATTATTTCTGTTGCATATCATACTTTTCATAAAACACGTATGAAGGGAATTGCGAGTACTAGCAAGTAGTTGTTACTTTCTATACTTTTATATCGTTTCGGAATAATCATAACGTATACTTTTACATGATCGAAATTTATAACATAACTCATAACTTTAAATACTTTTAAGAATACATAACGTAAAACATATCAAAAACATAGCGAGAAACATAGCAGCCTTTTCGTATCTCATATCGTTTAGGAGTCATTCCTACTTTCGGATGGTTTCGGAATTAAAAGGTATATTTTGGCATACTCGGAATACATAAACATATATCATAGTATAAATCTCATAACTCGTCCATCATAAGAACAAATGTAATCTTTCACACTTTTCGATCACCTAAGAAACAGAAAGCATACTTATTTCATACTACATCCATATAATAAGCTTATTAGTGATATAATTCCCAAAATCGACTATCGTCGTTAAACATAACTCGACTCTAGACAATTCTCACAATAGTCCTTAATACATTTTTCTTAGCTTTCCATCCTATTAAAATACAATAAGAAACCTGATATAATTAACGAATGTACTTTAAATGTCATATTATAGCAAGTTGTCTGAGAGTCAATACTTTATCTCAATTCCAACATGGTATGAACATCACTTGAAGACATATACGTAGCCTCTTTATA
Organism: Beta lomatogona; assembly: GCA_947646795.1. Lineage (NCBI taxonomy): Eukaryota > Viridiplantae > Streptophyta > Magnoliopsida > Caryophyllales > Amaranthaceae > Beta > Beta lomatogona. Next base: position 461,433 of record CANSNZ010000445.1, read on the forward strand.
ATGAGTTACAATTAAGATATAGTTCGCTTAGGTGACTTATGTGATTGAATATTTTAAATTCCCTTCAATGTTAATTAAACCTCATTGAGCTCATTTCTATTCAAACCACTATATTTTCTTATAAGCGGAACTCTACTTTAGTTTGAAAGCACTTAAACTTATATTAATATATTATCATCAAAAAACTTCCACTTATTGGAACTCATAACTCATGTCTAAGACACTTATAACTTACATTTGGTTTTCATATTCTAAAACTCGATTCACTCTTAGTGTAACCTTCCTCAATAACCATATAATAATTCTAAACATAGTAAAGCTGACAAATAGCTAATCAAAACACTTCCGGAAACCTTCAAGTTCATAAAATTTCGTATTCTTTACCATCTCAATTCATAATCATAATTCTAAATTATCAAACTAAACTAACTAAACTTAACTCATATACTTTAATCAAACCAGTAAGAAATAGATTTTCAAATAAATATATAAATCTCTTCAATCTTTAATCTAACCAAGCTTTTAGGCAACACTAATTTGAAATCCAAAGTCATAACTAGTTTAGCTTCTTGTAGTGAGATTAGTGAAACAATTACACATCAACTTTATCCAAGTTCAATCCAATTTCCAAAGTAATTTCCTTAACCATGACAACTTTAACAATGACAATAACACCAACCAACAAAGAACAACACAACAACACAACAAAACCGCCATTACCGTAGAACAACAACCACCCAAATCAGTTCCATTAACTCAATCAATTTCATCAACCAACTCCAAATGCATCCAAGATTAATATCAACCAAATCTTACCATTAATTCAAGTGATATCATAAAGAAATTAGCCTGCTTGTGACACTTATAATAACACAATAAATCAAAACATCAATATTTAGTACCCAAATTTGGAATTCAAAATCAACACCATCATCATACTTTTTGTAAAGATCAATCATTGAAATCAAATGAAGAAGAGAAGGGGTGTAGTACCAACAAAGGGACGCGGTGGCAGCACCACCACCACCATTAACCGACGGCCACCTCGGGTGGCGCAAAACAAAGAACAACAAAGCAACACAACACGCAACAACAAAGCAAGAAGGGCGAGAGAAAGAACACAACCGCAACAACAGCAGCAACGAAACAACAACACCACGAAGAGGAGAGAGAAGATGCGAACAGGGAATGAAAGAACTCCGGCGAGCTGAACTAGCGCCGGCGAAATGCAGGCAAAGCAGCGAGGGGAGAGAGAGATCGGGGAAGAGGAGAGAGAAAGCTTGGGGGTTTGGGGTTTTGGGATTTTTCCACGGGAGAGAGAAAGAAATAAATGGGGTTGGGGAAACTGTTGACTTAGAGTTTTTGGCTGGGAGAAATTTTGGTGTGCAACAAAAATAATTCTGGTTTAAAAATCCATGGAGATGGAGGAGTTGAAAGAAATTAATTCTTCATTTTCGTTTTTTTTTGTAAATCTTTCTTTCCTTCTATTCTTATTTGCTTGGAATGACAAAATGTCAAAACTTTGACTTCTATACCTTAATTGAAAATCATTTACTCAAAAATTATGCAAATAAATATAATTAGTAGCTAATAAAACGAGATTAAAGTTCGGGGTATTACATCTAGTGACAAGTTATTATGCAATTAATATTACAGGGAACCTAACAGGTTGTCCAAATTATCTGAATTAATTAGAACAGTTCTTTAGGTCTTGTTTAACAATAATAACATGTGGGTGATAAAAATCATGCAGGACAATCATATAATATGCATAGAATGATCAGACAAGCATAATAATATATGAAAAGAAAATAAAAAGGAAAGAAGAAGGTTTAGAATATATACAGTAGAGCGATTTTATATTAAAGATCTACATCAGGAAAGAAAACTGTTAGTAACATCAATATAAAAATAATTTATTTAAGGACCCTCAGGATTATACCGTGGCTTGGGTCTACAAGATTGACAACCTTTGGGACGAGCAATTGTGAATCCTGAAAATTTGAATGTCTGAAAGTATGTAGATTGAAAGTGTTTGTGTTTGAAAGTATGAGTTTTTGTAGGGAAGTTTTGTAGTTGCTAGAGAGAATTCGTAAAGTATTTGTCGAGTTCGAAGTGTGTTAATGTGAAAAAATCCGTTCTTAATCTGTGCGGAAAATCAGGCCTATCTATAGGGAAAACGACACTGCGCCTCACGCGCCTTTGCGTCAAGGCGCACTGACGTGGCAAGCGTATGACGCGGCATGACCAGTAAAAAGCATACACGTGGTACGCGCTTTGAAAAAGATATGAAAGAAAATCCGCGTCTCAAGCAGAGAGTTGTGTCTGACGCAGGACTCTGAATGAGTCAGAAATCCACGTGTCAAGTGCAGATTGGTGCACCTGACACATGGACAGAGTTGCGCCTGACGCACAGGCGTGCGCCGGGCGCAAGGCCCTGCGCCAGGCGCACCAGCTTGGCTCCTGCCGTGCCTTTGCGAGCTTTATTTAGAACGCGTTTAAAAAGATTTCTTTTATCCTTCAATTATGGAAATCTGATTTTACGTGATAAAATCTGATCTTGACTTAAAAAAATATCTTTTGAAAATATTTATTTATTAAAATAAATCAATTAATTATCAATTAATTGGGCTTTTCAAAGAATTGGGCTCAAATACAATTAATTATCATGAATAATTAATTAATTGGGCTTTAAAATAGGATTTTAACACTTTTCGAAATGGTTTTGAATGGCTCTTCGGCCTGCTCTGCCCTTGGATCGGACCAATTAAGAACACGGTATGTTTCATCATCGGATCCTTAAATGGGGAGACACGATTATGTGTCTACAGAAGCCCCCACTTTGACTGAGGTTCTAGAAACCGATAGTCAAAGTATACGGTGTCGGGACGGAGAACGATTCTAAACGCTCTGTAGTTTAGAACTGATCTATAACCGCCGGTCTCTGCAAAACAAAGTTAGTATGCAGGACAATAACTACAAGCAATCTGATTACCTGCAGGGAAATATGTTAGCAGATAGGTGCAAACAACTCACATAAGCACATAGTGATGCAGTAATGCAAACTTAGCGTCTCTAAGGATGCATGAGACGCTATGCAAGGATTTAGGTTATGCAAAGCTAAGGGATGACACGTCATGCAAGGTTAGGGTTATGCAAGACTAGAATGTATGAAATGCAATGCAAGGTCAGGGTTTTACAAGGCTGCAAGGTCAGGATTTTGCAAGGCTAGAAGATGTATAGAGTGATAGAATGTTAGACTGATTAGAAATGTATAGAATGATTTTCGAAAATCGTTTTTAGCAAATGATTTGGGGTCCGTAAACGAGGTCCGCGGATTACAACTCTTCGGGAGTTTGATTTGAATCGGAGGAACCACCACACGTAGGAAGCCCCCACTTTGGATGAGCTTGCCTTGAATTAGGCATTATGAGCCTTGATTGAAATATACTTGATCTGATATTGAAACGCAGTTGATCTATCTTGAACGTTGCAAGTTGTCGCTGAGGATTGTACCGGGGATTCTTCTTTGGGAAGATGATTAGGCAAAGTCAAATATCGCTAGAAACCATGGAATTGTCGGAGAGTCCTTCAGGGACAAGGAGAGCTTGGATTGAAAAATAAAAAGGTTGAAATTTGTGACTTAAATGAATGTAGGTGGGAAAGGTTTTAACGAGGCTAGGTTCAGACTCGAGTCTATGTCGGGATCTAGAGAAAGTATGCTCCTAAATTCTAGAAAGTCAAATCATTAGACTTTGACTAATTTTTATTTTATTGAAGCGGTCGGACCTCGAGATGAGGATTCCTACGTATCCTTGCGGAATCAGACCATTCGAAGTTCTAGATCTGATTTTTTTTATTATTTTTTCGTGCCCTAACTTTTGCCTAGGCCGCCCTTTTGGGTTTTCAACCTAGCGGGCTTGGACATACCTTGAAAAAGGAGTTATAGAAGGGTTGATGAAAGGTTGAAAGGTTTAAGGCTTGAGGTTTAGATGAAGGTTGAATTGGTTAGGATAATGAAGGGTCATGGATTTGGATTTAAGGGTTTTGATGGATTGATGAATTTGAATGAAGGGTAGAACTTGTGTGCAAGCCCCCTAGCTTGACTTTCATTTCTTTGCCTTTGGCTCTTTCAATTTTGCATTTTTTTTCTTTTATCATGTGCGTTTCTTTTGCTTTTGCTTTTTTTTTTCAACCTTTGAATTTCTTCACTTTTATTTGTTTTTTATTTGTCTGACATTGATATTTTTTGTGTAGTAAGGCTTGCGCACAAGTTATTGGGTTTAGGGTATTGGAAGGTTTTGAAGGATGTTTGTGGAGCTTTGAGTAATGGAGGGATTATTTGGCTAAGTATCATGGAGGATGATGGTTTAAGGGATTTTGTTTTTCCTTGGTTGCATGAGGATGGCTTATGAAAGCTAATGGAGGGGAGAGGGGAATAACTGTTGATCCAAAGTATGTCCTCTTTTTTTTTTTCTCTTTCATTTCAGATCTTTTTTATTATCGTTGTTAGTGGTGATTTGAGTTTCATCATTGAATTAGAAGCATAAAATAAAATGATGGAAGGCCAATGAAAATGAAAAGAAAATGCGATCATTTTATTAATTGAAAATGAATAACAAAGCTTATTAGAATTAAAAACCTATATGACATAGACTCGACTGGAAAGGAAATGAAGGAGCTATGGGAGGGACTCTCCGACTCAACCTAGAAAACTAGCGTTAAATGACTAAGCCTCCTGCACTGTTGAGATGATTCCCAAGGGGTTGCTGTTGTTATTGACTTTTGCTGCCGGCAGGATCGGAAGTCTGCCACTTTCAACCATGTCTGGCAGAGTATTCCTTAAGGCCCAACGCGTAGATGTTGGGTGTCCATTCCCTCGGTGGTACTTACAATAGGCGTTAGGGTTCCACTTCTTGTGCCTATTTTCAGGTGCAGGGTATGGAGTGGGACCGACAGGATGTATTACTCCTTTTGCATGATGCCTAGTGAAGGCTTCTTCCAAAGTCATGCCCAATGGAGTGAATGCTCGTTGAGGCTTTTGATATCCTCCCTTTTCAGTAGTTAGGGCATTGACATTAGAGCTAGAAGGGTTGTTACTACTCTTCTTGAAAGGATTGTTGTTATTGGAACCCTTGTTCTTGTTGGCATGTACCTCCTCTTCAATCAGCAGGCCTACCTTATAGAGCTTCGTGAAAGACTCTATAGGTTGGAACTTGATATGATCCCCATATTTGTGCTGCAGGTTACGGATCACCAACCGGACTTGATCCTCTTGGGATGGCCTGTTAGTCATTTGTGCAGCCTTTTCCCTCCACCTGTTAAGGAAGGTGACAAAGTCTTCATTGGAGTTATGCTTAGTTAATTTAACTCACGAAAGCCAATGGGAAGCTGAGTATTGTAGATGTATTGCTTGTGGAACTCTTCTCTGATGTAGTCCCAGTAGTTCAGCTTAGCTTTGTTCAATGACCTGACTTGAATGGATGTGCATCCAAGGTTAAAGGAAAGACATAAGCAAACAGGTCCTTGCTCATGCCCTTGAGAGCCATAGAGATGGAGAAAGCTCTCAAGTGATCATCTGGGTCTTCGACCCCCTTGAATTTTGGGAGGTCACCCAGTGTTACCTTTTTAGGGAGTTTTTCCCTTAGTTCAGGATCAATGATGTCATGGCCATGAGCCTGACTCTCGAGCGCAGGAATTGACTGGATCAATTGCTCGAGTTTTTCAAATCTCAACTCTGTCTCAGTTTTAATTGGTGGTGGAGTGTCACCTTGCTCATCCTCTTCAGTTAGCTTGTCCCTTAGTGCTTTAATATCTTTGTCTTGGTCCTCAAGAATTGAGTTCATCAGTGTGAGTTGAGCCATAATGGCACTGAGCTGTTCATTAGTGTCCCCCATTTAAGATGATTATTCAAAAGAGTCGGAAGATTCGTCTGAAAATGTGAGGATGCGCTTGACGAGTCTGGGAGTAGGTCGACCTTGTTTCCTCTCTGTCGGACGTTTTCAAGTTATAATCTCACGACCTGTCCTGAACAGAAATGGAATGGACCTCGTAAATTTTTAGAAATGATGCTTTCGAAACGAGAAATGGATATGAGAAACGAAAGTGGGAATGAAAATGGGAAATGATTTTGAAATGGAAATGGAAATGGTTATGGTTTGGACTAATGTAGACTTGACCAAGATGAAGATCAGACATGGACTGGACTGGACTATGCAAACAGACTGAAAGATTGCCTATGCTAGCTTCGCTAGACTTAGGGGATGAACTTTTATAGTCCGTAGACTGATTAGGGTTTACATATAATGCAAACTAGACCTAGGGAGATTTTATAGTCCGAAGACTGAACTCATATAATGCAAATTAGATGTAGGAAAATTTATAGTCCTAAGACTGACTTTTATAGTCCGAAGACTGACTAGGGTTTACATGTAATGCAAACTAGACCTAGGGACGTTTTATAGTCCTAAGACTGACTTTTATAGTCCGAAGACTGACTAGGGTTTACATATAATGCAAACTAGACTTAGGAAATTTTATGAACCTGAGACTGACTTATATAATGTAGACTAGATGTAGGGAAGTTTTATAGTCCTAAGACTGGCCTTTTATAGTCCGTAGACTGACTTTATAGTCCTAATACTGAGCTTTTATAGTCCGTAGACTGATTTTATAGTCCTAAGACTGAGCTTTTATAGTCGGTAGACTGACTTTATAGTCTGAAAACTGACTAGGGTTTGCATATAATACAAACTAGACCTAGGGAATGAATTGGGCCTAAATGGACCTAAGAATTGGATCGGACTAGACTTAGACTTAGATTGAAATTGATTAAGGATAGATTTGGACTAGACTTCACATAAAGATGCAGATGGGCCTAGATTTTGAAATGAACTAGACTTATATCGGCCTAAGATCGACTCTAATGCTAGTGAATGTATGAACTCAATTTAGACGGGCCTAGGATGAATGCAAAATGGACTCTAATGCATATGGGCCTAGAATGAATGCAAGGAATTGAGTCGATTGGATTGAATTGGATTGAAGGTGTTTGGAATGGGCTTAGAATTTTTGAAATTCATTTTTGAAAGGAACCCCTTGTTTTATCTTTTGTTAGGAAAAGATGATGGATTGATTTGAAAAATATATTTTTTTTGAAATATCGTGATATGTTGATAATTAGTAAATGTTTTTGATAAAGAGTAGAATAGAAGGAGGTGTAGGATTGATTTTGAAAAATGTAATTTTTGAAATTGATTGAATATGGTAGGATAGAATTGATAGGGAAGATTAGTTGAACAGCAGGGAGAAAATGGGAAGAGGTAGACATGCATGACAACTCTAACTCTACAATGACTCTTTAGATGCATTTTTTTGAGGACAGACTTGACCTTGCATGAAAAAACTGATTTTTATACGCCTATGATACTGATGCAAACTTGTTATCTTAGATTTGGATAAAGGTCAAAAGACCAATAAGCATGGGACGAATAGACTGCGCGCCACGCAACTAGGGCGCGCGGCGCGCAGTCTATGCGTCTGTCGCAAGAACGTTGCGCCAGGCGCAACTTAATGTGTCTGGCGCAATGCTCTGCGGCACGCGTATTAATTAATTGACGAAGGTTCGGGCGAGAACGACGATTTGTTTAGACGCGATTTGCAATAATTTCGGGCGTAAAGCATATTAGCAGGCAAAAATTGCAATCACACATAAATGTCAGGTAACATGGATGTAAAAGTTCTCAACCTAAAGTCCAGTTCTACATTCAACTATTGGTCAGGTTTAGGTTAATGCTGAAAAGGTCCGTAACTAAGAGATTGATCCCACGTTTCGTACCCCTGATTAAAGAGGTGGCCACGTGTAACACGCACTCCAGTCTCAAGTCAGGAACAAGAGAACAATGCCATGGTTGGGTAGGTTTGCTTATGACTAAGATCCAACACTATCGCTCAGGAAGCTCTTTGGAAGGACAAAGCTCAAGCCCCCTGGGGGTGACCTCACACATAGAACATGTGCTAATGAGGCAAGGTAGATTGTCCCTATGGTGGCTAAACAGTAGCCATGCATATGCAAAACTGTATATTATTCTAAGGCATAAAAATAATAATGAGTCGTATTTTTAAAGTTTTGCCCACTCATTTTAAAAAATTAATTTTTTAAAATCCTCCCCAGTGGAGTCGCCAAGTTGTAGGCGTGTTTTTATTCCGCCTACGTGGTGTGAGCGCGTATTATATTTGACTACCCCACTGTTAAGGCTTTATTAGAAATTGTTTTGTATTGAAAGAAGTCGCCAACAATTCTTTTTAGGAAGAATCATAAACCTAATTGGATATAAAAAAATCATAGGATTAAATTATCCAATGTAGATTTCTCCGTCCTGACTCCATAGATGGTCAAATGGACCAAAGATTGAGTTCGGGGGTGAGGGTACGAATATAGTCATAATGAACGACATTCGCCCAAAGTTGGCCTCTACTAAATATCGATTCATTACAGACTTTTTGCCAAAGAATAATCATATAATATTTTAAGCACCCTAAAAATATTTAGTCTAAATTGGTTCAGGAAACACATAAAAAGACTATTTTTTAGTGACATGTTATTATGCAATCAATATTATAGGGAACCTAACAGGTTGTCTAAATTATCTGAATTAATTAGAACAGTTCTTAAGGTCTTGTTTAGCAATAATAACATGTGGGTGATAAAAATCATGCAGGACAATCATATAATATGCATAGAATAATCAGACAAGCATAATAATATATGAAAAGAAAATAAAAAGGAAAGAAGAAGGTTTAGAATATACAGTAGAGCGATTTTATATTAAAGATCTACATCAGGAAAGAAAACTGTTAGTAACTTCAATGTAAAAATAATTTATTTAAGGACCCTCAGGATTATACCGTGGCTTGGGTCTACAAGATTGACAACCTTTGGGACGAGCAATCGTGAAGCCTGAAAATCTGAATGTCTGAAAGTATGTAGATTGAAAGTGTTTGTGTTTGAAAGTATGAGTTTTTGTAAGGAAGTTTTGTAGTTCGTAGAGAGAATTCATAAAGTATTTGTCGAGTTCGAAGTGTGTTAATGTGAAAAAATCAGTTCTTAATCTGTGCGAAAAATCAGTCCTATTTATAGGATAAACGGCACTGCACCTCACGCGCCTACTGCGTCAGGCGCAGCTGACGTGGCAAGCGTATGACGCGGCATGACCAGTAAAATGCATACACGTGGTACGCGCTTTGAAAAAGATAAGAAAGGAAATCCGCGTCTCAAGCAGAGAGTCGCGTCTGACGCAGGACTCTGAATGAGTCAGAAATCCACGTGTCAAGTGCAGATTAGTGCACCTGACACGTGGACAGAGCTGCGCCAGGCGCAAGGCCCTGCGCCTGGCGCAGGTTGGTGCGCTAGGCGCACCAGCCTGGCTCTTGCTGTGCCTTTGCCAGCTTTATTTAGAACGCGTTTAAAAAGATTTCTTTTATCCTTCAATTACGGAAATCTGATTTTACGGGATAAAATTTGATCTTGACTTAAGAAAATATCTTTTGAAAATTTTTATTTATTAAAATAAATCAATTAATTATCAATTAATTGGGCTTTTCAAAGAATTGGGCTCAAATACAATTAATTATCATGAATAATTAATTGGGCTTTAAAATAGGATTTTAACACATTTCGAAATGGTTTTGAATGGCTCTTCGGCCTGCTCTGCCCTTGGATCGGACCAGTTAAGAACACGGTATGTTTAATCATCGGATCCTTAAATGGGGAGACACGATTATGTGTCTACAAAGGGTTATATTGATCAATAATTCATATTAAAATTTACTATGTAGAAAATTTAAAAAGAACCGGAAGATTTTTTCACGAGCACAATCCAATGCCTATAACTCTTTTTTTTCTACTTCTCTCAAGTGCTTGATTTGACACTTCAAATTCACATTAGTAAATGATTCGTGGTATCTCCCTGGTCAACAACTAGTTTCTCTGCATATGTCCAAAACACAATGTTAGCCTACTGCATACAAGATGTTGAATTTGTCTCGACGTAGATTTTCAAGGTATAAATTGTTATAATTTTTTTAATAATATATAATTTTTTTGTAAGATCCTGGCTATCTCACATTGGAAGTTGAGGAGAACGAAACCTTCTTTATATAGAGATGGACACCTCAACCTAGTAGAAGCCTTTTGCGTAGAATTTTGGTCCTACACCAAAGCAGATCCTTGCACGCTAGTTCCAAAAAAGACAATGTCTACTAGTGGGCCCTGGGGTGTTACAGATGATATCAGAGTCAGGGCCATTTCCTTTGTCCTGTTGTGCCTATGGGGACGCAGGCTCTTTAAGAAGGGGAGAAGGTGCCTAAGATCTTGGCTATCTCACATCGGAAGTTGAAGAGAACGAAACCTTCTTTATATAGAGGTGGACACCTCAACCTAGTAGAGGCCTTTTGGGTAGGACTTCGGTCCTACACCAAAGCAAATCCTTGCGGGATAGGCCCAAAGAGGACAATATCTACTAGTGGGCCCCTGGGGTGTTACACTATATCCAAAGAAATTAGATTATTTTTTATAAGGTCTACAGGACATATTATTTGTGACTATTAATATTTTCAGTTATACATTAGTAGAGTTTCCTATAAGATCCTATTTAAAAAATTATTACAATTGTTGATATTCCATAAAAACACATTCAGATGATCTAACAAAATACCATATAATAAAAATTTTATGGTGTACTCTCTCTCTATTTTTAAATTTTACTCATTTAGTATCTTGCACAAGAATTACGGGAAGGAGAGAGAAAAATTAGATTTCATCACATGGGAGTGTTTTGTGGTCTAACAAGAGAGAGAGAAAAAGTGATTGATAATAATGAGATGAATATTTTATCCTTCCTCTGTTCTGTTTTAAATAAAATATAGGGAATTGACACGGGGATTTAGGAGAAGAGAGGGATAAAGAGAAAGAAAAAGGGAATCGAGATCCATGTGATGAAGAGAGAGATAAAGAGAAGTAATAAATACCATATAAAGTAATGTTTCATTTATTTTGAAACGGCCTAAAATGGTAAGTTTTTCATTTATTTTAAATCGGAGAAAGTATATAAGTGGTAGTGGGATGAATGTTTATAAATAAAATTTTAAGTGGGATGAATATTTTAATATGAAAGTAGGCCAATCTAAGAAAAGGGATGGGTAAAAGTGGAATATAAATATATCTAAAAGGAAAGATTTAAAGTAGCTAAGATGAAAAAAAATACATCTTAATAAGAATAGTGGGTAAAATAGTAAAAATTGCAGAGGGAATGTTTTTTTAAAAATGGCATATTTAAAGAAATAGTTCCCTTTGCTCTTCAAGGTTTAATCATTTTATTTTCTTAAAAGCCAAAGTTTTTCAACTTTGACCATATTATTTTACTAATTTATAAGAAAAAACTATTATCATTTGACATGTGATATAGTAAGATATTAGAGTATGAAATTTATTTCAATTATTCAAATTTCTTTATTAATATGTAATTAAAAATATTAATAATTGAAGATGTATCTTAGAGATATTGGAAAATTGGGTGAAGTTTTGGGAGACAAAAATTTCAACTCTCAAACATGGATAATTGCTTTCAATGACCTAGATTTCACATCGTCTACAACAATTGACAAGAAGTTGGCACAAACCACCACAAGATTGGCCACTTTTTACACTCAAGAATATAGATTTTCCAATTTAAGCTCATGCAACAAGTACTTTGTTTAGGTGGGGTAAAATAAGGGTTAGGACTTAGGGGGTAAAATCTGGGAAACTTCAGGTTTGTTTAGTGGTTGTTTAGTATAATTATATATACATGAGAATTTAATTCCTATGAGAAGTTCCATTTCCTTGGAAATTATTTCCCTTATGTAATTCATAGGAAATGGCCGTAATATGTTTGGTTGACATTAAGGAATTTGCAATTCCCATGAATTGATGTGGGAATTGTGAATGACCGGGGAGTGGGTAAATAAATTCCCATATTTTGTGGGAATTTTAATTTCGCAAGGAATTTTCATTGCCCTCATTTTCCCCACTACTTCCTGTCAACCAAATAACTCCCAAATCAGAAAGGCATGAGAATTATTTTTATTATTATCATCATCATCATCATCATCATCATCACCATCATCATCAGTTTAGTTTAGTTTAGTTCAGTTCAGCTCGTTACAGTTCAATTCAGTTTAGTTTCTCCTAGTACAAAAGAATGGGGCCTTAGTGTCATGTAACTTGTTCATGTCAATGGTTGTAAATGGCTCATATTTAGGTTGGACGTATTTTTATATTGAGCACTAACATGCAATTTTTCTGACAAAAATAACACATATATAATTCCTTTTTTTGATTTTTTTTTCCTTTTCAACTTTATGTTCCAAGATTTCCAATGCATATCTTCATTCATTAATATCTATAGTTAATTATATATATATATATATATATATATATATATATATATATATATATATATATAAATTATCATATATATATATAATTTCGAAAGAAAGGCAATATTTGATGGATTGGTTGGATTATATGGATGGGGATGGAGTTTGATTAGAAGATTGAAGAGGTTTGAGAAGTAGTTTGTTATGAGGGTTTCAATTTCTTATTCTTTAGTAGTTTCAGACCTTACGTCATTTGTTAACATTGTGATTATGGAGAAAATGGCTTTTCTATTTTCTTTTAGATGTATCATATTGATTTTTTACACTATTCACTAAGGGCTTCCCTCTGTTTTCTTTTAAGGAAAAATTGATATTAACAATTCTAACTATGACACATCTTCTATATATAATATTAAGATCTAGTGAGAACCATAGCCTAAAATGAGAACATAGAACCAATCTAGGCACTTAAATCATCATAAATGGATGCTCAAGATGTTTCCCATGTCATTAATCTTACTTTTGTAATTAATTTGAAACTTACAAAACTAGTTTTTAACTTTTGCAAAAGTAAAACAAAAATTAGTAAAAGTAGATGAAATCAATCGAAAAGAAAATGAAATCGCTGAAAAATAAAGAAACTAGAAACCAATTTGTGAAGTTGCAATATACGAAAAATGTCATTAATTAATGACACGAGAAGCATCTAGACTATTTAATTTTCATGATCTAAGGGCCTAAATTGATTCTATGTTCTCATTTTAGGCTTGGTTCTAAAAAAATTTATACTAAAGCAAAAACCAAATATCACACATGGTACTCTTTCTTTGAAAATTTTCCTGCCTAAATATCACACATGAGAATCAAATCTTCCTTTTATAAAAAAATTATCTTCTTCTAATGATTTTTTTTATATAGTATTCTTAAATTATATTTCATCTGTCTCAAAATACTTTTATAAGCACTTATCAAGACACGAAGTTTTAGATGATTAGTTATTGTTTGGTTTTCAATTGTTATTTTGTTGAAAAGGTAGATGTGATAGGAGCTAGTACATAGCAGGAGTAGTATTATTTTATTTGGAGGAGAGTGAGTATGGACCAATGGTTAAAGTTAGTAAGGCCCTGTTCTTTTGAACTTATTTTGGCTGAACTGAATTGAACTTATTTTATTTTTGCTGAACTGAACTTATTTTTACTTATTTTTGTTGAACTAAACTTATTTTTGCTAAATAATAATAATAAAAAATAAGAAATAATAATAATAAAAAATAAATAATAATAATAATAATAATAATAATAATAATAATAAATAATAAATAATAATAATAAAAAATAATAAATAATAATAATAATAATAATAATAATAATAAATAATAAATAATAAATAATAAATAATAAATAATAAATAATAAATAATAAATAATAAATAATAAATAATAAATAATAAATAATAAATAATAAATAATAAATAATAAATAATAAATAATAAATAATAAATAATAAATAATAATATAAATAATAAATAATAAATAATAAATAATAAATAATAAATAATAAATAATAAATAATAAATAATAAATAATAAGTAATAAATAATAAATAATCAATAATCAATAATAAATAATCAATAATAAATAATCAATAATCAATAATAAATAACAATAATAATAAATAATAAATAATAATAATAATAATAATAATAATAATAATAAATAATAAATAATAAATAATCAATAATAAATAATTATCATTAAAATTATAATAAATAATAAATAATAATAAATAATAATATTAATAATAAATAAAAAATAATAAATAATAAATAATAAATACTAATAATAATAATAATAATAATAATAATAAATAATTAATAATAAATAATAAATAATAAATAATAAATAATAAATAATAAATAATAAATAATAAATAATAAATAATAAATAATAAATAATAAATAATAAATAATAAATAATAAATAATAAATAATAAATAATAAATAATAATTACTAAATAATAATAAATAATTATATTAATAAAAAATAAAAAATACAACTAATAAATAATAATAATAATAATAAATAATAAATAATAAATAATAAATAATAAATAATAACTAATAAATAATAAATAATAAATAATAAATAATAAATAATAAATAATAAATAATAAATAATAAATAATAAATAATAAATAATAAATAATAAATAATAAATAATAAATAACAAATAATAAATAATAAATAATAAATAATAAATAATAAATAATAAATAATAAATAATAAATAATAAATAATAAATAATAAATAATAAATAATAAATAATAATTACTAAATAATAATAAATAATTATATTAATAATAAATAAAAAAATAAAATAAATATAAAATAAATATAAAATAAAAAAAATAATAAATAATAAATAATAAATAATAAATAATAAATAATAATAATAATTAATAAATAATATATAATAAATAATAATTACTAAATAATAAATAATAATTACTAAATAATAAATAATAAATAATCAAAATATTAAAATAAAAAAATAAAAAAAATACAAATTCATCGTTATTATAATTATAATATCAATAATAATAACAATATTAATAGTAATATTGAAAAGAAAAATAATAATTACAACATTAATAGTAATACTGAACTTATTTTTGCTGAACTGAACTTATTTTTACTTATTTTTGCTGAATTGAACTTATTTTTACTTATTTTTGCTGAAAATAAGTCCAAAAGAACAGGGCCTAAGTAGTACTTAGTAGGAGTGATCTTATATTATTTGGAGGGAGAGAGTGTGGGCCAATGTTAAAAGATAGAAAAATTAAAAAAATAGTTGGTCATATCCAAAAACTTTTTAATTCATAATAATAATAATAATTATTATTATAATAAAGTCTGACCAAAATCTAGTTGGGGTAAAATGCAATCCAAGTTGATTAATTGCCCTTATTAAAAAAGAAAACCGGAAGAACGAAAATAAATGTAGGGCCTGTTGTATCATTACCACATATAAACTTTTTTAACACTAGTAGAATAATTGCTTATTGCTGCGGTCATTAAGTGGCCTATTGCGGCGGTTTTCACCGCGCAGCAATTAAGGGCGCAGCAATAGGTAATTAACCTATTGCTACGGTTTCTGGCCAAAACCGCAGCAATAGGTACAGGTGTAAGTCAATTTTTTTTTTTTTTTTGTTTTTTGCCATTAAATTCGAAAGATAAAAATTAATGACGAAAATAAAACAATACAAACTGGAAGTAATGGTAAAGATAACAAAAAAAATAGAAGAGGTATGGCAGAAAAATATACAAAAAAATAAAAAAATAGAAGAAAAATGACAGAAAAATATACAAAAACTAGAAAAATAACAAAAAATCACACCTAACTACAAAGATAAAAAAAAACAGCAATTCTAAAAAATCAGAAACTTCAGAACAAAAAAATCACCATCTTCGAACATGATAACAATTCTAAAAAATAAAAAAAATTCAGAAAAATAACAAAAATCAGAAACTTCCAACAATAAAAAAAATGATAAAAAAGGAAAAAAAATGAAAAAAAAACGCCGACGACCCCCACCCCTTCATCATAGATTTTTGATTTTTAAAGAAATTAAAATAAAGGAAAAGAAAGTGAAACCCCCACCCCTTCTTTTCTTTGTCTTCGCTGCTGTGCCATTTAGTACCATCATCATCGTCCATCATCATCTGCGAATCTGGATCGTGGATTTGCTGCATCATCGGCACAAATCATTGGCGCAAAAAAGTAAAAGATCTGACGAGCCACGAGGTCTGCATCATCATCATCGGTTTGCTATTCGACGGTGATTGCGGTTGCCGACGAGATCTGAAGATGAAGATTTGAAGATGGTGATTGCAGTGCTTGGGATGAACGAGAGATGAGAAATCATTTTAGATTGGGGCGGAAGGATGAGTGAGAGTTGAACGAGAGGAAGGATGAGTGAGAGAGCGGAAGGATGAACTAGAGATGGAAAAAACGAGAATGACAAGGAAACCCTAACTGGGCTTTTTATTATAATTTTAAAAAGTCTATTCTTTGCGGTTTCTCTAAGGAACCGCAAAGCAATAGATTAAAATATTATTAAAAAATTATTAGCAATAGGTCAAGTCAAACAGTTAACCAAATTTGAAAAAATTTCCCGTTGACATATATTGCTGCGGTTTCTAGCCACAACCGCAGCAATATGTTTAATTTCGATTTTTCCTTTTTTTTCGTAGTTTATTGCTGCGTACGGGTAAAACCGCAGCAATACCACCGCAGCAATAAGCAAAAATTCTACTAGTGTAAGCTAAAGAATGTTATCATGGCTCTTTTTTTAGATTGGTAAGATAAATAACCTTTGGTTAGCCTCGCATAGGGCCCGATCTAGAGGCCCAAACACTTAGAAGAAGAAGGAAAGGTAAGGTAAAGTGTCATTCACTTGGCGGGATTCAAACCCCTGACCTTGAGGTCCTGAAATAAAATTGCCACCAAGTGAGCCAAACCAAGCTTGATTATCATGTATCTTACTACTTCACCTATTTTTCTTTGAATATACACTTTGTGCATTTGTGCTATTCGTGCTATTTACACATATCATGTTGACCTTGGTTTAGATTTTAATGTCATGATATTTAAGATCTTCTTAGATTCATCTTAAAATATAGTCTTAATATATCGATATTCGTAATTTTTACGTGTAGATAATTAAATATATAGTTACATGTCAGATTAGATCTCATAATAAAAATGTTTTTTTTTGGTTGGGAAAGACCTGATAACATTTTATTTTGCATGGAAAGACCAAATAGGTACAAACTTTTGTTACTTAAAACCACATTACAATTTTCCTGCAAAACGGGTAACTTTCGAGGGTTGACTTTTTATTTCCTCCATTTGTTTGCCATTTTCCAAGGCAATTCCATCCAATAACAAATTCACTCTTTATAAAAACTAGAACCCCTTCTTTTCGGGGAAACTTCTAAAGAAAAGTACAAAAAAAGAGGAAAATTAGAAGTCAATCCGAAATGTTGTAGTGTGGTCTTAAGTAACATATATATATATATATACACTTAAATTACTACGTATTTCCTACAAAACATCATTGTACTTTTGGTTTCGATCGCAAAAAATCTTTAAATATATTAAAAGGTCAAAATTTTACATCAATAAATATAAAGTTAAATTGCATAGATTGATAGATTAAGGCTCCGTTTGCTTAGAGGTCATTTTTCCCATTTTCCGTTGTTTGGTTGTACAAGGGATTTGAAGAGGAAAACTAAGGTGGAAAAGAATTTTCCATCCCTTTGTAAACATTTTGCTCCAAGATTTGAACGAAAATCATTTTCCTCCACTATTTCATTCCCAATGTCTCCATTTTCCTCTTCTTAGCTTAATAGTTTTTCATCAAATAAAAAGAAAATTAATCATTTGTGTTTTCCACTGATAAGTAATTTTTATAAAAAACCATTTTCCATAAAAGATAAACAAGCCCTAAAACAAAACAGAGCTATAGTATATAGATTATCTTAGAGGTGATCAACATGGGTCCGACCCGAAAAACGGGCGGGCTTTGGGCACGAATTTTCGGTCCGTGGTCGGGTTCGACCAAGTTTTTGGGCAAAAAAAGGGACCACGGACGACTTAAATATGAAAAATTAGGCTAATTTTCAGCCCGGTCCGAAAAGCCTGCATGGCCAGCCTGAATTAGCGGGTTTTGGCTGGAATTTCGTCTCAAGGAGTGGCCCGACCCGGTCCAAAGCTTTGGCCAAAAATAGACAACTTTTTTGATCAAAGCCCGACCTATGATCAACTCTAGGTTTTCTTATTATCATTTATCAGTGTCCTTTTCAGTTGCTATGAAGATTTGAAAACTGACAAAATAAGGTTAGACACGGTGCAGACCTAGTGTATGAACTATTATAATCTCCACTATGTATGTCCTACAAGATTCTCCTTTAGAATTAAAGATCTTGTTTATCCGCCCATTGCCCAACTTTTCTAATCATATATTCCATTACAAATAATTAAATGATAAAAAGGAGTGGAAGTACAACTTCAAGTCTTCAACTCCAATTAAGTCTACTGTGTTTTATAAAATAACTGAATCATAAATTATATTTTAAGAAAAATCTAGGATTTCGGTTGCTGAACATATATCGTGAATAGTTTATTCATGCACGCCCCAAGAATTGGGCTTTGCAAAGTGCAACTAGTATAAAAAGAGCCTGCAAGAATCAAGGTCATTAGTTGAACTACTCTCTGGCTCACATAAAAGTAGCGAAAACTAGGATCAATGGTTTAATTAAGGTTTTCTAATCGTATATCTTATCAATAGCATAACTGCATAACAGCCTGCAAAGATCACCTCACAAATAATGAAACCATCAACATCAGTTGGATTACCATCTTTGGTTAAATAGTTGTTGGTGCAAAATCTGTTGGTTGACTTTGCAAACAAGTCACCGCACACCCAATAGTTTGATACCGAATATCTTGGGAAACTTAGCCCACGGGGTTACCAGTTTTAATTAGATAAAACCTTGCTAACGTACTGTGTTGCAATTTGATTTAGGATTAAACTACGACGCCTAATAAATTCAGGCGAAACGCAATAAATAGAGCAAACAATAATTAATCAATTAATTAAAGCACAATCTTCCCATACATGCCACAAACTTTAAGAAAGAATTTTACAACACATAGGGGGATAAGCCAAATTTGGACAACTAAAGAGAAGACACGAAAGAGGTTACCTCCATGGTTCCTTGCTTCAATCGGAGAATTACACAACTCGTCTCCAGAACATGTTCTACGTCTAAGGAACTAAACTATAACCCCAGAAGGGGGTTGGCTAGGCTAAGGCTAGGCTACGTTAAGAACAGAGTAAATGCAAGTTGTTGTGTGTTTGTGTTTTTTTCTGCTTGATGATCGTTCTTCTATTTATAGAGAAACATGATGTGTAACTTCCGTGCTTGCTTGGAGGGAAAACATTTGAATCATGTTTGATACAAATCTCAACCGTCTTCTGCGGCCGAATAACCGTAGCCTTGCACGTTCTTCCTTATGTGGATCCGTCTAATGATTGCTTGTTTAACCACCGTACGTTTATCATTCTTGACTTGCATCTCCTGATGGTCTTGACAATCTTCTCCTATTGACTTTGACTTGTGTTAACTTTGTCCACTAGGCTTCATGCTTTTGTTGGGCCTTCATGTTAAGACGAAATTAAACCTTTTGAGGTCTAATACAATGTACTATAATAAATGCTACTTGGACATCTAAAAATGGTAGTAACAAATTGCCCCCGATTTGTGGAGTGATGTACTCAGCACCCACAAATTATGAGCGAGAGAAGGACTTTCAATGGTTATAGCCAATATAATCCAAGTATTATTCTCGAATGTGACTTCTTCCATTGTTCTAAGGTGATCGATGAACTTTCTTTTAGGATGATTGAATTTGGTTGAGAAGAATAACTTTTCGTGCATTCCTTCACCCTTCTTTCTAGCCATTGTGAAATCCATTAAGAAATTTTCTTCAAGATGCGAACTTGTAGGATTATTTGGAGATAACCAACAAGGACTTATATCATGGTTCATGAGATCATACCAAATTTGACATGCGCATTTGTATTGTACCAAATCTCTTGATGATGACCCATCCATCAATCTATAGATTTTTATTTTCTTTGTTGTTCCCTTGACAAAGAGCCTCTTTAGACATCTCAAGGCATGTAAGGTTTCCACATTTCTTCCGTAATAACTTTGCCCCATGATTTGCAAACCGGAAGAGATGTAATTCGATCATGCCTTTCAAGTTTAGGAAATATCAATTCTTTCATGAGATCTAAAGCTGGACCCTATTTGGAAGGCCCGGGATCCCCTTTTATTTTTCGAATCTTGTTGTGTGACGGAGAATATCCCCGAAATATTTTTGGATAGAAGAAACCAATTTGTTGGATTCATTCTTAATGAATTCATCTTTATTTCCAGATATGACATTCAATGCCTTGTGATAATTTGGGCATTTTGATGGATATGTCATATGTTCAGGAGCATATTGACGAAAAATATGAGTACATGTGCAATCCATTTTGATTTTAAGTTTTGAATCTTTTAGAAACCACACATATATAGCACTTTCTAAGAATTCACAACCATCACCAAATTTCAATTCATCTTTCAATTCACCTTGTATAATGAAAGAATTCGTGAGGATGAAATTCGTGAAGCACTTGCCAAAAAACGTGATGCCATGCAATCTCGGGCGGCACGTCAATTATGCAACGCCATTAAAGTGAACCTTGGTACTTATAAGTCTCAAGTATTCTGGTATGTGAATAAAAGCTATGACTCTAATACTCCTTTGGAGGAGAGGATTGCCACCATTGGTCCATGTTTTCCTTTCAAGATTCAAAAACCAAAGCGCCAAACTGTTTTAGAGAAACAGTGCTACCCATTCTTGGACCATACTATTATCTTAGAAGATAATAAGCCCAGAACGCTTCCATTTGCTCCAAAATCCCTTCAACTTTTGCATTGGCCTTTGACCAGCAAACCTTTTAAAGGTTGGATTTCAGGAGTGGATGCAAGAGCATGATTTCTACGAATGAAATATTTTCATGACAAATGGTCCAACAACAAGATATTGCCCTTCTTGAGAGTAGCTTCTTATGAAACCATCCCCTTTGATGGGGGTATGTCTACTGCGTTGCTGGCATGTTGGGACCCTTCCATCAACTGTTTCTTGTTCCAATGGGGACCAATGACTGTGACATTAGCTGATATTGCCTTCATTATTGGGACCTTTCCAACAAGTAAATATGGAATTGAACTCCCTATTTTTCACCATGTCAAATAACATAACCAGTTGTACAGTCACTGTTTATCAACTTTTTGCCAAATTGCTAGTCCTTCTGCTATTGCTAGTCCTTATGCTTTTAGAAATTTGTTGATTTCTTTATTAATAAGGATACTAATGAGGAAGTTACTTCTCAAGAAGAAGTACTTTTTCTCACATTTGCTTTCTCCAAATTAATGATGTCTAGAGCTGGAGGAGTAGTAACATTATGGCTATCTTTAGCTGTTAACATCTCCTCTACTTCTACAGAAGTAGCATTGGCTCCTGTTCTATTGGGACAACTTTATAGATGTCTTTTTAAGAGTAGAGAATCTTTCAAAGGCTTTGGAATTCATACCTCGAGTCTCCCATATTCTCTCGACAAGGGATTTGGACCCCAATGGCTCTTGACTTGTTGGGGCCATATGTATCTACCTTGTACGATGGTTGTCAATCCCTCTTCGCTTTTAAAACACCTAAGGGTTCAGAGGAGGAAGAACTTTCTTTTGATCCCCTTTTGTTCCTCTCTAATCTTAATGATTGTAGCTGTTATGGTGAAGTCAGCTTCAATCTTGTATCTCCAGACGAGGTTTGGCATCCAAGTTTGATTCTTTTGTACCTCTTGGCTTCTAAGTCCAATCAAGGCGTCTAGAATATTTTCATAAGTAAGATGGCTATTTCTGTTGAAAATGAAACTTGGCGCCATCAAGGAGTGCCTGCTTGGCTGCGATCCCTGAGCATCCACTCTGGTTCCTTAAGGAGTGGAAACTTTTGGAGCAGTGTTCTTAGGTCTAGAGATTTAATAGCTGTTGAGCCTAAATATTTTGGCTTTGAGGCTTATAATCCACATCTGGTAGCTAGACAATTTGGATTAGTCCAAACACTAGCCATTCCTTACTTCTTGACCCGCAATGATCCTTTGACTTCAAGGGGTCGTTTTGAAGAAGAGAGAGCACTCCAGAGTAGAACTCTTAACCTAATTTCCATGTCCATCTCTCCTTGGAAATGGATCACTAAAGCTGTTCGAGGCTTCCATCTGTGGTGGGATCATGTGTTCCCAAATAACTCAATGTGTTCTGACGCTTTGGCGAACTTTGAGGATCATCTCTTATTAGGCTGTACGTAATTTCTATCCTTAGTTATTTTATAACTTTATGTGAGGATAAATATTACTAAATCTTCTTTTGTGCTTTACTTTTGACTTTTTAGCAAAAGCTGGCAAGAAGAAGCTAAGAGTGCCTGATGACATGACAACAGATTCTAGATTTGACCAGCTTTATTGGAATACCATAGACAAAAGGGTTCCACTTCATGTCTCTTCGGAGGACGAAGATGATGCTTGCTTATGATCAAGGGGCTTCATGGAGAGGTCCAAACTGTGGAGGACATTCAAACCATGGGGCCATTGGAGCGGATTGACCCTTTCAAAAGAGCTACAAGGAAAAGTGATTATAATTGTCTCTCTCGCTTCCCGGGGACACTCAACCCAAGGGGTCAGTGGAGCAATCTGAGCCTTTTAAGAAGGCTACAAAGAAAAAAGATTATGGTTGTATTTCTGCCTCCAAATCTTTAAGACATTCCAACAGGAAACGTCCTAAGTTAGAGGTTTCTTCGGAGATACCACAATACATCATCTACTCTGACGAAGATGATGACAATACCATATCTCAAATGTTGAAAAGGAAACTCCTAGGAGTCAAAGCAAGTATGAATTTCACCTTTACTCTTTTTATGAGAAGTTTCACTTTTTGGAATACTCGATTAATTTATTCCAGGTTCTTTCGGTGCTATTGAGCCTAAGATTGTCGGTAATCCTTCTTCCGAGAAGTTATCACCTATTGGCTCTACCGGCCTTTCTTTAGGAGATGTTCCCAAGATAACCGATCCGAGTTGAGTTCAAAGGTGGTCCCGCTGATGAACCTGTCATCAACCATCCCACTTTAAGTGGTGTTATCCCCAGGTTGGAGAATGTGGCTACTCCCTCTTTGGAAGGATGTCTGCCATTCTCGTTGGAAGAAATCGATCATTTTCATGTGGAATCTCCCGATGAGGACTTGCTTCATCAATTTGGTGAAGATCGCTTTGATATAAGTCCTTTAGATATTGAAATTCCAAGCTCTCATGATGCGACCAATATTGTTATAACAATTCCTTCTATTCTTTGGAAATGAAGTTCCAAAAGATGTGGTTCCTTTAGAGGTTACACCTTTACGGAGCGATCTTGAACTTGTAATTACCTCTCGTTTGTAAAGATTCTCCATCAACTTCAGTATCTACTTCGGGGACTGGTCCGCCTTTCTTTCCTCATGAATTCATCTTAGATTTCCTCTATATGAGTCCATGTCCTCATAATACCGGACTTCACTCTATTGTTAACTTGGCTTCTCTTCTTTGTGATGCAAGAGGGAAGCACTTAAGCGAAGAAGTGTGATGAAAGAGTCCGATGGAGGGAAAGAGGTTAATATACGGACATCTCTCATTGTGAGGGATCAACCTACCCCCGCCAACAGTGATCATTCCAGTGATGGATCATCGAGCACATAAAACAAGAAGATAAAATGCGGGACCTCTCGCTTAACCTTGACCAACAATCCTTATGATCGGGCTTCGCACAAGCTCTTAAGCGGATTTTGGAATCCCTAATTTCTCAAGGCTTTGAGTCTTGGATACCTTGTCTTGATTATGTTAAGGAAACTCTTCTTCTTCAACAATGTAATGCTTGAATCAAGAGTCCAACCTCCAAAATTCTCAGCTCAAAAACTTCAGGAAGAGGAGGCTTCTTTGGAAGCTCAAGCTAAATCCTTCGAAACTTGATAAACGGATCCAACATTCTTTGAACTCTTTTGATCAAAAGTCGAGGCTTCTTTCGAGGAGAGGCAATTTTTACAAAATCGCCCTGGTCGAGATTAATAAAGAGGAGATCAATATTATTAACGAGAAGTCTTCACTCCAAAGCTCTATTGATACCGAAGAGAAGAAGCTACACTAAGGGCTAACAAATCTTACTCATTTGAGGCAAGAAATGTTTAAAGATATGGCTGTACAACAAAGCTTGATTCTCCAAAAAGAGAAACTTTGTAAACCTTGGTCGACCATTAAGCACCTTAGCTTAGCTATTAGATAATGTTGGAATGTCTAAGATGTAACATCATTAATGTTGTAATTTTTAATGATCCCTTGTTGTTTGAAACAATTCTTCATGTTTTTGTTGAAACACGGGATCATGTTGTTCCCATATAGATGGATGATATTTCTTTAGAAATTTTCCATTCATGGCTCTATCTTTTATGTTACCATCTATATCTTTCAATAGGTATGCATTTCCAGACATTTTCTTATGAATGATGAAGGGACCCCGCCACTTAGGTGACCATTTCCCTAATTGTAGATCTTTGTAAGTCGTTTCGGCAGGAACATTTTTCACACCTTATCATTCTCCTGGCATTCTTTGGTCACTACTTTTTTGTTATAGCCCCTAAAAACCTTTTCTTTTTGGATTCTCATTTTGACTAGGGCTTCTTCCTTAGCTTCTAGAGCATCCATGATCTCAATATTCATCGCATGTGAATAGTCATCTCCCGATAATCCCATTTGTTGGGCCACCCTTGATGATCTTACATTTACTTCAGTTGGGATCACTGGAGTATGTTCGTAAACTAAGTTAAAAGGAGTAACTCCCTGTTGCTTCCCTTTTAGAGGTCATGTAGGCCCATAGGGCAAATAGCAACAACTCATCCCATTTTCTTGGGTTATTGTCTATGAGTTTTGAGATCCCTTTTACTATGATCTTATTGGTAGCTTCAGCTTGACCATTTACTTAAGAATAGTAAGGCGTTGAATGCAATTTAGTAATCGCAAACTTGGTTAAGATATTCCGATGAAGTCGGGATTTCTAAAGGCGTGGCTTGATCAAAGGTTATAGTTTCCGGAGTTCCAAATCTTGTAAAGATTTTCTCTTCCAAGAAATTTATGACAACCTGGGTGTTGATCTTGTTGAAAGCCTGAGCCTCCACCTTTTTGGTGAAGTAATCAGTCACCATTAGGATGTATGAATGCTTTTTAGAGGATGCAAGATTGATTTCTCATATAGCATCCACTGCCCATCCTCTGAAGGGCCAGGTTTAAGAATGTACTTAAGTTCTGAAGCTGGTGCCCTGCTGATGGGTCCAAACTTTTGACATATTTTGCAACCTTTAGCATAGTCTATACAATCCTTTCTCATAGTGGGCCAATAAAAACAATGTTCGTGCAACATCCATCTCATTTTTAGGCCATTTTGATGAGCACCATATAGTCCTTGGTGAATTTCAGCCATGAGAGTTAGAGCTTCTCCAGCATCCACACATTTCAAAAGTAATCCTTTTGGATCCTTTCTGTGTAGTTCACCAAACTGTATATGGAACTTGGTGGCTGCCATTTTGACTCTATTTGGCACCTTTATTCTAGTGGGATTATGGAGATATTGAATAATTTCGTCTCTCCAGTCCTTCTCCTCTCTTAATATTGAAATTCTATAGACTTCCAATACATTCCCTGATATTTCTCGATCAGATTCAATGAGAGGTTCCAGGATCTTCTCTTGGAGAATGATATCTTCATTTTGTGAAGGTATCTCTTCTCTAGCAGAAGCTATTTGGGACAGCTGATTTGCTACTTTGTTTTCTTCTCTAGGAATGTGTATGAAAGTGATTTCTTTAAATTGTTTAGACAATTTTTGTGCTTTCTTACCATACTCATGAGATACTAGTAATGTAACACCCCGTAATTTTCACTCTTTATTTTTGGTGTTAGTTTATTTTAAAGTGATATTCTTTTCGTAAAAAAAATAAATTATTTATTATTTTCTCTAGATCAATGATTTTTTTATTCTTTATAATTTGGGAGCCGAATTATTATTTTATTATATGGTGTGTTAGTGTGTGCATTATATTTATATTTATAATATAATTCATTAGAATTATTTTCATTATTAAGTATGTTCAAAGTTTAGGCGCGATTTAGGAATTAACCGTTTTATCGCGTATCGGGCTTTCGGAGCATGGATCGTTGTTGAATTTGGGCCGGAAGTTTTGTGTGGGTGTTGGGCTTGGGGCAGCCGGCCAAGTGGAAGAAATAGGGGAGCCCTCTTCTTTCTTTTCTTTTTATTTTTCCCTTGTGACTCTTTGTTGCTTTGTAACCCCCATAACCCCCCCCTAATCATTCTCCTTCATTAAAACCCATTATTTCAACCATTAAACATCCATAAAAATTCTTATTTTTATTCAAATAAGTTCAGCAGCATCATTCTCATTTAACCCCCCACCGTTTCAAGAAAAGAAAGAGAGAAAAGGAAGAGCAAAAGAATATAAAGTTCAACCCGGTTTTTCCTGTCGCACCTTCACGAAAATAACCGTAGCCGGAGATCTAACCGTTAGATCGTCTTCAAATTTGGACACAACGTTTATAACGTCTTGTTCTACATTCTGACCGGAGCGATTTAGAATCTGAACTTTTGATCATCGGGAATCATGGTCGTAACAGAGCAGTACGAAACAAGAGTTTTCAACGTTCAAGAAGAAATGCCTAGTGTCTTGTTGCTACAATTCTCGTTCGTTATGCCTTGGGGTTAGAAGAGGATTTGGATTGCATGTTTAACTCGTGATTGTCTCTTTAGACTCAGCTCTCCTCCCGACGATCCAGGTAACTAGTTGTTATCTTAGAACCATAGTGATTAGGGTATTATTCGGTATTAGATTACTACGTTAGGAATTATCTAAAATACTTTTTGAATGAGATTTTTGATGAAATTTGACATGAACATACGTGACACATGCTATGTGAATACTGTGTAGAGAAAAATAATTTTCTCATGATTTTTAATATTTATTTGATTTAATTAGTATTTTGTGCGTTTTTGACTAAATTTCGTAATAATTATTGAACGACTGTTAAAATTGATGAAATCATTTTTATTTGATCATGTTACATGCGTATAATGTATTACATGCCTTAGAATAATTTTTATCTACTGTTTACTGTTTTAATTAATTGATATATCTGTTTTTGTAATTTCTGTTCAGTCAGTATATAATTCATGAAAATTATTTATAGAGGCAGAAAAATTAATTTATTTGAATCATATGTATTTACGCGAGTTTTTACATGTTATGTGAATTTTTGGTAATTTTTGGGCGTCTTTTTATATTTTTAATTATTATAATGGCTTATTTGAGGAATCTGTATATTAACTGTTAAAAATACTTTTTGAGTCCGAAAATTATAAATAAAAATTGTACCATGTCAGTAGAGCTATTAGGGTTATATGATAATTTTTGTGTGATTTTGATGCTCGAATTTGTAGGTTTCATAATATTATGGTGTTTTTGTGATGAAATTGAGGACACACTATTAAATTGTTTGAGGGCTTGTAAATCAGATATAAATCATAATTTAATATATTCTGGGTTTATGATTTTCAGTAGTATACAGTATGCATCATTTGGGTAACCACATGTTTAGGTTTGATTTATGAAATAAAATGATTTAATTGTTATTACTCTTTTAATGAATATGATTTAGAGTTAATTGGTTATGTATTTGTGATTGAGTGTGGTTGCTGTAAAAACCAAGTATATTGTCATTGTTGATGTTTTGGAATGTTCAAGTGTTATTGTGAGAGATATTTGTTGAAAATTTGTAAGTGATTTATTTTGAGGATTTTTTTGAAGAATTACTTTTGATGAATTATGGGTATAAGGCCGGGTGGCATCCCTTTTGACGAATATTTTTGAGATGAATAATACTTTGATGATATTTATGATTTTATTTTGAGATAAGAACATCCGGTGGGATAGATGTAGTCCCCGGTGAAGAACATGCCAACCACCTGGTTTTGCGAACTAGGGGGTAAGCTTTGGGTTAATTGTTGTCGTCCGAGAGGTCGGGGAGTTCTCGCGTGTTCTACCCCCGCATCGGGAGTTTGGCCATTCTTAGACACGGGGCGGGGGAACGTAAGCCCATAGACTGACTAGGAGATTGCGATCTGACAAACCTTAGGAAGTGATTTGCGAATCACTAGCGTTCGGTTTCTGTCTCAGACACTTGTTTTACCTATACTTTTATTTTTCTAAAAGTACTCTTGAGATGATTTATTTATTTTTATCCAACTCACTTGCTATTTATTATTCATTTGCGTTATTTGTGAGTTATATGGAAGTGGATGCATATTGTAGTTAACTTGACTTAATTATTTCCTTTCTAATTAATCTATGTCCGAATCGTACTTTGATTGCTTTTGTTCTCGGGAGAAGCGCTAGTTACTCCCCACCGATTGTGGATATTTGTTGTATATTTTGCAGGTTTTGTTGATGGGGATTTTCTTTGATTTTGGGCTCGGGTTGAGATGCGAGAAATAAACTATTAGGGGTTTTGGTTCTAGACTTCTCTTTAGTTTGAGATAGTTTTCTCAATTTTATCTAAGTAATTAATTTACTTATAGTATTTAATTATGTTTGGTTTTATCACTTAGTTATTTAAACAATAATCTTGTAGTAGTGACATTCCCAGAAGACGATGTTTCCGCCATCGTCCTATTAATTATATTATTATTTCTTTCTTTTCGGTCTTTGAAATTCTGGGGTGTTACAAGTAATATACTTTTGAATTCCTCATTTATTTGATAAATGACTAATTGAGAATCCCCATATATCTTTGCCCTATTAGCTCCCAATTCTAGTAGCATCTCCAATCCAATTAATCAAGCTTCATATTCAGCTCTATTGTTGGTACATGGACCCTTTAGGGTTACTGCTAGTTTAGTTGGGATCCCATCAAGAGATAGAATATATATTCCAGCCTCCCGCTTGTTTCCCTCGGTGGTGTTGGATCCATCAAAGAACAAGACCATGAATGGATGTCCTCATCAATGATTCCTGAGTGACAACAAGGATGGGTTGCTAAGAAATCAGCTAAAGCTTGACCATTCAATGCCTTTTGTGGCACATATATTAGGTCGAATTGTTGTAAATGTATACTCCGTTTGCTTAACCTTCCTTTTATAAAAGGCTGGGATATCATATATTTTATGACATCTGTTGGAGATACTACTTCCACTATAAAGGCCATGAAATAATGTATGAGCTTGATTGATGCATCATATAAGCACAAACACCATTTTTCTGCCATGGTATACCTTTTCTCAGTGTCATGCAGGATTCTACTTAGATAAAATATAGCTTGCTCATGTCCTTTCTCATTTTCTTGAGTCGAGACTCCCAATGGAATCTTCACAAGCGCATGAGATATAACCTTAGTGGCTTTCCATTCCGCCTTGGAAGTATCAATACAGGAGGACTTGCCAAATCTTGTTTGATTTGGTCATAGGCCTTTTGATGCTCCTCATTCCATTTAAATTCTGACTCATGTTTTAATCTTAGCAAAGGCGAAAACTTTTTAGTTTTTCCAGCTAAGTTGGCCATGAATCTTCTAACATAATTGACCTGTCCTAGGAATCTTTGCAATTCCTTCTTATTAGAAGGTGGCTTGGCTACCAACACTGCTTTTGCCTTATTTTGGTCAATTTCCATTCCATTTTTGTGAATGAGGAATCCTAAGAAGTTACTAGCTTTAACTCCAAATGCACATTTGAGTGGATTCATTTTTAGGTGATATTCTCTCATTCTAGTGAATGACTTAACCAAATGCTCTTTATGTCTTAAAAAGTCATTTGATTTTACGAGGATGTCATCCACATATACTTCCATGATCTTACCAATCATGTCCTTAAAGATTGCGTCCATTGCTCGTTGGTATGTAGCTCCAGTATTTTTTAATCCAAATGGCATGGCCACATATTCAAACAAGCCTAATGATTTTGGATGTCTGAAGGCTGTTTTGTTACAGTCTTCAGGTGCAATCCTTAACTGGTGATATCCTACATACCCATCCATATAAGATATGTATTCATATCTTGATGCTGCATCTATTAGGAGATCAGCCACTAGCATGGGGTATTGATCTTTAGGTGTTTCTATATTTAAGTCCCTAAATTCAATGCAAATTCGTATCTTGCCATTTTTCTTAACTACTGGAACTATATTGGAGATCCAGTCAGCGTATTGGCAAGGCCTTATGAACTCTGCCTTGAGGAGTTTGTTTATTTCCTCTTGTATAGGCTATGTCAGTTCAAACGCTAGCCTCCTAGGACTTTGGGCCACATGCTTAAATCCTTCCTTGATAGGTAGCTTATGCTCCACTACATTCCTATCAATGCCAGGCATTGAATGATGTTCCCAAGCAAAACAGTCTTTAAATTCTTTTAGAATTTTTATGATTTCTTGTGTTTTCTTGGTTAGTGAGGAGCTTACTTATGTAAGTAACACGTGGATTTTCATTATCCCCTAAATTTATTTCCTTTAGTGGATCATGAACCTCTTGTTTAATATCCTCACTTTTAGCCCATACTTTTTCATCCTCCTCTTCTAAGGATTTAGTTTCGTATAAAGTTGAGCAACATGCATTAAAGTTTATAAGAAAATCCTCTTGATATTTTCTAAAAACTAAATCTTTCATTACTTGATCAACGATAGGGGTGAACCCTTTACAGCATTCTTCTTGGTTTATAGACATAATAAACTTTTTATAAGAAAAATTCATCCTCACTCTTTAAACTAACAAGAGCTAAGGGTTGATCATAGTTTGGCGCCTGTTGAATATATTCATATTTTGATTGAATGTCTCCAACTTTTAGGATGTCATCAACTTCTTCAATGAGGATTGCACCTGAGTCTTCTACCTCTTGGTGAGTTTGTGACTCAACTTGTAGAGCAACCTCAATTTTGATGGAATGAATTAACTTTAGAGAGTCCCTAACAAAGACAGAATCAGGAGATGTAATTAGACAAACTTCCTCATTTGCTTGAACCATCTCATAAGTGTCACCATTCCACAAGATCAAAACTTGGTGGAGTGATGATGGAATAGATTATGATGTAACCATTTTCGACTATGAAGAAACCGGTATAAGTGGTTTTAGTTCCGACTCTTATCTTTAATATAGCCATTCCTTCCACTTTTTCGTATAAACCAGTAAAAACCAGCTTATGTTGATTTGTATATTATGCAAATCTTTTCTAGTCTTTCCTAGTTTTCTCGAATACGTAGAGAGTGGCATAATATTAACGAAGCTCTAGTGTCTACCAATACTTTGCCTAAACGAACTCCCCTCAAAATCCACATTTAGAAATAAGGCTTTAGTGTGCTTATTATTGACATCAACCGACCTAAAGATTTTATCTATGATTAATTTCTCTAGGTTAGCTTTTAGAGATGTTTTGTTAGGCACTTTTTATGAGGTGCATTCAAATAAGATGACAAGCTTCGAGAAGAAGTAATTTTAAATTTACTTGCCCTCTCTTCCTTGGCAACTTCATCTCGCCCATGACGTGGTATTGGTCCTGGAATTTTGGTTGGTCTTCGACTTTTGAACTCGTTGGTAGCATGACCACATTGCACTGCGCGTTTTGCTCCTCTCCCATCTCTATTTGAGGCTCGCTCATCGGTGGATCTCCATCCAGAATTAAGTCACTATCAGAAACCAATAAGTCCAAATCCTCATATCCAAACTCTGAATCATAGTCCTCAATAAATCCATTTCCTGGTTTCTCTTTCATAAGAGAACCTTGAGGCTGCTGGCTATCATGCTTTGTAGATGATATACCACATTGCTCCTCTTTTAGAGGTAACAACTTAGTAATACCAAACTTGTAGCGCCTCCTCATCAATTCTAATGTTTACTATAAGGGAACCCCCGCACATTTTGAGTGCTGATCTGAGTCCTTGTTGCAGCAACTTTTGCACTTAACTCCTTCATCTTAATTGTCCTACTTTTAGGAATGTTTTGGACATCTTGTAGCGGCCAAGGCCTAACTACTGACTTGATCTTTGACTTCCCTTGGCCCTCACGGGAATTCACCCTTCTTATGAGATTTTTGGGCACAGGAGTTTGACTTGGCTCCCTTTCTTTCCCTTTTAAGGGAGGGCCTAAACTGGGATTGTCTTGTTTTCTGGTCCTTGACTTCGGACCTTTTCGGAATAGACGCTGGTAAGCAGGCACATAAGCAGGATCATTTGGGATGCTCTGGGTTCTAACAATTTCAAAGGTCAACCTGTCTGCACATAGCGAGCACATTCCATTTCTCAGAGCCTTCAACCCTTCTATCGCCCTAGTTTGCAATGGGAATTTTTGAGCAGCCTCCTTATAGGTTTTGGCTCTTTCCTCATGCATCACTAGGTTTGGCGTTGGGTTGGATTTATCGAGCGCCTTAATTAGCTTTGGCTAAGTTAGCCTCAGAGGCTTCTAGTTCCATGACATGATGTTCCATTTCTGAGACAATAAGTCTTTTGATACTTAACTGCCTAGTTAGGAACCCTTTGAAAACTTGGCACTGGTCTGTTGTATGTGACCCATTCATATGCCATCTGCACATATCTTCCAATCCCTCTTCATTGGCTATCTTTGGCATAACCAAGATTCCTTCGTCAAGCAATCTGTTGAAGAGTTGGTTACCTATTTCTGTAGCTTGAGATGCCCGCAAACTGATAGTAAAAACATTATTAGTCTCTACCATACCACAGAATAGTTCAAATGGTTCGTCCATTCCAACTACATTAACATCTCCTTCATCAGGAAACATGATATTTTTCTTATCAATTTCATCCTTGATTTTATTTCCAAAATCAATGCATTCTGAAGTGTCATGAGTTACTGCATCATGCCATTTATAGTATTTTTTACCCTTAACTTCCTCAGCAGTTCTTAGTTTATGCCTTCATACCAGTTTTATCTTTTTGTTAGATAATAACCAGTCAAAAATAGCATTAGATTTCTTAGCATCAAAAGTATATTTCCTCTTTTGTTCGGATTTCATATCTTTTGGCGCTAGAAATTCTTTTTTCTCTAGAGGAGCACACTTATAAGGTGTTCCTTGAATAATTTCTGCCACGTCCACTTCTTGTGTAGTTTCAAAGTGGAAGGGCTCGTCATTCTGAGCAAAGAAGTTGTGGTGTCTTGCTGCACTTTCAGCCTGTAGGTTCCTTTCATAACTTACAACCAATCTCGCTAATTCAACAAAAATCGCCAAAGGCATGACCATCAAACCTTTTTCGAAACTGAATTAACATTCCCTCTTGAGCCATTTGTATGAATTCTCTTTAAGGGATGCAAACATGACACCTGATCTTGGCCCGTCTGAATCT
Source organism: Beta lomatogona (assembly GCA_947646795.1). NCBI lineage: Eukaryota > Viridiplantae > Streptophyta > Magnoliopsida > Caryophyllales > Amaranthaceae > Beta > Beta lomatogona. The sequence goes on from CANSNZ010000445.1 coordinate 494,938, forward strand.
AGATAGGTAGTCTTCTATAGACTCTCCTAACTTCTGTTGGATTCTAGCCAGATCACTTAAATTCACTCCTGGTTCAGTGCGTGCAAAATGATTTGTAAATTGCACTTGCTTGTCTTGCCATGAGTGAATATAATTTGGCGGTAAATTTGTGTACCACCAAAAAGCGCCTCAGGAAGAGACATGGAAAACATTTTAAGTTTTAAGAAATCATTGTCAGCTGCTTCCCTACACTGACAATTGAACCTAACTAAATGCTCCTCAACATAAACTCTGTCATTGCCTGAGAACAAGGTAAAGTCAAGTATCTTAAACGTTCTAGGAAATGGATTGGCTCTATCAATCCATTCAGGGTAAGGTTTTTGACCTATTTGCCTCTAATTTTTCCTAGAATTATGCCCTACTAGTCTTTGGACTAATGCCTCGACTTCAGGCCGCCAATTGATCCTGATGCGTTCCTGGATATCCCATATTCCCATTCCTCGTGTTTCCTACTTGATCATATACATGATTAGGGTTAGAATTGAAAGGTTGATTTTGATAACCTCCTATAGGGATCCCCTGGTGTTGCATAAAAGCAGGATTGGTTGCACCTTGCGCCATTTGCGGTGGGGATGTGTGTCCATTTGTGGGCATCCTATGCTGATAAGCACTAGTTGTTTGGGCAAATGGAGCTTGGGGTTGATTATAATCCGGAATATTCCCATAATGAGGCGTACCAGCCATAGTTGGTTGGTTTGAGGCATGTAAATATAGGGTAAAGAAGGACTCCCACCATATTTGGTTGGTTATGAGGCGCATATGCATGCGGGGTACTATTGTTATTTGTAACAAAAGTATCTTGCCTCGCCCTCTTTGCGATGGTCCAGATTGGCGTGTGTTGTCACCAACTTGTCCATCACCCATGGAAAACGAAGGTTGGTGATATCCCCGACGCCTCGGGTGCCGCCCCGGCTCCACGCCCGCCGCCATTCCATCGCTTCTCCTAAGGTTTCCATGATTGCCCTCTCCATGACTCAAGGGTATTGCCCTTGTTTGATGCTCATGGGAGGAAGTTTGTGGATCGCCTGAAATAAGTATATCTCTAATTTCAGGGTGGGAGAACTGTACCCTCGGAGGATACCCTAGTGGAGGAACATCTGGCTATGTACCAGAATTTCCCCTTGCTGTATTCAACGAGGCCTCTTCTAAGGCCTTAACTAATTTCTCATTTAACTGATAGTGTTTTTCGACTAGTGGTTCTAGACGAGTTACTACTTCAGTGGCAAGAGACATTGACATTGCTGAGAAAGTTGCACTCATAGTATCATTGATATCTACAAGTATTCTATCAATATGCCTAGAGTTAATTTCTCTATTCTCTTCATTTATCCTTCGTAGGATGTCTGTGAAGACTTTGCGCGGACTCATGGGCTAAAGTCCTATAGTTGGAATCAAATTGTTGTCTCTGACTCTCTCTGGCTTGTAACAGTAAATTCTTTACTATTTCTGTGAACTTTCCATACATTTGCTGTATAAGTCCATGACCAGTACTACCTGGAGATGAGCCTTCCCTTTGTGGGGTTTCTCCATTTGACTCTTCATGACTATGGTGAATTGGTTCACCATTATTACCATGCACCCTATTTTCTGGAGTAGTTGAAAAACTCGTTTCCATGTTTTGGAAACTTGTTTCCTCCTGAGCAACTTCCTGATTCTTTTTAGAACGTGTATCCAGATGAGCCTTCCCTTTGTGGGGTCTCTCCATTTGACTCTTCATGACTATGGTGAATTGGTTCACCATTATTACCATGCACCCTATTTTCTAGAGTAGTTGAAAAACTCGTTTCCATGTTTTGGAAACTTGTTTCCTCCTGAGCAACTTCCTGATTCTTTTTAGAACGTGTATTCGGCATTTTTGTATAAACAACTGTTACAGTTAGTTTTTCGAAAGTACGAAGAAGAAAGTTCACAATTTGATTATGAATCTTCTTCTCCCACTGTTGTCGCCAAAAAGCTTGTTGGTGCAAAACCAGTTGGTTGCCTTTGCAAACAAGTCACTGCACACCCAGTAGTTTGATACTGAATGTCTTGGGAGACTTAGCCCATGGGGGTTACCGGTTTTAATTAGATAAATCCTTGCTAACATACTTTGTTGCAATTTAATTTAGGATTAAACTACAACGCCTAATAAATTCAGGCGAAATGCAATAAATAGATCAAACAATAATTAATCTATTTAGTAAAGCACAACATTCCCATACATGCCACAAGCTTTAAGAAAGAATTTTACAACACATAGGGGGATAAGCCAGGCAGGACAAATAAAGGGAAGACACGAAGGAGGTTACCTCCATGGTCCCTCGCTTCAATCGTAGAATTACACAACTCGTCGCCGTAACATGTTCTACGCCTAAGTAACCAAACTATAACCCCGTAAGGGGTTGGCTAGGCTAAGGCTAGGCTAGGCTACGCTAAGAAGAGAGTATATGGAAGTTGTTGTGTGTTTGTGTTTTTTTCTGCTTGATGATCGTTCTTCTATTTATAGAGAAACATGATGTGTAACTTCCGTGCTTGCTTGGAGGGAAAACATTTGAATCATCTTTGATTCAAATCTCAACCGTCTTCTGGCGCTGAATAACCGTAGCCTTGCACGTTCTTCCTTATATATGTGGATCCGTCTATTGATTGCTGTTTAACCACCTGTACGTTTATCATTCTTGACTTTCATCTCCTGATGGTCTTGACAATCTTCTCCTATCAACTTTGACTTGTGTTGACTTTGTCCACTAGGCTTCATGCTCTTGTTGGGCCTTCATGTTAAGACGAAATTAAGGCCCTGTTCTTTTGAACTTATTTTGGCTGAACTGAACTGAACTTATTTTATTTTTGTTGAACTGAACTTATTTTTGCTGAACTGAACTTATTTTTACTTATTTTGGCTGAACTGAACTTATTTTTGCTAAATTATAATAATAGTAAATAATAATAATAAATAATAAATAATAATAAATAATAAATAAATAATAATAAATAAATAATAATAAATAATAATAAATAATAAATAATAAATAATAAATAATAAACAATAAATAATAATAATAACAAATAATAATAATAATAATAATAATAATAATAAATAATATTTATAATAAATAATAATAAATAATAAATAATAAATAATAAATAATAAATAATAAATAATAAATAATAAATAATAAATAATAAATATTTATAATAACGAATAATAATAATAATAATAATAAATAATAAATAATATTAATAATAAATAACAATAAATAATAATAATAATAATAAATAATAAATAATACATAACAAATAATAAATAATAAATAATAAATAATAAATAACAAATAATAAATAATAAATAATAAATAATAAATAATAAATAATAAATAATAAATAATAAATAATAAATAATAAATAATAAATAATAAATAATAAATAATAAATAATAAATAATAAAAAAATAAATAATAAATAATAAATAATAAATAATAAATACTAAGTAATAAATAATAAATAATAAATAATAAATAATAATAATAAATAATATTAATAATAAATAATAATAATAATAATAATAATAATAAATAATAAATAATTATAATAATATAATAATAATAATAAATATCAAATAATAAATAATAAATAATAAATAATAAATAATAAATAATAAATAATAAATAATAAATAATAAGTAATAACTAATAAATAATAAATAATGAATAATAAATAATAAATAATAAATAATAAATAATAAATAATAAATAATAAATGATAAATAATAAATAATAAATAATAAATAATAAATAATAAATAAATAATAATAATAATAATTAATAATTAATAAATAATAAATAATCAATAATAAATAGTAAATAATAAGAATAAATAATAATAATAATAATAATAAATAATAAATATTAAATAATAAATAATAAATAATAATAAATAATAAATAATAAATAATAAATAATAAATAATAAATAATAAATAATAAATAATAAATAATAAATAAGAAATAATAAATAATAAATAATAAATAATAAATATTAAATAATAAATAATAAATAATAAATAATAAATAATAAATAATAAATAATAAATAATAAATAATAAATAATAAATAATAAATAATAAATAATAAAAAGTAAATAATGCTAGTAATAAATAATACTATTAATAAATAAATAATAATAATAAATAATAAATAATAAATAATAAATAATAATAATAATTCTAATAATGAATAATAAATAGTAAATAGTAATAGTAAATAATAATAAATAAATAATTATAATAATAAATAATAATAATAAATAATAAAATAAAATATAAAAAAATAAAAAAAATATAAAAATAAAAAAAAAAATAAAAAAATTAAAAAAATAAAAAAAATTAAAAAATAAAAAAATAGAAAATTTAAAAATAATTACAAATTCATCGTTATTATAATATTTATAATAATAACAATATTAATAGTAATATTGAAAACAAATATAATAATTACAACATTATAGTATACTAAACTTATTTTTGCTGAACTGAACTTAATGTTGCTGAACTGAACTTATTTTTACTTATTTTTGCTGAACTGAACTTATTTTTACTGAAATGAACTTATTTTTACTTATTTTTGCTGAAAATAAGTCCAAAAGAACAGGGCCTACACCTTTTGAGGTCTAATACAATGTACCATAATAAATGCTACTGTACATCTAAACATGGTAGTAAAAATAGTGCACCAATTACTTGATGTATTGTGACTACAAGCAATAATTAATCTTCTAGTTTTAAAAAATTAAGTAGGTGTAACAACTTATAAACTACCGTTTTTTTTTTTGTAAAAAAAAGAAATAAATAACATAAAATAAATGACGAAATGACATGAGCTTCATATCATTATTTGTATAGTGCATGTCATTCTTGTTGAAATGTATGTTATTATGAATGTTACACAATAAGTTATGGTGACATGTACGTTACACCTAAGACGCACTCAAAATTAATATATACTTATAATTTCAGCTTGTTTTACATCATAACATTAGTCAAACTTCATATTCTATTTTCCGTTAAGATGAATATATTCTATATATCTTAAAAAAAAAAAGGAGAGCGTCTTTCCCGTTTCCCGCCTCCCACAAAATGCTTATAAAAGTAACCCACCCAGCCACCCTTACTCTTCCCCATCTTTCCCACAAATGCACGTCTAAGTTCTCAACCCTTTGGCTCAACAAACGCAAGCTAAAATGCTAGAGAGTGAAATAAGGTTGTCAACTCCTATGATGCACGGACACTCTCTATGGGTCAACGTTTCGCGTTTCCGACACTTTAAACGTTTCCGACACTTCGCACACTTTTTCGCACACTCGAATTTTCTTTTGAAGATAAATAAGAAATCAAAACGGCGCCGACATAGCTTTTGTTACTAGAAGAAATAGTTTCCCTCTCAACCTTACTTTTTCCTTTCAATATCTTTAAATCTCTCAAAATATAGCCTAATCTACTATCAAAACTGTAAAATATTGTGTTCTCTAACGTTTCCCCGCGTTTTCTCACTTTTAGAATTTGCGTTTCCCCGTGTCTACGTGTCCCCGTGTCCGTGTCAGTGTCCCCCGTGTCCCTGCAACTTAGGTCAACTCCCACCATTGTCATATGTCGACGTATAAAGTTGACTAGCTAGACATGTGAGGTGGCGTCACTAATTAGTGGAGCCGCTTCCCTCCCTCCCTGTTGCAACTTTCCTTTTTCAATTACTCTTCCCCTCATCACCCCCTTCTCTCTCTCACCACTAAAAAGTAAAAACCCGTTTATTCGATCACCCTTTCTAATCCTTAGTCGTTGCAATACTGTGTGGAGATGGTTATTATGAAGAGTGAAGAAACGATGAAGGCTTGGGCAGAACGATTCGTGCGTCCACACAACCATGAAGGGTGAGCCCACGAGAAACCGATTTGTATCCTGCAGGAAAAGACAAGGTTTTGTGCTCCCACACAAGAATACATATTACGCCTGTACATGGTATTTCTACTTCCGCACAAGTATACACCATTTATGCTCTCGCACAAGTACTGTAAAATGGCTCCTTTTCCGTGGTTTTCCATCATTGACTCATGTTGTAACTAACCCTATTGTAAATATTTCTCTTGGCCGTTTTAGGCACATATAATTCATAGATTAGAGAGAAAAAAGCTTTAGAGAAATCTTGGAGCTTTGGAATCACCATCATTGAACATTTTGATTTCTAACATAGGTCGTGGTTTTTTCTCAGTTATTGGTTTTCCACCTAAAAATTCTTTGTGACGGTCTCTTATTACTTTGTTTCAATTTTTTCTTTGTTATCTTATGCGATTGCTTGCTGGATTGATAGTCAATATGATTTACAAGCCAATCATCTCCTACCACTCTATTCCCGTCTCCCTATCTCTCATACAAAAATAATCTTTAATCAATTCTAAGTTACAATCAGTAAAATATTAAATTTTCATCTAGTAAACATAATAAGTTTAGTTAGTTTGAGAATATATATGTTGATATTAATAATAACTAAAGAAATTATGACGTGCGATGCGCGCGCCTCGATTTTTTAAATGTTTTCAAACATAAATTCTAGCCTCTATTTTTAGCATAAACAAGGGTAAAATTTAAACATTAGACATGAATATGATTAGCTGATCTATTACCTAATATTGCGATATAATTTGTAAGATACGCAATCCAAATATTATGGACTCGAGTAAATTTTGGCTAATGTTAATAAGCTAATGTTAATATTAGTAAAATAGTATAACAAAGTCAAGTCAACAAACTGACTTTATCAAATGAACTACATATAAATTATATTATTATTCTTTTCCTTATCATTATTGTTGGTGGCTTTGTTGTATCTAAATATAAATTATAATTAGTCAAAATAAGCTTCAACCAGTAGTATAAATAAGTTTAATCAAAATAAAGTAATCTCTTAAAATTAATCTAATCAGTAAAAATCAGTTTTAAGAAAAAAAAATATTTACTTTAACTCAATAAACATGAGATATAGTGAACAAGGTATAATACCCCAGTCACATTGAAGAGTATACTGAGTATTTACGGCATTTCTTTTTGTCCCATAAGTTAGGAAGACAACATCAGTAAAAAAAAAAAGCAAAAGCTTAGGACCACAATTCATAATTGCCTCTCCAAAGTTGTGGTTAACGTTTGCTCTTGGTGAAGTTAGCACTATAATTTTATAAGATAAGTTCAGGGCGACTAACTACTAACAAATAACATGCATAAGTAAAAGGCTCAGCATATTTTGATCTTTGACCACAATTTTTATGATGTTAAGTACCCTCTTGACCAGACTTTACTTCAAATGAAAGCCAAATATTGTTGGATTGATCGTTGATCTTATCTTCATCATCTACTAGTGTAGTACTAGTGTGCTTGACGAGCAATTAATACCTGCATCAGTCCTTTTCCCCCGTCTTTGATTGAAGATAAAGGAAAGTTTTTTACTCCCTATTTCAAAATGTAAGACACTTATGCTTTATGAAAATTTGTTTGGATTACAATATCTCTTATAATATGATAAACTGGGCTTTATACGCACGCGATGCGAGCGTTAATTTCAAAACTTGTTATTATATACTTCATCCGTATTATAGTTATGATTACTCTTAAAATATGAATGATTAATAGTTAGATGAATTTAGATATATTAATTCGCTAATGTAAAAAACTAACAAAGGTTGTGACTTGTGAGTGATTTTTAATATTAATTTTTTGTAAATGAATTTAAATATATTAATTCTTACGATTTACTGAACATAGAACATTACACACACTTTTATGTTCAATAATGAACTGCATACCTGATTAACAGTAAAGTATCCACAAATGTGAGAATGTCGTAAAGCTCCAATCTATGAAGGGAATTGATTTTTTTTGGTTTGGAGTTTGTGTTTGTAATTGTGTTTGTGTTATGAAAAAATTATTTTGAGTTTGAATTTGAGTTGTCTATGTAATGAAAATGTCGTGTATTTTTTTTTTTGTTATCGTAGTATTAATGTTTGGTAAGTTCATGAAACTTTTTGATTGAATCTTTTTATTGGCAAGTTTATGTGATTGGGCTTTTATATGAGTTGATTGGGTTTAATAGAGATTTGATTGATTTTTTTTGGCAAGTTTATATATGGAAATTTGGAATCTAATACTTCCTCCGTTTCATATTAATTGCAACACTTTCCATTTAAGGGTGTTTCAAAATAAATGCAACACTTTCCTTATTTGGTAAGTATTGTGGGGTGAAAAGACAATATTACCCTTACTTTATAAAAGTAGTTTTGATTACCTACACTAATCTAAAACCATTAAACCAATTTCAACCTCCACCCACTAACTTCAACCCACCATGTCCCTCCTAACTTCTTCTCTTCTTCCACAACCACAACCCACAACCCACAACCCACACCCACAACCAACAACCACGACCACCAGCCACCACCCTCCTTTTCTCCTTCGCCGACCAATCGCGACCCACCACCGTCTTCATCTTCACCCCACCACCCCCACCACGAAAACCCAACCATTGCCTCCTCCTCCTCCTCCTCCTCCTCCTCGTCGAATGTGTTCTCCGACGACGGCGATTCTTCTTCTGAAAACCTTAGATTTCATGATATTGATGAATTTTGAACGAAAATTTTGAACGAACGAAGAAGAAGAAGGAGAAGAAGAACAAACGAACGAAGATAGGTACTGACGAACGAAGAAGAAGAAGAACGAACGACGATTCTTCTATCTCTTTTGTTCTTCTTCTTTCTCTCTCCTTCGATCTCATTCTTCTTCCTTCGTCCTTGATTTGTTTTTGGTTAGATCTGTAAGTTGGTTAGATATGTTTATAATTTGGTTAAATTAGATCTGTTTTTTTTTTATTTTTAATTTGCTCACAAAGAAGATGAGATGGAGAAGATGAAGATCTTGGTGAATTTTCTTGAAATGGAATACGGTGGTGGCGGGGTGGCGGTTGTGGTGGTGGTTCTAATGGTGGTGGCAGGATTGTTGGGGTGGTGGTATTGGCGTGGTGGTGGTGTTGGCGGGGCAGTAGGGTGGTTGTGGCGGTGGTGTTGGCGGGGTGGTGGCGGCTGGCGGTGGTAGGGTGGTGATGGTGGATCCTAGGTGTTGATATAATGTATTTGAAATATTATTAGTTAGTCTAATCACATACCCCTTCCCATCTAATTATACACTATTGAAAAATTGTCTAGGAGTCCGCAATCTGGAAAGTGTTGCAATTAATATGAAACGGATGAAGAGTTTACGGTTTTCGAGAGTTAAAAGAATTTAACTTCTCGGTAAGTATATTTATGTCGTGGAGGGACAATTAAGTAAATTCCAAGGGGGACACCATTGCTCCCCCCTTGGCTTATATAATAGAGATAAAATCATATATATGTTTAATTTTTCGAGAGTATAGAGCACGTACATAAACACGTCATGTCATATTTAGAGTAGAGGTGATCACGGGCCGGGCCGGACCATCCCTTTAAAAAAATTGTCCATTGGTCGGGTCGGACCTGGCCAAAATTCGGGCCAATTTTTTGTGACCAAAGCCCTTAATTTCGGGCCAAAAGTAGCGGCTTTTCGGACCAAAATCGGACCGGACCGTAATTTAGACCGCAAAGTCATTTTCCGGCTTTCCCCAAATCCCGTCCCAAAGTAAAAAAAAGAGCCGGGTCGCTCGAAACCGGCAAAAAATCTCGCCCAAGCCCGAGAGAAAATTCGGACCGGGCTAATATGATCACCTCTAATTTAGAAACTAAGAGTTAATTAGAATAAGAGGATTAGAGAGATAAAAGTACCGCATATGGATTTTAAATAAAAAATATTAATAGAGTTTGATTTTAAAAAAACTACGAAAGATATAGCAAGTCAATTAAATTTAATTGTTTATATACACTTCGAACATTTCTAGTCTTTTGCCATTATTTTTTTTAACTATAAAACAAATTATAAAACAAAGTTCATTCACAATAAACTTGAAAAGTTCATGAAATAAACTCAATGTTCATTCACATCCATGAAAATATTAATTACTAATTAAACTATTTTGCAATATGTTTTGATCAATTGAGTTGAAAAAAGAGAGTATGATGATATGTGTAGATTTGTTATTATTTTAAATTACCATTAGTAGTACGATTACAAATTTATTTGTTATTATTTTAAATTACCATTAGTATTATAATTATAAATTGTTTTACCCTGTATTGTATATGAAGATTAGGAGTAAGTAATAAGGTTATGATAAGGTAAACTAAAAATAGCCAAAGTCTTTCCAAGTTTATCATAAAGTAACCTTCCAACAAGACCTTATTTGTATTAAAATAATCGTCTTGCGGCTATTATATATCAATCTCCACACTATCTTTTAAACCCTATGTTACTTTTAGTGATTGTTTGGTTAATATTAAATAATTTGATTGATCAATGGGGGAATAGGTAGTTACTTATGGGGTGTTCATTTGGAGGAATTCGAGATTGAGATTTGAAATAAAGTCTTGGGGTTTTTAATCATTACTTTTTCTTTTCAAGGAGGGAGAATAGGAGATGTGATTGGTATATATTGAAAATAGAATAGGTCTACTTCCATCATTTCGTTACATGGGGCCCGGGAAAGTAATAATGTAGAGTGTGTTTTAGGTGTAACACGTTACACCATACCCATCTGCAGTAAATGTATAATGATATAGGCCCAACAAAGAATGATACTGGATTATACAAATAATGGCATACGAATATCATGTCATTTAATTTATTTCATGTCATTTGAGTTTGTTTTACAAAAGAAGCGGTGGTTTGTGTATTGCTATACCATAACGATAACAATTACACCCAAGAATTTGTGAATAATGTATTAGAGATGGACTATAGGATAGAAAAATAACAACTTTGCCTCCAATGATATTAAAGATATTAAAGACTAGCTAGTGAGGATACTTTTGTAACTTCAAAATTATCTCTAATTTATTCCCACTATAAACCAAACAACGTACTCGCAAAACTTTTATTGACTTTCGATGACCATTTCTCGCTCTCCATCCCACTATCTAAAGTCCTTATTTCCCAAAAATAGAGTTATTAACTTATTAGTTCTGTAAATAAAATCAAGCTGCCTCTTTCTCTCCTTAAAAAGCTTAGTCTTTTTTTAGTTAGTTTGGGGATACCACCATCATTTTTGATGGTTGTAAGCCTCAATTTCTACTTTTATGCACCTATTTTTTTTTAATTTTCGTCAATAATAATCCTCCTTTCCTTTTATGTTGGAAAACTTTTTACTCAATTATTGAGTTTTTTTTTAATCTCCACTATTAGGAGTTTCGAGTTTGATTTGTTTGTCTCCCCTTGTGTGAGTTAAAAGTTCGGTTTTTATGGTTTACTGCAAAGATATAGTTCATTGATGGTTTGCTGTACAAATATGCAATCGGTATTCGATTTTCGTAAACAAGTCCAATTAAGAGATTTCTTATCAAATATATGTTTGAATGATAGATGTTTAAGCGAACAAATAGGGGCTATAATGTATTGTCAGATCTAATATAATTCAATACTACGACAGTTATATCATAGAGTTCCTTCATTTGATTAATTGGTTGTGTTTTGCTTATCTTTAATATTAACTAGTTTTGAATCCCGTGCGTTGCACGGGTTGTTGCTTATTTTATCTTTTTGTAATTTTTTTTGTTAATATTATTGTCAATTTTGTGTTGCTGTGAAATGAGATTTTTCAACACTATTGTATTTATAACTTTCTCCATTCCTTTTCTATTACAACAATTACCGCTTTGGGTAGTTTCATCTTTTGGAACCATTTCACTTTTGGTAAAACAAAAGCAACTATTGTTGACAATATTGCCTTTATTTTATGTTAATAAAATCCTCATTAATTATCTAAATTGCCTCATAAAGTTGCGTTTACTTTATTAAGGATTATTTATCCCCTACTCTAGTTAACTAAAGGGGTACATCTATGCTAAATCACCCATTTTTTCTTTCATTAAAAACCATGCCCACACCAATTGTTGTAGTAGAAAAAGAACAAGGTAAGTATTTGTCATTATACTATAATTTCTAGATTTGTTATTACGATATATAAATTTTATAATTTTTAATATCCAATTAAATATTGTAACTAACTCTATTATTAAATGGTATCCTAATTCGCTTTTCTCAATTCGCAATACGCGAGGGAATTAGAAAATTAGGTAACACTGGGTATGACTAACAATAATTAACACAGTTTTAACATGAATAATACCCGAATGATAATTTAAGAAAGTAGAGCGAGGGTAGTAATTTAATAGACTATTTAAGAGAGAAAAATATATAACCAACCTCTATTAATAATTGAAAATACTATTTAAGAGAGAAAAATATAACTCTTCATCAATCATGACCATATCAAGACTTATCAAACTTCCCCCTTTTTTATGATCCGTGACCTTAAACAGCCTAGAAACGCGAATCTTGATTTCCAAATAGTTTTAGTAGAATTAAGTTCATGGAGAAAAAGAAAAAGATCTTACATATAGATATATGGAAAAAAACATAAATAATTATGTATGCAATAAATATTCTAGGAATAAAATAATTAGTTAATTGCATAATACCTCTGCAATCTCGAAGACAAACTTTCATTTGATTCTTCATGTAATGCCATCATGGAATGCTATAGGTTCAAAACTATGGATATGAATTTTTTATATGATTCTTAAAGACATAATTAGTATTGTCGGTATAATACGCTATTTTTATATATTTAAAATAAAAAATAAATAATATGTTATTGTTCATCTAAATAAATACATTTTCATAAGTTGTAAACCAATATTGTATATAGATCATATTTCAAAGCATATCTCGAGCACTCTCCGACGGTAAAAAAAAAAAAATACTATTGCGAATTATGTAGCAAAAGTTATAATCAATTTACATTGTATAATAATTTAGATTTTTTATTTAAAATCGTACTATCAATTTTACATTGTTGTTTATTTTATTATATTTCATAAGTTGTAGAACTATATTGTAAATTGATCTTATTTCAAAGCATATTTAGAGCACTATCCAATGGTACAAAAATTATTATACACAATTTAGATAATATAATAATTTAGGTTGTTAATTCAAAATCAAACTCTAATTTTCGCTTATCAAAAGCTCCTTATATGCATTTAAATCTATGTAAAACTCTATTCTTTAAATATTTTCATGATTTGTGACCCTATATTGTAAATGGATCTTAACTTTGAAGCATATTTCAAGCACTCTCCAATGGTAGACTAATTATAATATTTTGAATTAGGTAGCAAAAGTTATACACAATTTACATAATATAATAATTTAGGTTGTTTATTCAAAATGAAACTCTAATTTTCCCTATCCAAAACTCCTTTTAGGTATTTAAATATATGTAGAACTCTATTTTTTTATAATATTTAAATTTAAAACTAATGACATGGCAATCCTACGTGGCGCTCTCTATTTCATAAGTTGTCGAACTATATTGTAAATGGATCCTATTTCGAAGTATATTTCGAGCACTATCCAATGGTACAAAAATTATAATATTCCGAATTACGTAGCAAAAGTTATATGCAATTTACATAATATAATAATTTAAACTTTCATTTGATTCTTCCTGTAATGCCATCATGAAATGCTATAGGTTCAAAACTATGGATATGAATTTTTTATATGATTCTTAAAGACATAATTAGTATTGTCAGGTATAATACGCTATTTTTATATATTTAAAATAAAGAATAAATAATATGTTATTGTTCATCTAAATAAATACATTTTCATAAGTTGTAAACCAATATTGTATATAGATCTTATTTCAAAGCATATCTCGAGCACTCTCCGACGGAAAAAAAAAATATACTATTGCGAATTATGTAGCAAAAGTTATAATCAATTTACATTGTATAATAATTTAGATTTTTTATTTAAAATCAGACTATCAATTTTACATTGTTGTTTATTTTATTATATTTCATAAGTTGTAGAACTATATTGTAAATTGATCTTATTTCATTGCATATTTAGAGCACTATCCAATGGTACAAAAATTATTATACACATTTTAAATAATATAATAATTTAGGTTGTTAATTCAAAACCAAACACTAATTTTCGTTTATCAAAAGCTCCTTATATGCATTTAAATCTATGTAAAACTCTATTCTTTAAATATTTTCATGATTTGTGACCCTATATTGTAAATGGATCTTAACTTTGAAGCATATTTCAAGCACTCTCCAATGGTAGACTAATTATAATATTTTGAATTAGGTAGCAAAAGTCATACACAATTTACATAATATAATAATTTAGGTTGTTTATTCAAAATGAAACTCTAATTTTCCCTATCCAAAACTCCTTTTAGGTATTTAAATATATGTAGAACTCTATTTTTTATAATATTTAAATTTAAAACTAATGACATGGCAATCCTACGTGGCGCTCTCTATTTCATAAGTTGTCGAACTATATTGTGAATGGATCTTATTTCGAAGTATATTTCGAGCACTATCCAATGGTACAAAAATTATAATATTCCGAATTACGTAGCAAAAGTTATACGCAATTTACATAATATAATAATTTAGGTTGTTTATTCTAAATGAAACTCTAATTTTCCCCATCCAAAACTCCTTTTAGGTATTTAAATATATGTTGAACTCTATTTTTTATAATATTTAAATTTAAAACTAATGACATGACAATCCTACGTGACGCGCTCTATTTCATAAGTTGTCGAACTATATTGTAAATGGATCTTATTTCGAAGTATATTTCGAGCACTATCCAATGGTACAAAAATTATAATATTCCGAATTACGTAGGAAAAGTTATACGCAATTTACATAATATAATTATTTGGGTTGTTAATTCAAAATCAAACTCTAATTTTCGCTTATCCAAAACTCCTTATACGTATTTAAATAAAAATAATAATTAATGACACGACAATCCTACGCGCGCACTCTACTGGCTCCGAAATCTCGGAGGAGCCTTCCTACGCCTCCCGAAAAGCTTCTCCTTTATATATATATATATTGATGATTATAAATACCATATAATTTTTAATTAATGAAATTTATTCATTCTTTTAAGACAAAATTCCCTACTTTCACAAACCAAATACGCCGTAGACAATGTTAATTGAGGAGTCATGTGGTTGAGAGAGAATTGTCCGGACGGCAGCGTTTTGTGGTGGAAGACGTGGGAGGTTGTCATTAGTGGATAAGGATTGAGTCAGCGCTAGGCTCCCCACTTGGCTGGTCAAACACCAGATTCAAGACCGCACGTGATATTAGTCACGTGATCATATTATTTTAACCCTTTAATCTGTCACTGTTATTTCGCCACGTGTTGCTCGGATGCTTCCTTTGTATTTCACCTTTCTTATTTTCTTTTAATTTTCCATATTTTATGCCCACTGGCAACCGGGAAATATTTTAGGTTATCGCGTGTCGTGAGTAGACGTGTAATGCAGGATTGCAGGCCAAAACCGGTTACAGGTAATCCGCAGATATTTGTTGGGGGTATCATATTCATACTATCATGCATTCATGTGGATGATGGTTTGGTTCCTGAACTTCTTTGCACGTTAGCAACCATAGTACTCCATTAACTTTTGGGCTTTTAAGATGCCAATGTGTTGATTAGGCCGCATACTATCTTAAACTCCTACTTTTTACATTAACACTTGTCAATATTGAAGATGCCAAATGCTGACATGATCTCTCGAGATGACCCAAAGCGGACACGAAATTAGTTGGTTTGAATAGGTAGGTTAACTTGCAATGATTCATTCATTTATTACACGAGTTGGACTAGGCCCTGTTATTTTGGACCGTATTAATAGTAAATTCGGTTCCGCTCAGTTGAAGTTAATTCAGCTCAAACAAATTCAGCTCAACTAATTTATTCTCACAATTTCGCTCAATTCAACGTAGCTTTATTTCAGCTCAAAAGAATGCGCCTTAAGATTAAACTTTTAAACCCGAACCCAATTCGATAATCCTTTGAAGTTAGTACATGACTATGATAAATATTATAAGTGTACCTTGTAATTGTTTATCTTTTTTTCTTTTTGTTTCTTAAATATCTAAGATTTGTTTTGTGATTGTTGTATTTGATTCATTATGATATTTGTATATAAAAAATGGGTTGAGAAAGTTAAAATATATTTAGAACAAGTTGAATGCTAAACCTCCTAAACTACTTCATCAACCTGTGAGAGAAGGGAGGGGAAGCTTAAACAACAATGACTCCCGCTTCATGGGGAATTTGGCTGCACGATAACAAATTAATTTTCCACAACAAAGTAGTTGATCCGGAAAGGATTCTATCCATAGCCAAAATGTGGAAAGAGAAATGCGTAACTTTTGCGCGATCAAGAAGCCAACTAGAGAAGTAATCTTGGCCAAGGGAGGAGAGAAGCCTCAAGGCAACCTATGGAGCATTGGTCTCCTATTGCAAGAGGAAGGTGTAGTACAAGTCAAAGTGGCTTGGAAAGCAAACAAAAGAAGAGGAAGATCAGGTTCATGTATTAGGTGGGTAATAAAGGCGAATAACACTACAATAACCAACGCCCAACCAACAGTAACAAATACACCACTACAAATGAAACTTCAAGCCATCTGGAGTGCCATAAAAGCTCAAAAACTTGGATTAAGGATTACTATCATGTGGACAGATTGGGAAGCAGCAATTAAGGCTTGAGTGGCTCGACAAAAGTTTACAAAAATGTCCGAAGCCCGATAGAAGAGATAAGGGCGACAACAACTCAACTCCCATATTTCTGCCGCAAAAAAAGTAGACAAGGAAAGAGTCAAGGAAGCGCATAAACTAGCTATGGAGGGGCTTAAGCCTCCATAAGTTTCTCTTGTCGCAGTTTCGTTCTTCTCCGTTGCCACATAAAAAAGGCACATTAATGCTAAAAGTTATTGTCGAAGCTTAATTCTCCCATGTATCTCTCTTAGTGCATGATAAGGCGATTTCTTATCCTGCGCTGATGCCATGGCTAGGGGGCGTGGAGCGAAGAACAGTGCACAGAAGGGTAAAGGAAAGGCAACTGGATCATCGTCGTCACCGACTAGGAAGACTAAATCTATTTTGGAGAAATCGGTAGTGGAAGAAATCGATTTGGAGGAGATAACGGTGGCGATTCCTCCAAAGAACGTTAGAGAATCGATTCAACAGCCTATGGAGAAAGCAATTTGTCTCGAGAGGCTATAAATGATGCAGAGTGGCTCTAAGGCTACCAAAGACAAGTGAAGTGAATGTCGTGGGCGAGATCAAACGGAAGATGTGGTTCCTAGAAATGACAATCGTGAATTCTAAAACTCCTATAGTTACAATAGAAGGTTCGATGATATCTAGGAAGAAATTGAATATTGGTCTTTTGCTATAGTTTGTTATGTATTGGGGGCTAATTCTCCTTTACTCGTTATAGAGGGATATTTCAATCAAATATGAGGGAAACTAGGGATCGATAAAATTGCTTTGATTAGGGAGGGCATATTCATTGTTCGATTTAAGACATTAGAATCATGTTTGAAGGTAAAGAATGATAGGTTCTATTTCTTTGATCAAAAACCTCTAATCACGAAATTGTGGGAACTTGATATGGTGATTGACAAAAATGAGGTACGTACATCCCAATTTGGATTAAACTTCCGAATTTGCCGTTTAAATATTGGGGGAAAAGTCTTTTCAAGATTGCAGGGCTTGTGGGTGGTGTTGTTAAAATGGACCAAGCAACGAAAAAAACAAAGACAAATTGAGTTTTGCTTGTGTAATGGTGGAAGTGGCATGAACCAATCTCATCCCGAAGTAGTATCATTTTGTAATGAACATGGATGCATAGTCGAACAAAAGGTCGAGTATGAATGGAGACCGATTTTATGCTCAAAATGTGGTGGATATGGACATGAAGGAGATGATTGTAGGAAGACAAATGGAAAGTTGAAATGGGTGAGAAAGAAATTTGTGCAACAGATAATGATGGGTTCACTACAGTTGGTACTAAAAAGCCAACTACAACTGAGGGGAGCTTGTAATCCCTGTTCATAACTCATTTCTAGCTTTGTAGAATGAGGATGTTGTGGACATAAGTATTAATGGAGGTACTGAAGTGGTGCAAGGAGCCGGGGAAAACAACATGACTGGTGGACAGAATGGACAGAGTATAGAGAAGGGAGGTGGACTCAGTGCTGGTGATCAAACATGAAACAAAGAGCAGGAAGTGACTACCCTTACTCCTGATGGATAGAATTATGACATGGAATGTAAGAGGCATAAACAGCAGAGCTAAACAAGCCGAGGTGATGCATCTTTTTACCTCTAATGATGTTAAGCTGTTTTATCTCTTAGAAACTAGGGTCAAAAGCCCTAGACTAGGTGATGTATACATAAACTTGTGCCCCGGGTGGTGTTTTACCCATAACAATAGTTGTCACAACAATGGAAGAATTATCATTGGGTGGTGTCCTACTTCCTTTAATTTGACAATTCGTGTTGTACATAGCCAATTCATACACCGCATTGTGGAGCCTATAAATGGGGAGGATTTTGACTGTACATTTGTCTATGGCTTTAATGATCAGACTAGTAGGATGGAATTATGAAGGTGTTTGAAAAATGTTGTCGGGAGTGGTAAGCCTTGGCTCTTGATGGGTGATTTCAATGCCTTAAGTAGTGTGGAGGATAGGATTAGAGCTCCGATTAGGCAAGCTGAGGTTCACCCTTTGCTGGAATGGATGATGCATTGTAATTTGGTTGATGTAAAAGCAACACGAAGATACTTTATCCGGAATAATAAATAAGATGGGGAATAAAGGGTTTTTTCTCGAATTGATAGAGTGCTAGCTAGCAATGAGTGGAGTGACAAACATGATATGGCTGAGGTGATTTTCCTCGCCTAAAGGCAACTTTGATCCCACACCTATGCTATTGAATGCCTTCCCTAATATGAGTACTAAGAGACCTTTTAGGTTTCATAATATGTGGTGTAATCACCCTGGTATGCTTGAGTTAGTAAGACAGGCTTGGAGTATGCAGGTGACTGGTTGTGCCATGTACAGGGTTCAGATGAAGATGAAGAAGGTTAAGGAAGGGTTAAAGGAGATGTATAGAGTTGGGTTTGGGGATGTCGAAGCTGCAGTGATAAATGCTAAGGATGATGTTGATAAAGCCCAGGCTGCTATGCATGAACAACCTAATTATCTTGAACTAGCAACCAGGGAAAAAATTTCCATGGAACAAGATAAGAATGCTAAGAAGAATAAGTATTCCTTATTACAAAGAGAAAGTAAAGCTCACATGGCTTAAGGAGGGTGATGAAAACTCCAAGATATTCTATCAAGCAATCAAGGCTAGAAGATACGTAAAACAAGATTCATTCTATCCACAATTCAGATGGTGAATGGATTACTGAAAAAGAGAAGATTGACATGTCATTCCTGGATTATTACTAGGGCCTTTTTTCTCAGAAAGAACAAAAGCAATCTATTTTGAATGCTCTGATTGACAAGGGGAAGAAGCTATTTGATGCACATATGCAGCTGCTTAATGTGGCCTTTGTTGCTGGCAGAAGTATAATCAGTAATGTGTTGATCTGTGAGGACTTAGTGAAGATGTACAAGAGGAAGGCCACTAGATCAAGCAGTCTTATGAAACTTGATCTAAGGAAGGCATACGATACTGTAAACTGGAACTTCCTTGAACATATGCTAGAAGGAGTTGGCTTTCCTAGGAACTTTGTGATGTTGATTATGACTTGTGTGAAGACATTAAAATTTTCAATCATGCTTAATGGCACTCCTACTGGGTTCTTTAATGCCTATAGAGGACTGAGGCAAGGAGACCCCATGTCTCCTTTGCTCTTTGCACTTGGCATGGATTATCTAGACAGAATTATGTCAATTGGAGGGGTTTAAATATCATGCTAGATGTATTGAACTGAAATTGGTGCACCTGTGTTTAGCTAATGTTTTTTTTTCTACTATGGTGACTTCAGATCAATCTACACATTATTACAGGGTTTTCAAATGTTCTCAAATGCATCTGGATCGGAGGTAAATAAATGAAAGTCAGAAGTGTAATATGCTGGGATGGATGATCATGAAATAAGCAGGGTAATTGATGTTAGTTGGTTTACCAGAGGAGCTCTCCCCTTCAGATACCTGGGTGTGCCCATACTTTGAAGTTGACATCAAAGGATTGCTAAGGGCTTGTAAACAAGATGATAAGCAGGATTAGAACATGGAGTTCAAGAAACGTGTCTTTTGCTGCTAGATCTCAACTTGTGCACAATGTTTTAATGAGTGTTCATGTGTATTGGGGACATATTTTCATTCTCCCAAAGAGTGTTTTGAGTGCTGTCAACACCATTTGCCGTTGTTATTTGTGGAATGGTACTTATAATGACAGCAAACCTGGGGCTGTAGCTTGGGACATTGTATGTAAAACTAAGAATATAGGAGGACTGGGGCTGAGGAATATTGTTAGATGGAATATGGCAGCTGTGTGTAAACTTGCTTTGTACATTGCTCAGGAAAAAGAGAACCTATGGGTGAAGTGGGTGAACTGTGTGTATATTAGAGGGGAGGATTGGAGTAGCTATACTGCTCCTACCAGTGCCAGCTGGGCATGGAAAGCTGTTTGTAAAGCTAAGAATGAGGTGAATGGGCTGCTGCTAGGGGATGAATGGCTAAAGGAGATTGACTTTAGCATTAAAACTTTATAAAAAGTTGAGTAATGAAGAAACATAAGTTCCATGGAGAAGATATTTTTGGTATAGATTTTTTTTTCCTAAACATAGGTTCATCATATGGTTAACTCGCTTACAAGAGATTGAAGACTAAAGCAAGAACAATGTAGATGGGGATATGTAACAATGATGATGATGCCTCTGTCAACAACATAGTGAAGACCCGAATCATCTTTTCTTTGATTGCACATTTAGCATGCGATGTATTTAGGGGATTAGGTCTTGGCTTGGGATGAGATGGCACAGAGGAACTTAACTCGATCTATAGATGGATGCAAAATAGATTTGATGGGTCGAAATTCAAGAGAAAGGTGGGTTTTGCTGGTATAGGAACCATATAAAAGAATAGGAACTTAGCCTATTGGAAGATACTGTACATACAATAGAATACACAATCAAAGAAATTAAATTCATTGTGAAGTATAGAGTAGCACAGTTAGTGGGTACTAAAATTACAAATAGTGACCAAAACTAGCTTGAAAGCTTGTAAATACCGGGCCTGTCCAAAGATGGTAGTGTGGGCTTACACTAAGTTCACTTAAGTGTTTTCGTGTTTTTTGGCTAATATTACTCTTAATTACCAAAATAAAAAGGTACATCATACACTTTGGTATACATAGCAAGCATGTACTTCCAACACGCAATCTCAATATTTTCTTCATTTTTCTTAGCGAGAACCGCTTAAATTTTACTACCCCCGCTTCACAAAGAATGCAACACTTGCATATGGCACAAAGATTTAATTAGGGAGGGACTTGGTTGTGGGGTATTGTATTGTGTTAATATTTATGTTAAAGCAAGGAGAGAGAAGAGTTGTTTAGTATAAGTGGTCCCATGTGTTGGTATATCCTTTTTTCCATTTACAGAAGTGTTGCATTAATTAAAGAACTACTAAAAAAGACGAATGTTGTATTGAATTTGAAGTGAGGGAAGTATGAATTAAAATATGAAATTGTGAATTAGGAGTACATAGCTCTATATACTCCAAAAAGTACCTCAGAATTTGTGCAAGTTGACAATGGTGAGTATAGTAATCCTATTAAGCTACGAAACAAACTATGCCTAAGCACACTTGTGAGTTTGAATAGCTAGACTGGATCCGTATACCTGCTTTCAAGCGCTTTGCCTCACTACAACGACAAACGAATTATCTCGATCACCCTAGTGGTTTTAACTTGATCCACAGTAAATTTGTTTATGTTACCCCCACAAAGACTTCAAACAAGTTGCTCCGACTTGCCTTGCCTTTTCGCGATCTTCTATCATCATACTACATCATGATTGGGCAATTGCACAATGTATTCAAGTAATCCTACTCTCAATGTGCTTAAACGTACATGTTAAAATATAGTATATAGAGGGAAAATTTTCACTAAAACGTATAGTTTTTGAACTTAATGTGTATAATTTATGTTATAAAAGTACTTTTTATTATAAAAAAGGCGCACATTATGTTAAAAAAAAGTGCATAATAAAAAATGTGCACATACAAGTACAAAATTAGGTACATTCAAAGTATAAATTTTATTTCTTCTCATCCTTCTCATTTTAAAAAGTTTATCATTTGAGAATATAACTCTTTTTTATTATTAAAACTAGTTCTTGGCCTGAAAGATGACCCAGGTCATTAATTATATCTAATTTTGAATTGAATTTTTTAATCAGATTAAGTGAAATATAAATCTATTTTATATAGTTTCAAATAAAAAGTATAGGTGCTTTTATTTTGATATTACAATTTTATTTAAATCAATATATATTACTACCTCCGTCCCAGAAAGATCTGAACACTTGTTGGGACACGGAGTTTAAGGTGATAAGTTGTAGTGTGGTTATCAAATGTTATTTTATTTAAAAAGTAGATGTGATAGGAGTTGGTGGGGTATTTTTTATTAGATGAGAGAGAAATTCGGGTAACTTTTTATTGATAAAAGGTGGAGTGTGGGTCAAAGATGTGTAAGAGAAATAATATGTTAATGGTGGGACCATGCCAAAAAAATGAAGTGTTCAAACTAATTTGGGACAAACATAAAAGGAAAGTGTTCAGACTATTCTGGGACGGAGGGAGTATTAAAATGTGTGGTGACCGAGTCTGAAAATTTTGGGAACTAATTCTAATTGGGTTCGAGATCGGATCTAAAATGTTGGCTGAAAGTTTGATCCCGCTCACACCAATAATCTATGTTCTCATTCAAATTGTTGAAACCGAAATCCATAGTGAATTTGAACACTCTTATCACTTTATTGATTTTGCGAGATATAGATAATATCGATACGAGGATGTTTCTCATGAGAAAAAAAAAGTAAATCCAACATTCACTCAATCATAACAATGCAACATGGGAGAAACAAAATACGTTTTTACTCTCTCTAAAATACTTGCTCCGCCCCTCTCTCCTCAAAAACTACCCTTAAAAACCCTAACCCTAGGAACTCGCCGGAGTTCCGGCGCCGAATAGGTCTCCGGCGAGTTCCCCTTGTTTTTTCTTAGCTTTCTTTCGTTTTTCTTCCCTAATGTCCCCCTTGTTTCCGGTGGGTTTTCTTTCGCATCGCCTCGCGTTTTCCGTCGCGTCGCCCCTAGCTCCGTCGAGTCGCTGCGCTACCGATCGAGTCGCTCTGTTTCCATCGAGTCTTCTCCACCTCCTTCCCCTCCCCCGGTTGCGTCGGTATCACCCTTTCTTCCCCTGTTTCGCTTTTGTTGGGCACCCCTCTCCCCCTCCCCTGTTTTGCGCTTGTTGGACACCCCTCCCCTCCCCTAATTTTCGTTTAAGTTTCGGTTTGTTGGGCCTCCTCTCCCCTTCCCTGGTTGTTGTGCGTCGGGCTTCCCCTTCCCCTCCCCCTGGTTTCGTCGGTCGGCCTCCCCTCTCCCTCCCCCGGTTGTGCGTCGGGCCTCCCCTTCCCCCATTTCCTGTTTTATGGTATTGTGTCGTGTCCCCTTCCCCCTTAGTTGGTTACTTTTAAGTTTTTGGGCATCCCTTTTCCTAACCCCCTGGTGGTTGGTGCTCCCTTCTCGACCTATGTTATCTCTAATTGTGTTTTTTTTTTTCCTATTCTATGTTGGTAGTGTTGGTGTTCGTAGTTGATTATGGCAACTCAAACATGGTTGCCAGTTGCTTAAGGATTGGTGGATTAAGACTCTAGTCAAAGAGTATGTTCTTTTAGATTCTTTGATTAATGAACAAGTTACTCACGAGGTTGCGAAGTATGAGTATCGTAGAGCTAATGAAAAGTTTCCCGAGGTTCGGACATGTATTTTATGGTTTCATAAGCCGGCGGTGTGTTCGAGAGCTCAAACTGTTGAGCTCTCCTTCTAGCTTGGCAACGATATTATTGGTCCTTCCCTTGAAAAATCAAAATCCGCAGGCGGCACCCCAGTTTCAACTGGTGGATTTCAGCACGCCCGTTTCTCCTACTTACTAGAGAGAAACTCCGAAGTACTCTCGAGAGAGAGTCATGAGTCACCTAGGAACGTGGCTCTTCAACAGATCATGAGCCTAGAATCCCAAGCGTCAGAAGTTTGTTGGGATTGCTCATGCGGCAAGACGCGAATCTTGCCTTCGTTGTCCGTTGTCCGAATTACGAACGACATTCGCTTCTCCTACCACTTCCATCACTTATCAGAATTTTGGCTTCACCAACACAATCATCTACCAGTGACGCCCTTCTTAATTGACGATTCTCTATCCGTTTTATTTGCTTTTAATTTTTAGGGCATGTAATCGATGTAAGAGCTCATAAAGCTCATTTAGTTATTACTCGTTTTTATGTTTGTTATTAGTAATAGGTTGTACTTCGTTGTTTAATTAATATACATTTTCCCGATGTCAAAAAAAAAAAAAATGCAACGTGGACACTAAGCTTATATATATATATAGTCCCTAGTTATGATGTAGGGAGCACAACTTAATTTATTTACTTTTGATATAATATCATAGTTGTAGGCGTGTTTTTATTTCGCCTACGCGGTGTGAGCCCGTATTAGATTTGACTACCCAACTGTTAAGGTTTTATGGAAAATTGTTTGGAAATTCCCCTTTGGTAACTGTACTATGGAACATTTGCAATGGTAAACCGTTTTTTTCTTCGGTTTTAAAAATAACCCTATACTTAGTAATATTATACAAAAGTGACCTTAATGATGGTAAAATCGTTAATTCAACCGTTAGTTTTATTGGTAAAAACCGTGGTGGTTGGGTGGGATGTCAATGGGCTTGGTGGTGGTTGGGGGTTGGGGTTAACCCGGGTTAGGTAAACCAATAAAACTAACGGTTGAATTAACGGTTTTACCATCATTAAGGTCACTTTTGTATAATATTACTAAGTATTAGGGTTATTTTTGAAAGCTGAAAAAAAACAGTTCACCATTGCAAATGTTCCATAGTACGGGGTTACCAGTGGGAATTTCCCAAAATTGTTTTGTATTGAAAGAAGTCGCCAACGGTTCTTTTTAGGGAGAATCATAAACCTAATTGGATATGAGAAAACCAAAGGGACAAATTATCCAATGTAGATTTCCCCCATCCCGACTCCATAGATGCTCAAAATGAACCAAAGATTGAGTTCGGGGGTGAGGGTATTAATATGGTTAGGAACCATATTGCACATTGCTAGCCTCTACTAAATATCGATTCATTGCAGATTTTATGCCAAAGGATAATCATATAACATTTTAAACACCCTATAAAAATAATTAGTCTAGGTTGGTTCGGGAAACACATAAAAAGACTATATTTTTAGTGACAAGTTATTAGGCAATCAATATTAAAGGGAACCTAGCAAGGTTGTTCAAATTAATCTGATTAATATTAGAACAGTTCTTTAGGTCTTGTTTAGCAAACTTAACAAGCGGGTGATAAAAGGAGTAAAGGAGACAATCATATAATATGCATATATTAATCAAGCGAGCATATAATATACAAATGTAAGAATGATATGAAAATAAAAGATAAGTATAAAAAGAGGTTAGAATATACAGTATAGCGATTACTACTTAAAGATCTACATCATGAAATAAATGGTTAGTTAGTTCAAAGCAATAAAAATATAGAATTTATTCAAGGATCCTCAGGTATTATACTTATGCGGCTTAGATTGAAGAGCACAACGATCTTTAGGTGGAGCAATTGTGGAACCAAGAACACCGTGTGATTAAGAAGTGGTTGAAAGTATTGAAAGTATTTGAATGTTCGAGTATTTGGGAATTCGAAGTGTATTGTAGAGTATTCGTAAGTTTTTGTATTCGTGAAAATAATAATATCCAAAGCCGTCGCAATCCGGGGAAATTACGAGATATTTATAGGAAAAAGGAGAAGTGCGCTCCACGCAAGACTGCGCGCTAGGTGCGGTCCTATGTGGCAGGCGCACTGCCACGCGTTAGGCACACATTGGTGTGCCTGACGCAGCCAGCCCAATCAGGTTTAAGCACATGTAAGCGTGTTTTGAAAAGATAGAAAAGTAAGTTACGTCTCACACAAGACTTGCTTCTGATGCACGACTCTGTGTGAGTCACAAAATCTACGTGTCGGGCGCTCATTGGCTTGCTCGACGCGTTATGGCCTATGTGTTGGACGCACGTGGCGCCAGCGCGCGGCCCGCGTCCCGCGCATAGCCTGGAATATTCGAGCATATTCCATTGCGCGTCTTTCAAAGATACTTTTTTATTTATCAAAGATAATAAAATATTTACGAAAAATATCAATTAAAATAATAAATATTTGATTGGGCTTTTCAAATGGACTTAAATCATTTTATGGGCTTAAAATACAATTAATCATCATGGACAATTAATTGGGCTTTAGAATATCATTTCAAAACACATTTTGGATTGGTTCTTTAAATTGCTCTTCCGTTGGGTCGCGCCATCTAATGCCGCGGTATGTTTCATCATCGGTTCCTTAAATGGGGGAGACACTATTATGTGTCTACGAAGCCCCACTTTGAGGCGAGGTTCAGAAACCGATAGTCAAAGTATAAGGTGTCGGGACGAGAGAACGATTCTAAGTGCTATGCAGTTTCGAGCCCGATCTATAACCGCCGGTTTCGAAAACAAAGTTAGTATGCGGGACAATAAACACATGCAATCGATTACTGCGAAGAAGATGTTAGGGTAGGTGCAAACAACTCGAGATAAGCACATAATGATGCAATAATGCAAAGTTAAGACTCTCCAAGGATGCATGAGGACTTGAATGCAAGGATTAAGGTTATGCAGCTAAGGGATGACACGTCATGCAAGGTCGGGGTTATGCGAAGACTAGAATGTATGAAATGCAATGCAAGGTCGGGGTTTTGCAAAGGCTTGAATGCAAGGTCAAGATTTTTGCAAGGCTAGAAGGTGGATAGCATGATAGAATGATAGGCGATTAGAAATGCATAGAATGATTTTCAAAAATCGTTTTTAGTAAATGATCGGGGTTCGTAAACGAGGTCCAGCGGATTACAACTTCTCGGGAGTTTAGTTTGAATTGGAGGAACCACCACACATAGGAAGCCCCCGCTTTGGGTGAGCTTGCCTTAAATTAGGTTGGAGCTTTAATTGAAATGTACTTGATACGATATTGGGAAATGTAGTTGCTATGTCTTGAACATTGAAAGTTTTTGTGGAGATTGCAGGGATTCTTCTTTGGGAAGTTGATATAGGCGAAGTCGAGATGTTGGAAATCATGGAATTATCGGAGAGTCCTTCGGGGGGACCGGGAGAGTTTATATAAAAATAAATAAATAAAAAGGTTAAATTTGTGACTCGGAAATGAATGTAGGTGGGGAGAAAAGGTTTCAACGAGGCTAGGTGCAGACTCGAGTCTATGTCAGGATCTAGAAAGAGATTATGCTCCTAAATTCTAGAAAGTCAAATCATTAGACCTTGACTAATTTATTCTATAGAAGCGGTCGGACCTCGAGATGAGGATTTCTACGTATCCTTGCGGAATCGGACCATTCATAGTTATGCATCCGATTTCTTCTTTTATTATTATTTTTGTTGTGCCTAACTTTTGCCTAGGCGCCACTTTCGGGTTTTCAACCTAGCGGGCTTGGACATACCTTGAAAAAGGAGTTAAAGAATGGTTGATGGAAGGTTGAAAGGTTAAAGGCTAATGCAAGATCATGGATTTGGATTGTATGGATTAAAAGTTTGATGAATCGAAGGGATATGAATGAGGGGTAGAATTTGTGTGTAAGCCCCCAGCTTGACTTTTTATTTCTTTGCCTTTGGCTCTTTCTTTTTGCATTTTTTCTTTTTTGTTATGTTTCGTTTTCTTTTGCTTTTTCTTTTTCTTTTTTTTTTCTTTTTCTTTTTTCGCACTTTGAATTTCTTCACTTTTTTTGTTTTTGCCTGGCATTGATACTTTTTGTAATGTAGCGAGGCTTGCGTACAAGCTGGTTATGTAGGTACTGGAAGGTTTGAAGGGTATTTGTGGAGCTTCGGTGTTGAAGGGATTTTGTTTTTCTTTGGTTGTGTGAGGATGGCTTATGAAAGGTAATGGAAGGGAGAGGGAATAAATCTGATTGAAAGGATGTCCATTTTTTTTTTAGATCTTTTTATTAACATTAGTCAAGTTGTTTAGGTGATTTAAGTTTCATCATTGAATTAAAAACATAAAATGTAAAATGATAGAAAGCCAATAGAAAATGAAAATGAAATTCTTTTTATTAATCAGTTTAAATAGAAACCCGAAAAGACTTATTAGAAATAAAAACCTAAATGCCATCGACTCGATGAGAAAGGAAATGAAGGACTTTAGGGAGGGGGGCTCCGGCTCAGCCTAGAAAACTAGCGTTAAATGACTAAGCCCTGGCGTTATTTAGGTCCTTCCCAAGGGGTTGCTGCTATCGTTGACTTTTGCTGCAGGTGGGGGTGGCAATCTACCGTCTTGACCATATCCTGCGGGTGATTCTTGAGGAGTCCCGACACGAGATGTTGGGTGTCCATTCCCTTGGTGGTACTTGCGGTAGGCGTGGATCCCACTTCTTGGATCTATTTT